>CM030838.1:9092052-9247052 GCA_018105865.1 Metaphire vulgaris | reverse complement strand
AAAGGTTGGCCATCCCTGTCATATAGGATCTGGTCGTCACTGGCTTCTCCTCGGTAATATAATTAACAGATGTCGGAGACTTTTGAAGAGAAAATATAAAAAAGCGTTGGCAAAATGACTATCTTATTTTTGATCAGAAAGAAAGACTATCTTATTTTTGATCATTGCGTTAGCCTTATTTGATTATAATAGACCTGCCAAAGTTGATTTGTTCTGATAATGCATTTACAATTACATGATCCTGATTCGATACGTCCAGGTCAACTTTCAAACCTGCAACCTGCACATAAAACCTAAAATATTAGGCTGAGTTGATTCTTAACGTGGAGATGGTAACAGACTTAATTTAAGGTATCCATGTCAGAGATGTCCAATTGTCCATGGGTTGGGTTAGCCCATGGGTTGGGTTGGGTTGGGTTGGAGATTTTGTGGGTTGGGTTGGATTGGGTTCTAAAAATGGACCCATGGACAACTCTGATCCATGTCTAGCTCCCATGATTTGAGACCACAAATTGTCACATTTGACCACACATCAGCATAGAACTTTTCCGTAGACTGAAAATACAATATTGAAATAATTGGTGACTGGATCTGCATCCATCCTGATCGATAAACCCCCATGGGCGTCGGTCTCTCACGAAATGGGGGGGGGGGAGGGGGACGGAGGTTGATTGTATTGGAACTAATTGAAACTTTGGGGCTACCGGACTGCAATGATAGGCCAAGCCCTCCGATCGTTTCTATTAATTATTATGCACATTAGGTTCTCTCTAGTCGTGGATGTCGCCAAGGCAAAGAAATACATTGAAAGAGTTCTTTCGCCTTTTCTCCGACTAATTGGATGTCAAGTCAATTGATCTTTCTTCTGTCTCGTTCGGAAATACTTTTCTCTGTCCCGTTGTTCCTGTAATTGCTTCATTCGTCAGCTTTCGTTCAGGAAAAAATTTCTAATTCTTGCAAAGTGTCTTGAAATGGAGATAGCTCATACATCACGGAGAATTATCTCTCGATTCGCCAGAGGGCTTTGAATTCACGATCGGTAGAGGTCGCCGTCTCTGACGTCAGCAAAACCTCTGTCAACTGAGAATAACGACGTCGTCAGATTCTGAAAACACCGTTTTCTCGCGTAGACGCGAAATGTTCTGTCAATTGAACCCCGCGAATTGTCACCGAATGACTCGTCTTTGCAGGGAAGGTGAATGCGGAAAAGCTCATTTACAGGTTGCTCAGATAAGACCGATGCTTCGTATTGCAACTTCTTAAGAGCATTTCTATAGCGCCAATTTTGTGTCACGTAAGAATTCAATCGCACGTCTAGCCATTGAGTCATTGACTACCTCAGGGTTTCCCAAACATTTTGGAACCGCGGCCCACTTCGGCGGTTTTGTAACGTGACGCGACCCTAATCATAGCATGTACTGTAATGTAAAAAAATGCAGCAGGCCATCTGGCGAACGTTATTTGAAAAGAATCTTTCAAATTCTGAATAAATGGCAAAACAAAAGCTCTGATTCAATTTGAATGAAAATATGGCAAATATATTAGGCAGAATTATTTACATTTTTGCCAAAAATAAGTATAACTGAGAGAAATAGATATGAAATTTTTTGAAAATTATATTTTTAAGATTTTCCCAGGGACATACCTTTGTTACGCGTCTTAGAAATCCTATGAGTATGGCGAAATCGCTCACCCCCCAGGTCAAGCCTCGTCAGTAGGCCTATTGCCATAGCCAAGAGATACCTACTTTTAGTGGAGTTTCAGAGCAAAATGGTCGGAATACGCTTTCCTTGCGTTATTGCGAAATAGATTAATTTTTAAAAGTGCTATAGGCCAGGGTTCTTAACACTTTTTGCGAACACTTAAGCGGCTTTGTAGCATGCCGCGAACCTGCAAACTTATTGTCAACTAAAATTGGGTAGAATACCTAATCGTTTTAATATAAGACGTTTATGGAGGATTCCAGCCTTCCAGGCATATAAATTTCTTAAAAGCTAAGTCTACTTGCAACTTTCAAGGCTTGTGACAATGTGATAGGTCTATTAGTTAAGAAATGACACTTGAATCTAATTTCGCGCCACCCCGCGACCCACTTGACTGAGCCCTGCGACCCACTTTTGGGTCGCGACCCACAGTTTGGGAAACACTGAACTACCTTATGAACCCAAGATGTCGGAAAGGAATCAATTGACATCACAGAATACAAAACTCTTTGCAATGTTTCTTTGCTGCCTCGAACCTCGATGAAGTCAAGTAAATAAAACGTAATTCTCACTTTCAAATAGCGCCTCGGTAGTAACAAACCAGTCGTCAGCCTAAGGCGTTACGCAGAAATAATAGTAATTTCCATTCTGAATCGGAATCAAACCCAGGGTTACGGTCGAAGGGCTTGACGCTCTACCGAGTGAGAAATCGAGGCGCCCGGGAAACCAGAAAGGAGACGAAAGCAGCTGAACCCGAGAAACAGTGGTATATGCGTTCCAAAAAGTTTAGCAAAACCTGACCTAGTGAGCCGTGACCTATAGTTCTTTTGAAAATTAATCTTATTTCGCAATAACGCAAGGAAAGCGTTTCCCGACCATTTGGCATTTTGCTCTGAAACTCCACTAACAATATGGAATCTCTGAACTCGTTAACAGATGGCTATATGAACATTGCGGTTAAGCGATTTTGCCATACTCATAGGATTTTTAAGACGCGTAACAAAGGTATGTTCCTGGTAAAAATCTCAAAAATTATAATTTTCAAGAAATTTCAATATATATTTATCTCATTTTGTCTTATTTGGCAAAAATGTAAATAATTTTGCCTAATAATTATATTTGCCATATTTTCATCCGAACTTAAACAAAGCTTTTGTTTTGCCTTTTATTCTAAACTGAGACGATTCTTTTCAACTGACGTTCGCCAGATGGCCTAATTAAACATATTGCATACTATTATTAGGATGGCGGCATGTTACAAAACCGCTGAAGTGGGCAGCGGTTCCAAAATGTTTGAGATACCCTGTAATTAGATGTATTAGACTTCATACGATCGAGTAAAGTTGCTACAGTCCAAACCTTACTACCGTAAGTTAGAGGAGTTGATGGCTGACAGTGGCGTAGCGTGACTTTTGGGGGCCCGGGGGCATCTTTGCCATGAGGGCCCCAGAGTTTCGAGCTGACGAGCAAAAGAAAGGTCGTCAGCACATCATTTCTTGGGTTAGGGTTAGGGTTAAGTTAGGGTTAACCCTAACCTAACCCTAGCTTAGACCCCTCTTCGGGGCCCCCCGCCCGGGGCCCGGGGGGGGGCTGTCAACAAAGTGCCCCCCCCCACGTTACGCCACTGATGGCTGAAGAAGATGAACCAATGCGATTTGCTGAGTAGCGCTGTAGAATAATAGATATAAATGCAAAAGTATTGCTGTACTATGTGTAGCCTATGCATGTATATGAATGTATGTTTTGTATGCATGTATGTAGGTATGCATGTACATTTGTATGTGAATTTGTATGCATGCATCTAGGTAAGTATGTAGGTATGTATGTATATATGATTTATGTCAGAATTTATGTATGTATTATGCATGTGTGTATAATTGAATATAAGTATGTATGCACGTATGTATGTATAGTTGTATTTACGGCTTTGACTATCAGCCTAAGGAGTCATGAAGTCCACTCGCTCTACGCCAGTGGACATGCAAATGTCCGCGAAACCCCTTCGGACACCTCGGAGCCTCTTCTCCTGCGCACTCCGTGACTTCAGCGAATCAAGCAGCGACTTCTGAGGAAATATCAACGTTCAGTCGTGACTATTTATGTGTTGTAATCGAAAGAACTGAACGCGTCGGGAAATTCCTTCGTGACGAAATCCGTTTAGAAATCATCGACGTGTGCTGCATTCATTCATTCATTCATAACTGACAACTTATATAGCGCAGTATGCATGACAACTGTCAAAAACAAGAGCACTTTACAGCAAATACAATATCTCAACTGTACGAAATATTAAAAAAGTGTGTTTTGAGTCTTCTGGCGAACATTTCAGGAGAAGTCGCTTCTGTCACGTCGTCCGGCAGTGCGTTCCATAGAGCCGGATTCCCGCGAGTCCACTCCCGCTGCAGTGTAACGGCTTTTATTTTGAACGAATTCGTCGGGTCCTGTCATTCCAGCAACAGCTCCTCTTAAAGAAACGGGAATTTCAAGTAGTGACGCCTTCGTGTTGCTCAGACTCGGTAATAAGGTAATAGACGCTAAGGCCTTAACTGGATTCATTTCAAGCTTTCAAAAATGACATCAAAGTGTATATATAATGAGAAAAGACGCTGAACATGGAGACGTGAAGAACGAGGCCAAAGGGATGGATGGACTGACTGACTGACTGAATGAATGAATGACTGACTGACTGACTGAATGAATGACTGACTGACTGACTGACTGACTGATTGACTGACTGACTGACTGACTGATAGAGAAGGAAATGAACAGACAAAAAGAGAAGGAGATAGGAACATGAAATCAAAATAAAATTTAATTATTATTCGTCTCCTGAAATCAGCACAGATATATATATGGATATAGGAGGAACATGTCTGGCATTCAGCGCAAACTGTGAACCGCAATTTGGCTTAGTGAATATGTTGAAGAAGAAGAGAATGCATCAATTAGAATAGGGTTTCCCAAACATTTTGGGAAACCCAGGGTTTGGGTGACCAACGTAAGCGATTTTGTAACGTGCCTCGACCCCAATAATTGGCATGCAATATAAAAAATGCATTAGGCCATCTGGCGAACGTTAGTTGAAAAGAATCTTCTGAGTTTTGAATAAATGGCATAACTAAGCTCATATTCAATTCAAATGTAAAATGTGGCAATTATATTAGGCAGAATCATTCATATTTTTGCCAAGTAAGACGAAAGAAGATAAATTGATAATGAAATTTATTAAAAATTATCTGTTTTAAAATTTTGCCATGAACATACCTTTGTTACGCGTCTTTAAAATCCTATGAGTATGACAAAATCGCTTAACCGTAGGGTGTGTTCAAAATTAGCTAGAGAGATTCTCTATTGTTAGCGGAGATTCAGAGCAAGATGGTCGAAAAACGCTTTCTTCGCGATATTGCAACATAATGATAATTTTTAAAAGTACTATAGGTCAGGGTTTTCCAAACTTTTCGGAATTGTACGACTGACTTCAGCGGCTTTGTAACATGACACGACCCTGCAAGCTTATTGTCAACTAAAATGGGGATGAAGGTGGAAAGGGAGAAGGGTCAATAGAGAAGAGAGGACGGGGTGAGGTAGACCTATGTCATTGAATATTGCAATAGCCCTTACACGTGTAGTCGGAATATGGGCCTACAGCCGCCATGTTGCAACGTTTTAATTAAGTTTGGAGGCGCTGACTTATTTGTGCGCATTCCTATATAATAGTAATAAGAATAATAATGATAATAATAATAATAAATAATAATAATAATAGGTATACCTACTATCGTACCATTTGTTTAGTATTTACTTTTTTAGTTCCTTGTGATTTGTGACTGACATTCAGAAGATATAAGAGATAATAATAATAATAATAATAATAATAATAATAATAATAATAATAATAATAATACATTTATTAAAACCTAAACCTACTTGCAACTTTCAAGGTTTTGACATTGTGGTATTGGTTAGAAAATGACACTTTTGAATCTAATATCGCGCTACCCCGCGACTCACTAGACTGAGTGAGCCCTATGGACTCACTTTCTGGTCGCGACTCACAGTTTGGGAAACACTGTATTAGAGGAGTAACATTTACACGGTGTCCACAAATAACTGGCCCCTAAACTTTTTTGCAATAACAGGCGTACAACTGCATGGAATTACCAAAACTTTTACGTGCCAAAACAGGCACCTATTACTGGCAACACTGAGCAGTTTCGTGTGAATCTGATAGCAAGATGTCTAAGAAATTAGGTTCTAAATGACTGACATCACCCAAATATTCCAGTTGCCTTTTCTTTTACGTCAATTCGGGCAATAAAGGCGTTCAAATGAGTTATTCAAAGTGTCCTCCTTTCGCTCGGATGCATTTGCACAGTTGATCCAGCCACTGATTTACAGTTCTGTCTATTATTCCTTGATCAAAATGGCGCCACTCCTCAATGAGACGCGTCTTCAGATGATCAGCATTCTGAATCTGGCAGCCGCGGTAGTCTCACACTCCTGCAAAATCCCCCAAACTTCGTACGTAATCCACAGGATTGAGATCTGAACTATTCGGAAGCCAATGTGCTGGACCAATGAAGTCCGGTGTCTCAGCTGCCAGCAGTGCAACCGTATCACGAGCACGGTGCGTTGTCCTGCTGGAAAGTGAAGAATTGTCCGGACACAGAACGAATGATGGCCGGCAGAGGCAGTGGCGGCTCTAGGATTTGGCAAGTGGAGGGGCCGTTGGGGTGGCAACTTCTGATCATGAGGGACCAACCATTTGTTGTTTAATGTATGTAGCATTAAGTATAGGGTCCCAACTGGGGGGGGGGCACTGGGAGGCCAGACACTCAATAGGGGGGCACGGGCCCCTCTGGCCCCCCGGTGGAGCCGCCACTGGGCAGGAGATGCTCTTTGAGCAGCGTGTTTCGGAAGTACTCATCATTGATCTTTATACCAGGGTCTATGAAAAGAAAATTGTTGCACCCAAGTGCCGAGACACCGCCAGATGCCAAGAGGGATTTGGAAAACGTCGGACGCGCACGCAGAAGACTTGGGGGCATCTATGACGACGTCATTTCCCGCCTCACATAAAGTAAGTCGCAATGGAAAATGAAAGTTGTGACCGTTTTGGGAAAACAGGTAAAATATCTTAAGCGGCTTGGTTGATTCAAGTGAAACGCAGCATCCTTAACAGTAACAGATGTGAGTACATGCGGATAAAATTTTATGTAATGTCACTTATGGACGTTTACTCTTTGTGTTGTCTGCTGTGGATACTGGATAGAAACAGCGGAGAGACGGAGATAGCCATCAATGCGAAAGCTAAAGCCTCACTACTTTATCGTGCGACTCCTTTGTATACGAAGCGTCTCCGAGTGGAAATATAAGAGGCGCTATACACATGCTACATTACATTACATTACATAGCCGGGCGTCAGCCGAAGCCCGAGCAAACCAGAAAAGCCGATTTAAACGGTCGTCCTCCTTAGGAACAAATTTTTCTGACCACGTGCAGTCAAATCCAGTGATATTTCAGTTCGGGAAATAATTTCAGTTTCTATTCAGTTTCAGTTCTAGGGTTGCCAATTTCAGTTTCTATTCAGTTTCAGTTCTAGGGTTGCCAATTTCAGTTTCTATTCAGTTTCAGTTCGGGAAATAATTTCAGTTTCAGTTTCAGTTAACAGCTGATAATCATTTTCAACGTTCAATAAGTGGCAAGTAACAATTGTTCTGTTCAGTTAAGTAACTACAGTAAGTTAAGTATCTAAGTTAAATCCAATGTGCATTTAGTTTTAAGAAGACTCGCATTTCTAAATTTTTGGTGAGGCGATTCTTTCGGCCAGCTGTTAACAAGCCACACAGTGAGAAGATTCGCTCAACATAGGCCTGTTAGGCAGGTGCAGTGATTAAATCTTCAGCCAGATCTGCTAATTGAGCGTAGGATGCACGACGCTTTCTCCAGAAAGTCAGCGCATCTCCATCTCCAGAGTATTGCTGAAGTTCTGACAAGTAGTTAGTTGTCCAGCTGGCCTTGAATGGAAGACACTGTAGTATTAGCGGACATGCCGGTAGGTGTTTCAGATGCTATCATCAACTTATTATTATGTATGATTTTGCTGCCGCCAGTAGCTGTTCTGTTTCACGAGATGCCAGTAGTACTGATGCCACAGTATGGTCAAGTAGACAAGCAGCAACAGGGATAGGATTAAATTGAAATGACTGGGGATCAAGCACTGAAGCAAAGCGATTTGTGAAATCAGAGAGCATTAGGCCTATGAGCTTTCTTGAACCGCTAAAATGGTGAAGGTGACACTCCAAATTTAGAAGAAGTGATGGCAGAATATATGACATTGGCTGTGAGTCAGTTTGAAGAATGTCAGAGTAATTCGTGCACATTGCATAGTTTTGTGATAAAGTAAGTAGGTAAGGAAAATTTCTTTTACCGGACTGGCGCTTTCAAAATCAGGCTCAGTGGGTAAATTGTGTATTTAAATCCAAAAAGACCTTTAGAAAATTTTCAGTATTTACTAACAATTTCAGTTCGGGAAATAATTTTAGTTTCTATTCAGTTTCAGTTTTAGGGTTGTCAATTTCAGTTTCTATTCAGTTTCAGTTCGGGAAATAATTTCAGTTTCAGTTTCAGTTTCAGTTAACTGATTTAAAATAATTTCAGTTTCTATTCAGTTTCAGTTCACTGAAATATCACTGGTCAAATCGAATATTTTGTACAATGTTGCAAGATCATAACCGTAGCAATATTGTCGACTGCGTATACTTTTTCAATCTTACACGACTCATTATTAACCAAATGATATTAAATACACTCGGATACTATATACCGGTATTGATAAGGGTAAAAGGTAGTCCCATACTCGAACGAGCGAGAGTAAAGGGTCCGGCGATGATCTTCGGTTACTAGGCAACCAGAAACGCAGGTGCAGAGCTCACGCCATTATTCTAGAGTAGATTGCCATTACTTTCTCTAGACAAAGGCCATATTAAGGCGGGGGCTGAAGCCCCAAACCCATGCACCATAAAAAATAGGCCCACCGTTTTTCAAGCGACGACCTTTTTTGCTTATCAGAGATTTTCAGTGAAGGCGGTGGGAAATTTTACAAGGGGCAATTTTCAAATTACGAAAGCAACTACCTTTTTTACATCTCAGCCCAAGACCCACTCGGACCTTAATCCGGCCCTGCTCCAGATCCACGTTTTACCTTCGCAGCTTAACGCTGCTACCAATTTATCGACGCCTAAGCGAAGAACGGCCTCGTTGGCCGCCAGCGCCACGATCAGATCCCGGGATGATAACCCATCCAAGTACTAACCGCGTTCAACGTTGCTTAACTTCAGTATTCTGACGGGAACCGGTCGCACAAGTAGGCCATGTAGGCCGCTACCGGTTTTGCTATTTTGCATAATTGATCTATGCTGCGTTCAGCATTGCCAATAATAGCGAAATAAAGCAATGATATATATTCTATTGTGGATTAACTGCGGTGTGCTTATAATAATGACAACCAGGCTTTAATCTAGGCCGTTTCCGGGGGGGGTTGCCCTTTCCCTCCGGAAATTTCAAATTCCCCCCGGAAATTTTGACATAATACATCAACTAACAGCAGCCCCCTAGCTGACTTCCCCCGGCTTTGTCAGTTCCCCACCCCGGAGTCCAGAGTCTAGATTAAGCACTGATGACAACAGTTTGCTTAGTGCGTTTTAGATTTTAGATGCTTCGAATAATATTTGAAAGCTTTGTCGACTGAGGGTCAGGCGCAGGGATGAAGCCAGGATTTTAGGAGGGGGGCTGCAGCCCAAGATGCACTCCTCTTCCTTCATTTTGAGCCTGCAACGCCATTTGGGCTTGAATTCATTTGGGGGTGGGGGATAGCTTCAGACTCGGGTGGGGGCTTGAGCCCCTAAGTCCATGCCTAGCTACGTCCCTGGTCAGGCGAATGAGTAGGAACGAGATCCGTCGGGGAAACCTCGTCTTATCGTAAGAATGTAGGGTTGCCAACTGTGACAAATTTCAATAAAGGACACCCGGTGCGAAAAAAGCTTGGTGTCACCCTGTGCGGGGAAAACAGGGGTTAACTTCCTTCTGAAGTGTGGTGACAAGCAAAAAAAGGTAATCTCCCTTCTGAAATGGGTGACAAGCAAAAAAGGTCATCTCCCTTCTTCTGAAATGGGGTTCAACCGCTAAGTCGACCTATCGCTTTTGCAAATTTCAATTGAAATGTGTGGTTTCAAGACTTGATTTTTGAAATAAAGGACAAACCATGGTCCTTTATTAAAGCGATAAAGGACAAGGACTCAGAGGTGCATTAAAGGACTGTCCTTTGAAATAAAGGACGGTTGGCAACCCTATAAGAAAGCAAGAGACGAGCGCTGCATGGCGAGATGAACCTGGAATCGACGAATATGAAAACTGACCACCTTGAGGCACCTGAGCGCTTCTCTGTCTGTCGCAGTCGGAGGAAAATGGCGCCAAGGTGAGTTAATGGCCAGGTACGAAAACGACGTTATTTCTGTCTGCTTTGGGGATTACAAGTGAGACGGCGAGCAAAGGAGACAATCGTCGTCCAATTCCGCGCAGGAGACAGGTTTTAATGACCATGTCTAACGAGGCTTTACGTTCCCATACTATAGGGACTCCCTGGAACAGATCAAAGGAGCGCCGTCCAAGTTAGACGGTCATAGAAGTCATTAAATGCGTCTGCCAATATAAACCCTCGTAACGCCTTTTAGACAAAATAATTTGTTCTAATTATGCCCGTTATGTGGTATGCAAGAAACTGCCCATCTGGAGATATGAAAATTGCGACTTTCGACAAGTAGGCCCAGTTGTTACGGCCGCCCTGAAAATCAATTGGCTCTTTCCAATGCACTGAGATCAAGCTTATAGTTACGAAAGCTAGCTAATATTTTACTTAGCATATTAAAACCTCGGACACCAGCCGGGCATCTAATCAAATCGAGAAGAGCAAACAGCAGCAGCAGCAGCAACAGCGCAGCAGAAATTGTCACCGTGTTTCTGCATAAATTAATCTTTCTCTCTGCGTATGTCTCCCTCTTTCCCTTCTCTCTCTCTCTCTCTCTCTCTCTCTCTCTTTGTCTCTCTGTCTCTGTCTCTGTTTGTCTCTGTCTGTCTCTGTCTCTATGTCTCTCTGTCTCTGTCTATGTCTCTATCTGTCTGTATGTCTGTCTGTCTGTCTGTCTGTCTCTCTCTCTCTCTCTCTCTCTCTCTCTCTTCCTCTCTCTACCTCTCTAAGGAACCAGAGCTTTTAGATCGAGTTCATATAAACAAATGAAGTTGATATTTCGCCGTCGTTTTAATCATCTATACGTCTTTTCTACTATCCGAAGTCACGTGATCGACTCGACTGCCCATGTTCAGCGACAATATTGTTCGCATTCAGTATTTCCATTTTCTGCCTTTATCTGCAAATTGCGTTCGAGAGGATTCGTGTTGACGTCACACATTGCGTCACCGCAACTAGACAGCGTCACAAATAACGCTCTCCGGTGATGACGTCACTTCAATATATAGCTTAGATAAAGTCGCCAATGGCCTACTATATATGGCGATGAATGTTCTCGTATGACTATGAACTATCGCCAAATAATAATAATAATAATAATAATAACATTAATAATAATAATAGCAGTAGTAAGTAGTAGTAGTAGTAGTAGTAGTAGTAGTAGTAGTAGTAGTAGTAGTAGTAGCAGCAGTAGTAGTAGTAGTAGTAGTAGTAGTAGTAGTAGTAGTAGTAGTAACTGGATTTTAAGTGGCTTAGTATTATTTCTCTTGTGTTGAAAACCATAATAATAATAATAATAATAATAATAATAATAATACACTAGTTGCCGGCCTAAAGACGCTCTTGATATCCACTCCCCGTCAGAGGACATGTCAGTGGCCGGAGATCGAACCCCGGCAGGGCTGACGCTCTATCGAATGAGCCAGCAATCACCGGTGACAATATTCTAACTATTCAGTTTCCAGCCATTCATTGATTTCGATATTTTTGAGAAATGATTTTCTTTTTTTAAAACCGTCGCTTCTTCTAAATTGTAAGAAAAGGAGACCAGAGAAGCGTCAATACAGCTCCGGTCGGCGGCCTGTTCGACGCGGCATTTCTTTCTATTAATAGCCATATATTTTCTTTGCTATCTTTTATGTTGCCCAACAACAGCCTTTAATATCCGTTCCAAACCAGCATCCATGCATAATTGTAGTCGCGTCTGCAATAGAAACGCAAGTTTTTTCCAATCGCTTCATGATTGAAGCACATTGTAAGGTCAGACAAAAGAATTCTTTTGGAAATAAGCAAAATTAGAAACATACGATATTGTATAATGTATAGTTTCACTGGAAGACTCTGCGACGACATTAATAATTAATTATTGTCGCCGATCTATTTGGTCATGTCGCTTGTTCCAAAGTTCAGAGCAGTGGATGATTAATTGGATTCAGAGAGCGTCATGCCTAGGCCTGTGTTTGCACAGGGAGGGCCGCCGAGAGAAATTCCGTGCCCCGGCACAAAAAAAATAATTCATCAACTCTCCGAAAAACCTGACAAGCAAAAAAACGTTATCGCCTCTCCAAAAAGAGTCTGACAAGCGTAAAAAACTTATCGGGCCCCGAAACAATGTACCCGCTGCACCCCCTCTCTCCTCAGGCCTGCCCAGTGGCGTCAATTTGTAGCAAAAGTTGTGAGGGTCCACCCGTTGTTGTGCCACCTAGATTTATTTCTTCAGATTTTTGTGAGGATCCTAGACATTGGGGGGAGTCTAAACGTTTTTTGGGTGAACAGACATTGTGGAGGTCATACTACTTGCCAAAATGTCAACATTTAGGGGGAATTCAAACTTGGGGGAGAATTCTCCCAGAGAAGGCCTAGAATAAACACTGGATCCAATGCCTTATGGACCCTCACAACCACATTTTTGTGAGGGTCCGGACCCAAGGACCCTCACTGGATTGACGCCACTCTGCCAGCCAGTGTTCTTAGGAATCAGTTAAAACTCTGTCTTGTGCCTTGTTGACGGGCGGTCCAAACGCTCCTGCGTCTTCAACCCTAACTGTGGAACCCGCCCGGACCCCCTACAGATCGCCATGGGTCACGGGTCAAAGGTTCAATGGGTGACGGGTCATTCTGAGTGACCCACTGCATGCCGTCTCTGAGATCGAATCTGTCACGATGAGCTTCCGCCACAAGGAATGATGGTCTGAGGAGATACAATTGTCCAACTGTGTACGGTCCAATCGTGAACTAAAAATAGATGGAAATCGTTTACGTCATCGAAGGACCTATAAATACATCTGCGTCTAGTAATCCAGCGCCGGCGGTCTTAACACCAGACGCATACGCATAAAATCGACTGCGGAGTCACGCAGCGGAAACGCACGCAAGCAAAATCAAGGGATATCACAAACTAACCTATGAGGATAGGCTAAATCACTGTGGATTGACAACCCTGGAAAAAAGAAGAGAAAGAGGGGATTTGATCGAGACATACAAAATACTAACAAACAAAGTGGAAATGCCAAAGGAAAGATTTTTTACAATGAAGCAGTATGATCGAACCAGAGGACACAGCATGAAACTGTTCAAGAAACGGGTTGGGAGACATAAACAGCATTTTTTTAGTGCAAGAGTGGTGGACAGATGGAATGAACTGGATGAGGGGATAGTAACGGCCACAACTGTAAACGAGTTCAAAATAAACCTCAGTAGTTTAGGATATTAGATTGGACGGGAGCAACAGTGGTTCTCACACAGGGCAGTCCCTACTGAACCACTTTAAACCTTGTTATATTATATTATAAACCGGGACGCATACGGGCGCGCGTACGGACAGTGAGACAGACAGCGCCCACGCTCGCATCGCTCGGGGCGCAAACACTCGACGCCTATAGCCACAGACACCAAAGCGAAGGAAAACGACGGTGAAGGCGGCGACGGCGGCTGCGGCTGCGGCGGCGACTGCGGCGGCTGCAGAGGGGATCGCATTGCCGGTTCTATCCGTCGACGTTTGTCTTGCATGTGATGTTTAATGGGTTCTTTCAATTACGAACTTTCTTCCGTCGGAAGCGGATAATGAAAGAGACGAACTGTGCTGTGATGATCGACGACCATTTGGAAAGGAATTCGATCAAAAGAGGGATCTCTGTGCGTGTGTGTGTCTGTCTGTCTGTCTGTCTGTGTGTGAGTGTTTGTGTCTGCGAAACGTATGTGCTGTTCCGAACTGATCAAACTGATCATCGTTCGAACTTCTTTGAGTGCATTTTTCATCGCGACGTTCCTCTTACGTTTTGGCCTCTTCTCCTCCGTCAGCATCGGCTGCTTAGCTCTTCTTAATCGTTATATTATTCGCTATATTCTGATATCAGGATATACACACCCATGCAAGCATACAGGCAAATGATCACACAGAGAGAGAAGGAGAGAAGGAGAAGGGGAGAGAGAGAAATAGAGATAGAGAGAGAGAGAGAGAGAGAGAGAGAGAGAGAGAGACTTCGGCAGCTTCAGAGTGTGGAGTTTTACAAACGACGTTGAACCAAAGAAACGGTCAAACTGAAAAGCCTAGAGAAAATTTCGTCGAATCCAAAGTTCCACAAGACCGTCCGTGGGCGCCCGCACATTAGGGCAAGAGGGACACTTGCCCCCCGGAAAATGCAATTGCCAATATTTCACATTAAAATTTTAAAAACTTGTTAGAATATTAACCGTGACCATTGTGTTAAAATGTGTTTTGCCCCTCCTGGAATAAAAATCTGCAGGCGCCCATGAGACCGTCCCATGCAGACGCTGCTGTCTCATGATTATAATTTTCGCGTGTATTTGAAATATTCGCCAGGAATTCAAGCGCCATTCCGGTTTAGAGGCCACTTGATGACATTCTTGGCAACGTCTTCCGATCGGAAAAGGGCAACGAGAAAATGAACAGTAACCGAGAGTCTGTATCCCCAAACAAGGTCCGCCATAACTGCGTTGCCATTTTAAACAGCAGCGCCTTTTGCATTTAATAATAATTGTATTGTTGTCGCTGTCATGAATCCGATAATCACTAATTTCACCTCACAATAGAAGAGCTCACCTTGTTCGCTTCTCGAACGATGGCTGTTCAGTTTCATGTCTAACCAACCTTTCCAAATTAGATCTTTCAACTTAAAGGCCATCTAAGCAATCCGAATAATTGCGATGTATGTATGCTTCGCTCGTCCAGAAATATTTCCTAACTATTTGAGCGAAGGCAGATAGACACACACACAGGCAGAAAGGGTCAGGCAGACAGAGACAGGCAACTTGTTGCTCTTAGACTATAATTTTCAACCAGCAAGACGGCGAAGGAGTTAGCAGCGTATTTTACCGTAGCATGCACCTGTTGCGAGAGATCAGGCTGAAAAAACATGCAACCAGAGCTGAAAGAAAGACTCCACAGTCCACAAATTCCACAAATATGTCGAGGAGATAAGCGAAGCGGAAAGAGCAGAAGACGGTCGCAAGAGAGAGATAAGGACGCAATGCGAACATTACGTCTAAATGCGCCGATCCAGGCGATTCTACGCATTTCTCGAGAAACTGCGAAGACCAAAAGGAATTTCCGCGTTTCGAGAAGAACGAAGCTCTATCGCGAATTGGGGATGATTAATCGCTTGATTAGATTAGCTGTTCGATCATTCGAAAGAAAGAATAGCATTGGACGGCATGGATGGCTGGCCGATAGCATCATCATCCACCGCGGATATTTTAATCCCCTCTGCAAATCTGTGACCGTGGGGATGTATTTATAGCGATACGGCTTCAATGTCAATGCACCAGCCGGTTAAAGGTGCATAGTCCACAACTCAGGCGCCATACAAATCAGCGCACCGACGCGCTGCACCTTGGTCGGATTGTCAAACTCATTGCACTTTATTAACATTACGGTGTATTTGACAGACATCAAGAATATATGGCAGGATATGTCCTTTGCCGACAGTAAGCATCCTTCGACTGTCATTGTGAATTATATACAGGGTGGCGCAAAAAACCGGACTAGTCATATTTAGGTTTGCATTTAATATAGTCCGTTTTTTTGCGCCACCCTGTACATTAATGTACCGCTCGCAGGGATATTTTTACACCCCCTAACACTCCCAACACCCCCAATTTGAGGTCGACACCCCCCAAATTTCCTAACCTAAGAATGGTATGTACTCTAAATAGCTCCCGAACACCCCCAAATTTTACCGACAGCCCCCTAAATTCACAATCCTAGAAATAACCCTGACTGCTTGCAAGAGCCAGGCTATTTGCATATATTTAATACAGTTATTTTTTACGATCCGAAGGACAACAAGACAGACACAGAGAAATACACGAGAACGCTTGTCAGCATTAGTCGGATATTCGCTTCGAATGAGTCGTTTTTGGAGAAATCTCCTTTAAACTGAGGCTCAGCGTTTCCACGACAACAGTAATGCAATGATAACAAGATTTAGAAGAGAAAAACAAGAGTAATCTGCAAAGGAACAACCGAACAGCAAATACGTTGAATCGAAAGATGGTTTCCGCTTACATATTTCGTAGTTTTAGTGCCATCCGTTATAATTTCTACCCAGAAACGTCCAATTAATAATAATATTAATAATTAATTAATTAATTAATTGTGTTCTTATTTTTTCAGTTTTTGTCACTATAGAGAGCGTTGGGACTATCATTTCAAATCGACCGCCTCCCTCGCCCACGGTGACTGCGAGGACAGAGTCGCCATGCTCCAAAATACGTCGACTAGTGGCGGCTCCAGGATTTGGCAAGTGGGGGAGGGGCGTTGGAGTGGCAGCTTCTAAGCATGGGGCCAACCATTTGTTGACAGGTATGTAGCAGTAAGTAAAGGGTCCCAGCAAGGGGCCACTGGGAGCCAGGCATTCAATAGGGGGCACGGGCCCCCGCACCCTTTATGTAGAGCCGCCACTGACATCGACTCGCATGGAACCAAAATAGACAACAGACCTCGGACGCGGTGAGCGCTGACGTGTTAATGTGAGACCAAAATATATAATTTGACCGTTTGATGACGTCCAATCTTCTTTCGGACACTGTAAATGCACGCTGGGGATTTGTCTAATCACGCGTTGATGGCGCTACAACATTGCAGCATTTTCTTTAGATTTCTTTATTTCAATAATTTTGGCTTTTTCTGGTAAAATGTAATCCGGTGTCGAAATCAGTTCGCGCAAACAATTTTTATTTCAATGACAGGTTTAAAAAATTTTGATCTATAATTGAGGTCACCCGTGCAACTTAATATTACTGTTACCCAACAACAAGCAGAACGGCTCAGAGATGTCCATGGGTTGGTTAACCCATGGGTTGGTTGGGTTGGGTTGAGTGTAATTGGTTTGGGTTGGGTCAGACTTTTCCACATTAATGCTGGGTTGAGATGGGTTATGTTAGAAAATAAGTCATGGTTTAAGAATGTGTAATGTATTACGGTGGGTTGGTTCAAGAAACCCTAGTCCCGGCATGGCTTGGGTTGGGTTGGAGATTTGATGGTTTTGGTTAAATTGTGTTCTAAAATATGGACGCATGGACATTTCTGGAGCAGCTGCAAGATAATAGGGTCCAAGCTACTGAATTTCCGAGTCGACCCAAATTTCAGACAAATGTAGGTAAATAATCGTTAAAACAAAGAAGGACCCCAACAATCATGGAGGTATTATCCCAGGAGACGGCATTACGTCATTTCTAGCCCAGGCTGCGTGAAACCAGTAGCGCGCAGGCTAAAAATAGTACCTCCATGTAGCGCGTAGGCTGTTAGCGGACATCTTGGTTGACTCATATAGAAAATTGACTCACTATAGAAATTTCATGTTTACTTACTTACTTACTTACTTACTCAAATCACGTGTTAGCGGACATCTTGGTTGACTCAAACTGTGGCTGCCGTCTGAGAATTTCCCAGCTAGTCGGTTTCACCGAAATGACGTAATGCCGTCTCCATGGATAATACCTCCATGTCAACAGTAAATCTTTGACGGCATGGCAACATCAGCGCTAGTCTTACCACTTAACCAATTAACCAAATATTCCAGGGCCGTCATGCATATGAGTCCTCGAGTGACAGACAAACGCCATAAAATGTCTTAGCGCATTAATTATATTTCATGTCGCCTGTGCATTAGCTCAAGCACAGGCTTAGACGGAGCAAAGGTCTTTCTGGCAAACAGAACACCGTGTTCCTGTGTTACCCGTCGCATGGTTTTCCAAAGTGGTTCCGTGCATTAAAAGAATCTATGCACAGTGCAATAGTTCAGAACAGTTTCACTCAGCATTCGTGTTTCTGATGTGACATTCATTCGTTAGAACGCCCTGTATTTTGAGACTGGATGCACAGAACAAGAGCTCTAGTTAATTTCGGAGATGTTTTCGACTGCTGCCGCCTGCGTGTAATAATACCGGATATTAATAATGAAATCTACTGCAGATGGCCAAATAAAGGTTACCCATTAGCCGGCGCTGGAGCAAGAATAATGGCACTAAATGAGTTCCAAGGGTATGTTATAAGGTCGATCTCAAAATTGTTTCAAGGCAAGGCAAAATAGACGTCACGTAGACGCTAGGTTTGCACAAAAGGCTTCGAATTATAGAATTTTTATTCCAATTTTCTGCATCTTTTTAAGTAAATAGCACAGAATTATGGAGTTGCCTTCTTGTTGAGTAATTCAGCTTGAATTTATATTAATTTAACATTTTCCTAAAGGTTCTGGGTTTATCTTTGTGCAAAATTCTTTCTGGATGGACGACGTCACACTAAGAACTATTTATCACAGCTGAAAACACATTTTGATAGTTAATTAAAATTTTTTGTTTTTGTATATATATATATATATATATATATATATATATATATATATATATATATATATATATTATGTTTATATCTTTTATTTGGTGTAGAACGTATTCTCTTCTTATCTGAATTTCATGAATTTTCTGGTAAATTTTGCTTTCATTCTTTATTACTTTAATTCGGCTTTTTCTTACCTTCGTAAATTGCTTTCAATCTTTTCACCGTCGGTCTCATTTCAGAAGAAACGAAGAGTCTCTTCCCTCTTTCTTCTCTTCTCTGACCTTTTTTCAGTCGCACTCAACAGTATCTGCTTTATACGAACGACGTTTCACCGTAAAGCCGACTATATTGCTGTTTACTTGGTTATGAGAAATCTCTGAAATCATCTCCTTCCGACGGCCGGAGAATGTCGAATCCTCTCGCTGCCAAGAGAAGCAACAGCATCGGTCAGGACTCGCTACTGTTTTTGGCTCTTCGCTCGCCTTTTGCGTCCGTTTGAGAAACACTCATGAGAGAGAGAGAGAGAGAGAGAGAGACAGACAGACAGACAGAGACAGACAGACAGACAGACAGAGACAGACAGACAGAGACAGACAGACAGAGCGTTTCTGTATTTCGACAAAGCAAAAAGCAATAGAAGACTACGCCAGCCGACGCACGGACCACATTGCGCTATACAAAGTACCTAAAGAGAAGGCATTTTCTCTCTTCCGGTTGGTTCGATGCATGATTTTTGAAGATCGAACGAACATCAGGCGTTTGAATAAAACGGTTTCTTGTATACGAAAACCGTAGATTTGCCTTCGCAACTGCTGTCGTGCAATGAACCTGTACTTGTCGTGCTGCGCTGTGCAACGACTTTATACAGTCAAGAGTTGCAATTCTCACTTAGGCCTATTAGTCGCTTCGTGTCAGCTCTAGTTTATATCCGGTGCGGTGTAAATCGGACACGAGTAGTCAGGCTAGCTGCCTGCCTGCTCGAGCCTCGAATGGTCGGGTGAAAAGTTCGATTCGCTCACAAGATGATCTATAAATAACTTTCCGCGGAGAAAAATTCACCGTAGAATAATGAAATGCAGTAGCATTGTCGTCGGAGTTCACAGGTGCGCCTTCGACCACCTGCTGTGTTCCTTTGCGTCTGCGATGAACAGACGTCGTCGTCGTCGTCGTCTGTGCAGTCGGACGTCAGCGCCAGTCAACCACAAGACGCCGACTATCGAATAATTTCACAATCGATTCCCTGTTGTCGCTTATTTTCGCAGACCACGCATTCCTAAAAGTCGAATATTCGTCACTCATCACTGTCGTCTGCTCAATCAATCCATCCATCCATCATCCATCTCTTCAACCATCCATCTTTCTATCTCTCCTTCCATCCATCTATCCACCCACCCATCCATCCATTCATTCATCCATCCATCCATCCATCTATCCATTTATCCATACATACATACATGCATCCATCCATCCATCCATCCACACATACATACATACATACATACATCCATGCATGCATCCATCCATCCATCCATCCGACCGGCATTTTCAGCAGGGATTTTGCGAAAATCGTTATTCACTAAGATATTATTATCAAGCTCCCGATTATATTTGTCGCTTAATATTGGATGTCTAGTGCTGCCTATAGGCCCCTACTGTAGGCTTATATTTTCTCAAACTTAGACTAGACTTGAATCTGATAAGATAAATTAGTCATACGCATTCATTCAAATGACTAATTACCAATGCAATGAATCAACAGCGACAGGGAAAACAGCTGAATTTGAACTTAGAAAAGGTACAGAGAAGACGAGGAGAGAAAGAGAGAGAGAGCGAGAGGCAAGAACGAGATGGAGAGAGGGAGACAGAGAGAGTGTCAGAGGGACAGAGAAGGAGAGAGAGGGAGGCAGCGAGATGAAGAGAGACTGAGAGAGAGAGAGCTGGAGAAAGAGGGAGAAAGAGAGAAGAGAGGAGAGGAGAGAGGGAGAGAGAAAGTGATGGAGAGATAGGAAGAGAGATGGATGGAAAGAGAGAGGGAGAGAGACGGAGAGAGATGGAGAGAGAGAGAGCGAGAGAGGGGACGCGTTGATAAAAAGAGAGAAAGAGGGAAAGGGAGAGAGATGAATGAAATTGTTTGCGACTTGGAGTGCGCGAGAGTGTGAGGTCAGAATGCAGCTTCATCTGAGCAAATGAACCCGTAGTAAAAACGCCGTTCCGTGCTAAGGTTGTTGCCTATACAACTCCATGTAAATCACTGTTTTTTCATAATGCATCGATAGAAACCTCTTGAGAAGAAACTCAGCCATAGAAAGACACATTCCGGGTCCGCAGGAAGAATTTCAAGACATCAACGGTGACAAGCTCTATACAAACGCTTCGGTCTACAGAAGCAATAACAAGCAATAGCAATTCTCCCATTTGGTGTCGGACACGACTTAATATACCGTGTGACCGGCGTCGAGTTACAGACGTGCATATGCTAAAGTAATTAAAATTTGTATCCTGTTTCCAGCTGTCAAATCTAAGCTGAAAATTGCCCGCAGTCTCGTATTGTACTACGAAATTGCTTCTTTTGCATATATTTGAACAAAAGGAGCTACATGATAGAGTGAAAAAGAACTAATACAATAGAAATGGAGTTGACAGATTGTGCGAAGCTGAATGAAAGACTGCAGAGAAAAAAGAACTTAGAATCTGAAGGAATATACGCAATGTTAACATTACTACTTGCTTCTAAAATCAACCTCAATAAAGATTGTGATAATGATGATGACCATGACGATGATGGAGAAGGTGGTGATAGTGATGATGATGATGATAATAATAATAATAATGATGGTGGTGGTGATGATGATGATGATGAGGAGGATGATAAAGATGATGAGGATGATGATGGTGATAACTATGGGCGCAAACACGACCCATATTCCTCATGTCCTGACATGGGTATTTTTGAAAGATGTCGTGTCCCCAGTGCTGTGGGATGGGTGCTTTTGCCTTCAAAATGCTTTTAAAAGGTCACCAGATGTTATTTGCGCTTCCTTACACCTCTATCATCCTAAAAACTGTGACAAGCAAGAAAAAAATCACCGGTCTGACAAGGAAAAGGTTAAAGCTCCCCGACCAATGTGCTTTTTGTCGAGAAGTTAGGACATGACCGTTATCCTGACCAGGTTTGCGCCACTGGTGATAGCGAAGTTCAATTCTATCTAATAGCTGATGATTTAGCCGACAACGAAGACTGTAATGACTATGACGACGGTTATGATGCAGACGACGAAGACTGTAAATGCCAGAATGATAATGATGCTGTAAGAACTAAGAAAAAAGAAAACAATTGTTAAAAATAAAACAGAAACTTGCAGTTATTATTTCTTCTTGATGAATCCAAATCAGCAAACCATTTTTCTCATAATATAGTTCTTAATTAAGAAGGCGGAAGCTTCGCTTGTATCGCAACAGCGAATTCAGACTCTGCATTAATGGAAGTTGGCAACAAAAGACGCTACAAAAAATAGCAGAGAAATAATAGCAATCGTCGGCCTACACATAGGCCTACGTGCCTCACAGAATAGAATAGCATCGTTCATCATACGATTCTCTGTCTTGTGATTTATAGTTGTCTATCCGGACAATAATGACTGTAATATAACGGCAGTTTCTGACTCCGGTTCTATCCTGGATAGATCCCTCTTTAATACCCGCAAGACCACTTGTTGCCAGTCAGTAATTCCCGTCGCCATCTGCTGCCCCTTCTCCTTCGATCTACGCCCACATTCATTGCTTCCTATCGACTGCGGTCCTCGAAGTGGCCGCGCGGCCATTTATTGAGTTGCGGACGTCGAGAATTCGTTCGGAATACGGGATCAGTTGGCGAGCGATTACCATATACCGTCGGCGCCCGAGCCAAGGTGCGGAGACGGAGGATCGGAGGAGTGCAAAGGTGCTGGAGCCGTGGTCTGCAGCCTCCGTCGTCGACTGTTGAGAGATGACAGCGGTGTTCTAGGGGGTGTGTGTGTGTGTGTGTGTGTTCGAAACTCAATCGTTCCAATGATTAAATAGATTCGATGCCAGCGGTCTGTGCATGCATGCATGCGCCATCCGAGGAGGAATATTATTATTAGTCACGAAGATCAAGACAATATTTTCACCGTCTATTATTGCATTTATTCCCTCCAAATTGGCATCCGTTTTTTCGCTATTAGCTCTCGATCGAATGATGTATATATATATATATATATATATATATATATATATATATATATATATATACGGTATACCCGACGGAACGTGCCCATCTGCCTGTACAGTCTTGGACTCTACGTTGTGATTTTGCACCGAATACCGTTCTAGTCGTGTACTGCGGTTAAAATTTGCACCTAAAAATTAGTTCATGGTTGTAAAAATGAATTTCTTCGAGCTTAAGAAGAACCATGCTTTCGGAATCGTCGTTTGACGCTAGTCAGCAGTGGCGGTTCTACGTGGGGGATGAGTGGGAATGCATCCCCACCGGATTTTTTTGTTTGTGAAAAAATTAGGGAAAAATTCCCTTCTTGTCAGCCTTTGTCTGCAAAGTTTATTGATTTTTTCTTTTCTTTTCATCCCCCACCAACTTTATATGAATTCATGAATTCATTTCATCCCGCACCAAGAAATCCTGGAACCGCCACTGCTAGTCAGTATTAAAATTATTGTCTTCAATTCCTGATTTCAGTATTCGCCCCGTTTTTTCTACATATCCGTCAACCGCAACGCAGAACTCATGGCGCGATTTGCGGGGGGAAGTGGATCTTTCTCCCCCCACCGCCAAACTGCATCCCCCCTACTGCTACATTCCCCACCACTACATCCCCCCACTGCTACATTTCCCAACAACTACATCCCCCCAAGCTCGACATATCCCCCCCCCACTGCTCCAGGTCACAAATCGCACCCTGGCAGAACTGGTCCTCGTCTCTGCAATCATTTGCGCATCGCTGGACAATTGCTGCATCACTACGCACTAAGCATAAGATCTTAAGCATAAGAGATTATGGCGAATGCCTGTTAATTTCCATGACGTCAACGCGATAGATCTAATTTAAGTGGATCAATATGATGTAAAGTGGTCAACAACAAAAATGTCTCTTCGCACAGTCAACATAATTTTAAATTAATTATAATTATCAATTATGTTTAATTTAATTATGTTTAAGCTCATTCGGAAACCGAAAAGATTCAAACACGAGTTCTATCGACCGTAAATAACCGCAGCCATCTTGTTGCATAACTGAATAGATGCCGACGATTTATCGAAAGAGTTTCGACGATAAATCTTCAGCGTCTATGGCATCAAAGACATCCGACAAATCTAATCAAGAACTGCTGCGCCTTTTATCGATAGGACATAGAATATTGCTGCGAACAGCCAGGAGTGCAGTATCGGGAGAATTAAATCTCTGCTGTACGAGCTGCTGCTGCTGCTGCTGCTGATGATGATGATGATGATGACCGAGAGCTTTTTGCATTAAAAGATGACAAATGACATATGAAGATATATATGTATACATACATACATACATATACGCGACAATGAACAACCATTTCGATAAGTTATGATAAAAAGTTCATTTCGAAATGAATCTATAAATAGAGAAGTCGCTTCTTGAAAGCGTCGGCGTTTTCGACTCGTTTTTCTGCCTCCTCTGTTTTTCTACAGCGATGGATGCTTGAATTTCTTCTTCTTCTTCTCCTCCTCCTCCTCCTTCTTCTTATTCTTCTTCTTCATCTTCATCATCATCTTCTTCTTCATCTACTTCTTCTTCTTCTCCTTCTCCTCTTCCTTCTTCGTCTTCTTCTTCTTCTTCTTCGTCTTCTTCTTCATCTTCTTCTTCTTCTTCTTCTTCATCTTCATCATCATCATCTTCTTCTTCTTCATCTTCTTCTTCTTCTTCTTCTTCTTCTCCTCCTTCTTCTTCTTCTTCTTCTTCTTCGTCGTCTTCTTCTTCTCCTCCTTCTTTCTTCTTCTTCTTCTTCTTCTTCTTCTTTCTTATTCTTCATCTTCTTATTCTTCATCTTCTTCTTCATCTTCTTCTTCTTCCTCTTCTTCTTCTTCTTCCTCTTCTTCTTACTCTTCTTCTTCCTCTTCTTCCTCTTCTTCTTCTTCTTCTTCCTCTTCTTCTTCTTCTTCTTCTTCTTCTTCTTCTTCTTCTTCTTCTTCTTCTTCTTCTTCTTCTTCTTCTTCTTCTTCTTCTTCTTCTTCTTCTTCTTCTTCTTCTTCTTCTTCTTCTTCTTCTTCTTCTTCTTCTTCTTCTTATTCTCTTATTCTTCTTCTTCTTCTCTTCTTCTTCTTCTTCTTCTTCTTCTTCTTCTTCTTCTTCTTCTTCTTCTTCTTCTTCTTCTTCCTCTTCTTCTTCTTCTTCTTCTTCTTCTTCTTCTTCTTCTTCTTCAGGTGCTCTATCCAAAGACAGGTTCCATATCTTCAGGGTTGAATACTTGTTTTTCTCCGTGGTGTCTAACATCCAGCATCAACATCCTTGGTCGCCCCTTCTGATCTTTCTTTTTCATATTTCCTTCTAGTACTTCTCTTAGTAAGTTTGATTCTTCTCTCAGAACATGGCCTATCCAGTTCTTTTGTTTTGTGCGAATAGTGTTAAGCAGGCTTTTCTTCTCTTCTATCCTCTTCCAGACTTCTTCGTTGGTTATTTTCCCGTCTAGCTGTTTTTCTATTCTTCGCCAGATTCACATTTCGAATGATTCTAGCCTCTTTATGTCTTCCTTCCTGATCGTCCAAGTTTCTTACCCATAGAGTATCACTGGCCAGATTAGTGTTTTGACAAATCGTTTTTTCAGATTTCGGTTAAAATTCCTTCTCAGTAGTTCTCTTCTGTTCATAAAGGCCTCTTTCCCAATGACAATTCTTCTTAATTCTTCAGGACACTTAACTTTTGTATCAAGCAGGTTTCCAAGATAGCAGAATTCTTCTACCTGTTCTATTTCCACTCCATCAATGATTATTTTCATTTCTCCACCGTGTCTGCTAATTTTCATGGCATGCATGTGTCTTTTTAAAATTGATTTTCATTTCGTAATCCTTGGATGTTGCGTTAAGAGAGTCCATCAGCCTCTGCAATCCATGGTGCTTGAATATCGGATTTTTGTCGTTAAGTTTGGTAACTGACAGTAAGTGCATAATTTATGGTTCTAATAATTTGCCCATGCTTATTCTAGACATAGCTATAATGTGCTGATTCAAACTGAAAATAACTAATAATTATTCAATTAAAATTTTGTCACTTAATCCATGCTACAGACCTGCATTATACCCGCCGCAAATCTTGTTATAATCCTCCATAAAATACTTTCCTTGGACTGCCTACCTTGATCTACAACCTTGACCGCCACGGACTACGGATTACGGACTAGTGATTTGCCCAGATTGAGCGCTCGAGAATAAGCTGGTGCACTGCGCCAAGCTTTCGGGCAGCGCTATAGAAATTTCGTGTTTACTTATTTACTTAGCTCAGCTACATTATACAACTATTTTGTCATTGCTGGCATTTTCTTGTCTAGCATGAACTAGGCCTGTGCGCTGTCTTTTCTGCTAAAAATGCGTTGCGAAGTGTTTACTTAATCATGAAATTGAGCGATTTTAAGACATCAAGTCACGCGTCTGTCTCAGTTTATCAAATAAAATAAGTGGTGACAGCATTAGGACTGAGAATTGAGTGACTGGAGTGAGAAGAGAGATGTCAGGCCACCGATGTCACATTTCCTGTGTCATTTCAAATTTGAAGCGCATCTGCTTACGTGACGTTAAAGAAGATCATGCAGATATGGTGACGGAGATTACGCTCGCAAAAGTTGATCAGCTTCTACGTGTACTTTTTCGCGTTCTATCTGCCAAACTGTTCAAATGCTGACTGTAAAAGTATTATTTTGCCAATTTCTGATATATGAAAATTAGACTGAGTAGGCTTATGTGGAAGCCGATA
Source organism: Metaphire vulgaris (assembly GCA_018105865.1). Taxonomy (NCBI): domain Eukaryota; kingdom Metazoa; phylum Annelida; class Clitellata; order Crassiclitellata; family Megascolecidae; genus Metaphire; species Metaphire vulgaris. The sequence goes on along the minus strand of CM030838.1, from coordinate 9,220,552 downwards.
GTAGAATCTGCAACTGATTTCTGTTGATTCTGTGAACGCTATTCCAGTAATAAATGAGACACTTGGGTGAGTTTTCGATTCACCATAGGAGCCTATGTTGGTTTACATTAGTATGCGCACCAGTAGTTTGCGCACCTGGTAGTTTGCGCACTAGGAATTTGCGCACCAGGGGCGTACCAGGGTTGTGGTTACGGTTAGGGCTAAAGTTAACCCTAAACCTAACTCTAACCCTCACCCTAACCCTAACCCTAAACCTAAACCTAACCCTAACCCTGCTGCGCAAACTACTGGTGCGCAAACTCCCAAGTGCGCAAACTACTGGTGCGCATACTATGCTATACTCCTATGTTAGCGTTTATTTGCTTTATCTTACTGTGTCGAATTCTTGAACAGATGTCACTTTGCCATTCACTTCAATCAAACAACTAATATTTAAGACAGATATTAAGACAGATGTGTTTCACATCAATCAATTAATGTTTCTTCGCTAAACATTCGCAAACCTGAGATTTTAGACAGTGGCGTAGCTAGGCAAAGTGCCGCCTGGGGCGAAAATAAAAAGTGCCGCCTTTTCGCGGAGGAAAATTTTCAAAATTTCCTTACCAATCAAGCTTTTAAAAAAGTCTGACAAGCAAAAAACGTTATCAATATCAAGTCTCTAAAAAAGTATGATAAGCAAAAAACAACGTTATCGAGTCTCTAAAAAAGTCTGACAGGCAAAAAACCCTAATAAAGGCTAATAATTATTTTAAAAATTAGGAAATCTCGAAATGCCGCCCCTAGGGCAAGTGCCGCCTGGGGCGCTTCGCCCCCTCTGCCCCTCGCTACGCCACTGATTTTAGAATCTCACTAGGAAGACTGTAGATAAGTAAACCAGTCAATCAATCAATTAATCGTAACTTCTTTTGCGCCATTATAATAGCGCGTCTGCGTCAGTCTATGTTAGCTTCGTGGTCAAAAATCATGTCTTTGTCAGTTCTTAGTTGAAATTCCAGTGGTCAGTCCATAATTCCTGGTTCCGGCTATAAGGAGGCACGCAGGCCCTCCGAGAGAAATTCCGGGCCCCTGTGCAAATGGGCGACGGGCCCTTGAGAAGTATTAATTTCTTGACGACCTTTTTTTTGCTTGTCAGCCGTTTATGAAGTGTTGACGACCTTTTTTAGTAGCACTGTGTCCCGGGCCCCCTTGTGCGCTCGCCGGGCCCCTGTGCTGAGCTAACATCTTATCCATTCTTTAGTGTTATTACTCGTTTTATTGTTAATTATAGATATTCATCATCGGCCCGGGCCCCCTCCAGACCGCCGGGCCCCTGTGCAGTTGCCCCCCCTGCCCCCCCTCTCGGAGGCCCTGGAGGCACGTAATCAAAAAATAGTCAATCAGTGTTATAACAGAAAAGCTATATTTGTAATGTGGTGTAATATAAAATTTATATAGCACCTTTTATATTTCTACTCAGAGACGGACTCGCTAAGTGCATTATAACGAAGCTCTACTGTAATTTCTATAGAACTCTTCGGGCTGAATTCCTAGAAATTAGTTTTTTTTTCTCCGGCGCTTTTTCTCATCCAAGATCCCTTTATGTCCTGTCCTGTATTTCTGTGACCGACCGGTTGTTGTATGGGTTTTGATAATTGTGTGCGGCTGGCCTCTTTTTTCTGCAAACAAGCAGAAGGTTAAATGAATATTTATTTTTACTTTCGGGTTTATTTATAGACGCATCCGTCCTCCTTTAACCCTTTTCTGCTTCAGAGCTTTAGAGCCTAACTGCTGAAAAATAAAATCTCTGGCCGCCCCAGGGCGTTCGACGAGGGCCGCCAGAACATCTCTCGCAAAGACAGAATCTTCGTCGACAGAAGTCACGAAGTAGTTTCCCATAGGCGTCGGGTTTTAATTTAACGCAGCAACTTATTTCACAATAAAGTGTCGTCAGTGTCCAGTTTTATGACCTTAATATGCGAGGCCTGTTGGCGTGCGTTGCTGCGATGTCCTAATGAAAGACGCCGTTGTTCAGATGGTGTCGTGTGTTGTCTCGCAACCACTGCAACCATTGTTGTATGCTTTGTTCTAAAACTGTCCATAAAATACGAGACTTATACGACGCCCCGTTTCTGCTAGACAACTTGATGCTATAAAGCGTGCCAAAGAGAGGCAAGAAGACTTGCCATGTTAGGCACGTTTTATGCCTTTTTTGGCATATCCAGAAGTCTCATATTACTCAAAATCTATATTTAGGAGCCTTCGGACATAGAACGCGGTCACGGGGTCTTTTGAACGCGGTCATCGGGTCATTGTTCACAGGCTCTAGTTAAATCAATCCATACTTAAATTCATGGCATACTGGGCACTGGACCAGGAAGGCAATCTATCTATAATATTAAGATCCTTATCTGTATGTCTCTCTGTCTGTTACCTTCAAGCGTTCTGATTGGTTGACTATTGGTAGACGGTTTAGACCGTTTAGTCCTTACGACGCGATGCGTTGGTGGACGATGTTCGAAGACGACGTTGCTATTGGTAACCAAACGGTTTAGTCGAAGAAGCGTTTGACGAAGTGTACGTTCAATTGTTCATTGCAACGTCATAATGTGTACAACGTCGAGATGCATTGGTGGGCGTAGCTCGAGGAAGTTGCGCAATTTTAACGTACACAAAAAATACGCGTACAGCGTCACAAATAGTCACAGTTGCGTGATTTTAACGTACATAGGCCTAATTATTACGTGGCGCAGAGCTTGGCTAGGTGGCGTATGTACTTCATTGAAATGTTGTTCAGTATGAATTCAATGATTGGGTATTAGGTATAGGTATTGGATTAGTATTTATCCTGCACTGCGAGCGAAGCGAGCGCGAGCGAAGCGAGCATCTTTCTAGTGTTAACGTAGAAATGTCTAACTTTCGTACCGCCTCATCTTCATGGGACCCATAGTACAGGAGAAAAACGACGTAATGCTGCATCAATAAAAAAAATAGCGTAGAATGTTGACGTTATACTGATGGCGAATTAAAAATATCCCAAGCAGTCGACCGAGCAAAACAAGTAGTAGGTCAAACTACTAAGCCCACCCAAAGTTTTAAACCCCAGTGAGGGCTGAATAGGTAAAAATGACAATTTTTGAACTCGCTATGGGGATGGGGTTGACCTCGGTCAGTGGAAGCCTCTATTCACCATAACTCCCCTGAAAATCGAACAGCGCATGTCCCTTCCATTCAGTAGGAGTCAACGGAACCATTGTTATATCAGTTCTGAATACAGAAACGTAATATGTCGTTACCTGTCGATTTTCTAAGCTGGCGAACCTTAACACATCAGATTATTGCGCTCAGGGAATGAAGCTTTAGTAAAAGGACTAGTCTAAGTGTCACACGTCAGAAGACAAACACTTCACGACAGCTCTCGGGAAAAATATCGGGTCAAAGAAATAGATTACCTAATGCTTGAGCAAACAAATCATGCTCTCACAGAGGTTGTAGGCTTTCTCGGAAGGAGAATATCAGAAAAACAGAGAGAGAGAGAGAGAGAGAGAGAGACAGAGACAGAGACAGAGACAGAGGCAGAGACAGACAGAGACAGACAGAGACAGACAGAAGCAGAGAGAGAGGGAGGGAGAGGAGAGAGAATACGGAATCAGCAGTTAGATCAGTTTTCACTTTTACTTGAGCTGCCGAATTTTTATTCGTTTCTTGATCATTTTTTAAAAGTTCTTTGCAATTAAAACTACTAACCATCTTGATATCGAGAACACGTTTTGTTTAAAATCGTAGAAAATGAAAGTGACTCTCTCTTTAAGAAGACCCTCTCGGTCGCATATAATATTGCTCGGTGAAACTTTGAAGAGTTCGTATCTGAGTTGACAACTCGATGATGTCTTTCATCCCAAGGTCAATCGTCTCTGTTTAAATGAAAAATTACAACGTGAAGAAAACCATGCACGTCTGATCAATTGCCTTGTACCAGAAATGCTTTTTTATCAGAAAGAAGTCAAGGTGGCGTGCAGGAGTGTCGTCAGACTTTCACAGCAGAAAAAAATGGGCGCCTCGGGTGTTAAGCGTCGCGGATATGAAATACAATCGATGAATATTATAATATTAAAAATGTAGTTCTAATGGCGTCTAAATGCTGGCGTACAGTACACTGCAGGTCTGCGATAGCAATCGACGTCATTCTGCCGTCGCCTGCTATTCTACGGAACCACGCATTTCCTGAGGGAATGGGTTTGTATGTCGCGTGGTTTCTCCACAACTCAAACAAGTGAGCGATAAAGGCTGACATGTCGAGAGAGAGAGAGAGAGAGAGAGAGAGAGAGAGAGAGAGAGAGAGAGAGAGAGAGAGAGAGAGAGAGAGAGAGAACAGGCGGTGATCCCGACCGAGAGACAACCAGCGGCGCTGCGCTGAGGGCACAATAAGACGACGGCGTCGGGCTACCGACGAAAGCGCCTAGACGACGGACGGCGCCCGTCTAAATTAATCTTGCGACCGGCCATGCATCAAGCGGCGATCATCGTCCGTCCATTCGTCCCGGAAACATGCGATCAACTTTCTCATCGATCGCTGGCAGAAGAGGCGGCGGCTGAAGTATTCGAAGCACCTGATTCGAACTTTCTTCCGCGGCGGCGTGCAGCTCACACGTATACAGAGGCGGATCAAGGGGGGGACCAGCTGGGGACATATGTCCCCGGGCGCCGAGGTGAGGAGGCGCCAAAATTGGGGTATTAAACGCTCAAATAAAAAAGAAGAAACACGTGTGACGACCTTTTTTGCTTGTTAGCACTAAACGAATAGGGGCGCCGTAAGTAAGAGCTGAGGGGCGCCGAAAACGATGTGACGACCCTTTTTTTTGCTCGTCAGCAATGTTAGGGGCGCCAACGGTGCACTTTGCCCCCCGGGCGCCGCATACCCTCGGTCCGCCTCTGCGCGTATACCAGAACAGAGACGGTGCAATGTAATTATTGGAGTTTTTAGCACCTTCTGCAGAAGGAAGAGGATGTTCTGGCGGTGGCCGCCAACTTGAAAAACAGAAGCAATCGGTGTCATAGGTGTCATAAAGAGAATCGATGACACCGACAACTTTAATATGACAAGATATCGCACTGAAAGCGATCGACTCTTAATTAAACTTTTAAAATCTATGGTGAGTAAGGTAGAAAATCAGTCAGTCGATTAATCAACTTCTATAGCGCCACTATATATTGCCTATTAGTACGGTTCAGCCAGAAGAATCAGTCAGAGTCATCGGCGTAACACAATGATAGAAGAAATCTGACTGGAGAGAGCATGATAAAGTAAAGTAAAGTAAAATCTCGTGGATTTCTATAGCGCCTTTGTAAACAGCACAACAGTAGCTGCTTATTCTTAGGCGCTCAGCCTCTCTTAAAAATAGCTACGGGGAAGGTATATTATATATCAGCCAGGCAATAGTCAACATCCAAAGGGCAGTGAGGCTAGGTTGTTACAGCTATGGAGGATATGATTTTAGAAAAATGAAGGATTTAAGCTTAGACCTGAAGACATGAGGAGATAATGCAGGAATTATAGGAAATGAGGATTCAGATTTTATTGTTTGAAAGTGTCCAAGTCTGCGGAGGGAAGCTGGGATCGAGTTCCAAAGTTCAGGTAAGGCGTATGAGAAGGCACGGTTGCAAATTTTCAGGGATGACTGATTCAGTGGGCGTGACAGAGTGAGGTAAGATGATGAACGTGTGGGTCGAGGAGGCTGAGGGGTTAATAGTTATCTAAGGTAGACAGGGTTTGATGACTGAAGTGAGCTATATGTAAGTGTTATTATCTTATATTGGATACGTTAAGTTATTTTAAGCCAATGTAATGATTTTAGTATGATAGTGTCTGTCAGTATACATGGTATTGTCAGTGGTAGTCAACTACGTTGTTGAATGTGCACATGGTTGCTTAAATCGCCCATTTCTCTTTTTTAACGACCGCTGTTCTCAGACAGAATTTGCCTCCGGATAAAATCAACGAAATGTCTGTATTCTATGTAACACTACTATTGTGCTATAGTTTTACAACGCTGGTGTAGAATTTTATATAGCGCTTTTAAAAATTGTGTTCGAAGGCAGACAACTGGGACATGAGTTAACAGTGAGAGAGAATTGGCTTTTTGACCCGAGGCCATTGCGTTGGGGTGTGAGCGTCTGTCGATATTTTAAAATTCGTTACAGATCTATACAAAGGAAAATCAGCTTTAGCATAAATAAATGCCTAGCATTCTTTCCAAAGTCAGAATAGCAGCTATCGCTATCGTAAAAATACAACGAGAAAAATCAATACAACCAAAAACAAAATAGCTCTAAAACGTCTCGGAAATTTTGCTAATAATCTTTTTGCTGGTAAAGTTCACGGTTGACCGTGACCGCCAATATTGTTGTGAAATGAAAGACAAACAGCGATAAAAGTGAGTATAACAAGATAATAATATTATACATATCATGAGGAACAATTGTACTACAACTAATGCTCTTACTATACTGCTAATACTACTATCAATATGCTAATATATCTATGATATAGGCCTAAATAGTAAATAATAATAATAATAATAATAATAATAATAATAATAATAATAATAATAATAATAATTATTATTATTATTATTACTATTATATTATCGTCATCAGTTCTAGTGCAGAGTTATAAATCGATAAAGTTTATTTCAAAACCATTTGCAAAAGACCAAGGAAATCAGTCGGATTTGGAAGCAGAAAATGAGAAAAGAGGAGTTGAACAGTGAGTAAATTCTTCTTCCTGTGGCGTTTCAAAGACCATTTCGTCCTATTCCGAGAGATTCTTCTCTCGTGGTTTTTGTCCATCGATGGATCTTATCCTCGCCACCTCGTAACATCGACAGAAGATGCCGGTCGCAAGCCACCGCAAGAAGACGGCCTACCCGTAAACAACCGTTTGCGTCTGTTGTGCTAGATACTGGTCAACGTTCCCGTTATAGACGAAAGACGTCGAGTATTATACAACCATTAGAAAAGTATGCGCCGCTGTCACGCACACTGTGTTACAGATAAATGATGTACTACTGCTTCTTTGCGGTGACATTTCGCTTTTGTAAATATCAGAGGAGAAATGCTGCATAGGAAAAAAACAGCTTTACAATCGCAAGTAACGAAGAATACAGAAGGAGAGAAGGAGAGAATGAGAACAGACCGGAACTGCGTAGGATTATGTCGATGGAAAATAATTTCCTTTTAAAACAACGCATAAACAACGCCGGTCCTATGCACTGTGGGCCTGATCACTTTTGAATTCCCAAATGTAATTAGCAGCCCGCTCATTCTCTCCTCTGTCTCTTTTCCTCCTATCTTTCTATTAGTCAGTTGCGAAAATAGATAAAATATAATCTGCTATCGATCCAAGTCGAGTGGCGTCTAATGTAATTCAGCTGGAAACAAGGAAAACGGAGTCAGTTGACGCTAATAGCTGTAGTTGTCAGTAAATTGACTCTGTTTGTCCGTCCACCATTATCACCACCGAATATCAGGAAAATAGACAGCGGAGAAACTAATAATAATAATAATAATAATAATAATAATAATAATAATAATAATAATAATTGGCGTAGCTACGAATGAGGCCCGGATGCCTCCATATCTGGACTAAGAAGAGAGAGAGAGAGAGAGAGAGAGAGAGAGAGAGAGAGAGAGAGAGAGAGAGAGAGAGAGAGACAGAGACAGAGAGAGAGAGACAGAGAGAGAGACAGAGAGACAGAGAGACAGAGAGACAGATGCAGAGACAGATGCAGAGACAGATGCAGAGAGACAGAGAGACAGAGGCATTCGCTTTTTATTCAATATATTGAATTCGACATGATTTCGATTATTTTTCTGAATTTTAAGAACTAAGTATACATGCCAATCTGATTAGAGATTTCTGTATGCCTACATTATACAGTGCCATTATCTATAATACAACGAAACGTTCGAAATAATAAGCGACAATCCAACGACTTCAGCCCTGGAGGTAAAAGCTCAAGATAGAGAGGAGTGGCGACGCTGGAGTATATGGAACCTGTCTTTGGACAGCAGAGAGCACCTGAAGAAAAAGAATCCAACCACTCTGTATTCTATAGTCCCCCCCCACAATATATCACCATATGACCGGTGCATACGATGCAGTATCAGACTCACAGGGTGTACACACTCTATACGCTGTCAGCGCATCGTCGACTGAAGACCCAAAGGTTGACGAATGACATTCACCGAGCCATTAGGCTACTGTCACTCAGGGAATTTCCAGATGGCAGTGACAATCCACAGGAAGACTCACAAAGATATCTATTACAATATGTCAGTTCGAATACACACGATATCCGCGACGACATCTTAACTTATCTTAACTGTGATACAGAGGAATTAGGTCAATATTTATTTACAAATTGGCAAATGGTCTTGAAAACGTAACCTTTAAGGGTGTTTCATAAGTATCAAGTTCTCCATAAGTGTTCTTATCAGAGGTTAGTATTTGGTATATTATTGGACTTTCATGCAATATTTGACCATATCTGGTTTCCTCAAATCTTTTGAATGCGGATAAACAGATTGTACGAACCCCAATTCTAAAAACTGTACATAATATATATATATATATATATATATATATATATATATATATATATATATATATATATATATATATATATCAATGCCCCTCAGATACAAATGTTAACATGCGTCGGCCGATACTAAACCTCGCCTGAACGAGTCCAATCATTTCATGGCCATGAGTGACTGTTAGCGTATTGCAGACATCACGTCGTTATCAAGGTCGATAGACGCTTAATTTTCGCGCGAAAACAGATCAGCCTACTACATAGACCATGGACTACTAGATGCATAGACAGAGACACCTGTCGTAGCGAGATCGCTGCACGACTTCCTTTTGAAAGGCAATCTATAACACGACCTTCGCATATTATAGCCTCGTGTGCAGTGCGACCGTTGTTGATCGATTGATTATATTATCGTCATCAGAGATTCCGAGATAGTCGTTTCTAATTCAGAATCGTCAGTCGAACCACGTGACCCTTTTAGAATTAAAACTAGAAAACTCCGGCGAAGCGATAACGCAGCTCACCTGATTGCTATCGGCGCCAGGCGCCTGCTCGGCGACGCTGCTTTTATCTTCGACGAAGATGCAGCAGCAGCAGGACTTGTTGAAATCGTCGAGAAAAGACAGTGCGGATGAGGAGATGATGATGACGACGAAGACGAAGAAGAGGTGACGATAGGAGGAGTACGTTGTCGCTAGACGCGTCGAGAGGAGAAGACGATCATCAGCGCGGAGGAGAGAGAGATAGAGAGATGGCAGGCGGTCGAGAGACGTTTTAACGGCGTTTGTCGTCGTCGTCGACCGGTCGGCCGGACAACTCCTTCGCGGTCGACCAACCGACCGACCGAGCAAGCGCTGAGCGGTGAAATTTGTTCCCGTACTCGGGCGAGCGCCGCCGTGCCGCCCTCTCGTTCGTGTGCTAGCGACGGCGGCGGCGGCGGGCGGCGGCGGCGGCGTTAAGTGACGCAGCTGTACAACATGTGGCCGGCGCTTTTTGCTCAGGCAGCTCCTACTCTGGCTCCACCACCTCACCTCTCCCCCATCCCCCTATGGCTGTGCTACTGCTGTGAGTGTGACTTCCTTTTCGACGTCTGCCTTTCGCATTCAGCGCAACGCCATCACAGCATTGTTATTGGTTCTAAAGTGATTTCGTTCCACGAAATCGATCGTCTTCAATTGGATGAAGATGTTTACGAGGGGATTGCTCTCTCTCTCTCTCTCTCTCTCTCTCTCTCTCTCTCTCTCTCTGAGGCCCCTTCGATTAATACTGTCGAGACCTCCAGTTGGACCCACAATGGTTCTGTGCTTTATCCATAGGATGTTCCCAGTTCAAGAAACTTCATTTATTGAGCATCTTCTCTCGGCCTCTGGTCTCCCTCCACAGAATTTGGTTAACCTCCATTCATGTCATCCTTTGATCTACTTATTTCCAAAGTTGTGGCTGTACGTATTTTAGTAAAAAAAATTGGGCGAGAAAATGCGCAATATAAATACACGAATAATATCAATTTCTTAGGTCTTTGGTCAAAGACCTAAGATTTGCTGACGACATTGATCTAATGGCTGAGAGTGAGGAAGACCTGCAGAAGCAACTCACAGAGGTACACCAAACCAGCAAAGAATATGGATTACTTATTAACAGAAGCAAAACAAAAGTGATGGTGAAGGGAAACAACAAAGGAGTTCAAATACATGTTGATGGTGAAAAGTTGGAATGTGTTGATCAGTTTAGTTACTTAGGAAGTCTAATAACCGAAGATAATGACTGCAGCAAGGAGATAAGAAGACGGATTGGAATTGCAAGCAGTACTTTTGCCAATTTGAACATGATCTGGAAAAGTAAAAACATTTGCACAGACATTAAATTGCGAATTATGGACACATGCGTGATATCTACCCTACTGTATGCATGTGAGACATGGACCATGAAGAAACAAGACAGATTAAAACTGAACGCATTTGAAATGAAATGTTATAGAAAAATGCTGAAAATAAGTTATAAAGATATGATCAAAAATGATACTATTCGCAAAGACCTGGGACGAACAAAGACTGTTGTGGAGAAGATCAAAGAAAGAAAATTATCGATATTTGGACACATCTGCAGAATGAGGGATGACAGAATAATAAAGGCAGTGATGATGGGAAGATCTAATGGTATGCAAAAAAGAGGAAGACCAAAGAGAAGATGGATCGATGACATTCTTGAATGGACTGGACTTGACACCACCCAAAATGCGATATACATGGCCAAAGAAAGGAAAGGTCCATGGGCGAGCACTTTTACACCGTTGGCTCCGACGGTCCTTATGGACTATGGAGTGTGATGATGATGAATATCAATTTATTGAAGAATGAATGAATGACATTTATGTCAAAATCCAAATGAAATTTAAGCCTAAAGTTCGTTTGAAAAGAAAAATCGCATTGAATAAAATTAAGGCAAAGATAGTTGACAGTAACTTCATTTCTCTCACTAGTGCATCGTCAACAATGTTCGATATTTTACCAAGGCGGCGGGAATCGAATTACTCCCCCCCCCCAAATTTTTCTGTTCCGGTGGGGGTCCGACCGCTGAAGGCCAAACCTCTAGATTTCCACCGGGTGTCGACCTGACCAATTGCGAGAGGGGTCAAAAGTCCAATTTTTCCAAACAAAGTTGAGCGATTTTTAAACATATCGAAGAATTTACAGTGGTTCTCACACAGGGCAGTCCATACTGAACCACTTTAAACCTTGTTATATTATATTATTTTAATTAACTGCGCCTTCTTTGTTCGTGTGTCTAACTTAAGTAATATAAGTTAGCTCGAAGACTGTGTCGTTTCCAAAACACTTATTCGGGGTAGGCTAAACGTGCTTTCTATTTCATTTCGTTAGATAATATTTTAACTCTTTTTTTGCAGATTTCTCGCCTTTCGTCATTCCTGTCACTCGTCGAATCATTCGAGCGATTAAAATCCCGCTGCGCCGATCGGCAAGCAGGGATTTTTGATTGCAGTCAATCAAAGTTTTATTTAATACAGAAATGTCAACGACTAACAACCTAATTCTAGTGTCTCACTTTGGACGCTATACGACGGCGCCAAAGACAGAACGATCTTCGAAACATTCTGGATTTCTGACAGTTATTGAAATGTCAATCCACATGTTACATCGTCACACGACACATTCATCCTATATCCGATGACTGCTGTCAACAAATAATTCATTTTCTTTATTTGGCAAAGCCGGAAAATACTCGTCAATCAACTTAATTCCGCCTTCAAAGACGAACTCAAATATAGAAGTCACTGCATGGTTCGTCTCGTCTATTTTCTTTCTTTCTGCGCAAGCATCTACTATTTCTAATAATCCACGTATCTGTCAATCTATTCGTCGGTCTGTCCGCCTGACCGTCCGTCTGTCTGTCCACACATGTCTGTCTGTCCGCATGTCTGTCTGTCTGCTTGGCTGTCTGTTAAATAACTAATCAGAGGCAGCGAATCGTAATAATAAGCCTCTGCTTCGGACTCTGATGGAGAGTATTTTTACGGTATCCGTTGAATTCCGGCAGACATCAGATTCTCGTCTCGGAAGAAGAGAAGAAGGAGGAGGAAGAGTAGGAGGAAGAGGAGGAGGAGGAAGCAGGAAATGAAATGGCCAAGAAGCGGAATAAGAACGAAGCCGGAAGCAATGACGTCACTGGAGAGAGAGAGAAATTACGGAAAGTAAATGACGCCGGGGTGAGGAGGACGACGAAAGCGATGGATCGCCGATGAGACAATACCGGCGATTACGTCATCGCCCATCCCCCCCTCCCCCTCCACCCGCTGCTCCGTCGACGATTTCGTCGTCCGGTGTGAGACTCAAAAGGGAGGTGGTCACACCTACGCCACTGACCATCCTTCAAAACAACACCCCTTCCCCCGACCGAACCAATCGTCGTCGTCTTTTCCCCCCGTCTCTGTCGTGTGTTTGCGTTCCACCGTCACCGCCTTGCATTCCCTCGTAACCCCCACCCCTCCCCTCCTGACCCCCCGCCCCGCTTTGTTCCGTCGTCAATCTTTTCGACGACGAACGACGTTGGCCAGAAATAGAATTCCGAAAATATCGTTCGGATGGGTGGGTGGGTGGTGGGTGGGGGTGGTGTGGGGGGGGGCGAAGAGGAGAGGAGATCAGTCAAACCGCTATGTGGCGGTGGTTCTTGGTCACTATTAATAGACGGAGCGGTCAGACTGGCAGCACACAGGTTTCAACAAGCGCCGGTGTTTCTCTGACACACAATTCATTATTTTCGTCGGAATAATAATAATTGCACGGCGCGTCGTCGCCGTCGCCGTCGCCGTCTTTTCGATTTCTATCGGATGTCTATAAATAGCCACCGCGGGAACTTGTCGTCGAGCGAACGGATTGCATAAAGGCCTTTGCTCTAAAAGCTGTTTCATCTTCGATTCAACATCTGCGACACAAGTCCCATCGTCTGGTCTTGTTGACTTCCGATTTGCGCGAACTCCATCCCTTCCTCCCTTCCTCTTTCCCTCTCTCCTTCTCTCCCTCTCTCCCTCCTCTCTCTCTCTCCCTCCTCTCTCTCTTCCTTCCCTCCTTCCCTCCCTCCTTCCATCTCTCTCCCTCCTCTCTCTCCCTCCCTCCTCCCTCCCGTGTGAAGTTGTCGTTGAAAGAAAGATAGATAGACAGACAGACAGACACATACGGACGGGCGACAGGTAGACAGACAGACAAACAGATATATATATATATAAGGAGAGAGAGAGAGAAAAGACAGAGATAGAGAAACAGAGATAGAGAGACAGAGAGACAGAGATAAAGGAGAGACAGAGATAAAGAGACAGAGATAGCAAAACAGAGATAGAAACAGAGATAGAGAGACAGAGATAGCAAAACAGAGATAGAAACAGAGATAGCAGAGATGGGCACAATTAGACAAAAATCTAATCAATTAGAATTAGAATTAGTTGCTTCTAGCACCTAATTGATTAGCATTAGAATTAGTTCTAAACTTTGTTCAATTGATTAGAATTAGCATTAGCTGCTGTCTAATCAATTAGAATTACAATTAGATTGTCGATGTTCGCGATACAGTTGACACACCACGCAAAACACAGTTTTAAAATACTAATTTAATATCAGCAGTAATTGCATGCAGCTGCAAATGGTTGGAAATGGCTGGCATTTCCAGTTGTCAACAGCAATCACACAAAACACTTAATCTATCAGCTGTAAGTTTTTCCTTGCTAATGCTACCATGATCATCTCAGCGTTATACTATGAGCATGCGTTTCAACATTATTCTCAGGCTGCATCGGATGGCTAATTGTCATGTAATTAAAAAATAATTAGAATTAGCAGGTAAATTCTAATTGATTAGAATTACGATTAGCTGATAAAATTTGCCAATTGATTACAATTAGAATTAGCTGGTCATCTAATCGATTAGCTAATCAATTACTTCCTAATTGATTAATTACCCATCTCTGAGAGATAGAGAGACAGAGACAGAGAGAAAGATAGATCTACTTCAAAGATATGATAACACGTTCTGTTCAGTTGCTTTCTATCCATGTAGTCGCTCCCCGTTGTCAGCGCACTTGCTTTTAAGTCGCCTTTAGAGCAGCTGTTAACTCAGCGTGGTTAATATAAATTGTCGAAGGTTGGATGTCTCCAAAGTGTTCCCGTCAACATCTTAACGACCGGCAGTCGGTCGACAGAGGTCTCCACTTCGGTCGATGACGTCAGACGCTCGCTACGTCACTGCGCCGCGGTTCGATTTCAGACACGATTAGTCGACGTCCGTGACGTCGTTCGCTAATGACGTCATCTCTTCTGCACTCTCTGGCGATCGAGTGACGTAAGCCGAATCGTTTTAACGGCGCTTTAGAAGTCATTTTTCGTAGTAGTGTTTCTAGAGTAGATGAATTAGGTATGATTATTTCGGGGGGAGGGGGGATATTCACCGTTCAAAGCGGCTTCTCTAAAAGATGGACTTTTGAGAAATAAATTTCGAAACAAGCTTTCCTCAAACCATTTCTGTTTACTGCAGCATCGTCCCAAAGCATTCAATGGACTTCCGATTATTTACAACACAGTGGATGCTTGTTGAACGAAGAGCGATATTCAAGACCCTTCCGTATGTCTTTTACTACTGTGCGTTGGATCATCTCAGTGCAACATTTGAAATTCGTGCCAAACATATTGGTCAAACACTGAACAAAACTTCCTGACACGTTGTCAAATAAGTATCTTGTACATAGGACTAGAGCTTAGATAGGGAAGATCGAGAGAGAGAGAGAGAGAGAGAGAGAGAGAGAGAGAGAGAGAGAGAGAGAGACAGAGACAGAGACAGAGACGGAGAGAGAGAGAGAGAGAGAGAGAGAGAGAGAGAGAGAGAGAGAGAGAGAGACAGAGAGCTTTCGTGTTAACCGAATCTCAATGTCACCCAAGTCCGTCTCAGCGAGATTTTTCTCTGTTCTTCACTGTGTAGGCCTATGTGTGCGTGCGTGCGTGCGTGTGTGTGTGTGTGTGTGTGTGTGTGTGTGTGCGTGGCCATTGGATCTTAAGCCCTTTTGCTAGCTTTCAGTTGCCTATGCTTTAACCCAGCTATCATCACCATCGAGTAATTAAATAATCCGTTCTGGTGACGTGGCATTTCACGGCCCAGAATGTCCCGATTAATAAACAGAACTCCTAATTCCCGTCGCCCGCTTCAAGTAACGCATACGCCAATAATTAATATGCAGGTCAGTGCCTGGGCGTATCGCTTCGCTTTGGAGATCATCAGATGAACTGCAAGATAATGAGTAGAGCATCATCATCATCATCATCATCAGCAGCAGCAGCAGCAGCAGCAGAGGCGATCTAATTATCGGCTGTAATTCGATTCAGGCAGGATTCGCTCTGAGGCAGAAGATCCAGAGAGAGAGAGAGAGAGAGAGAGAGAGAGAGAGAGACAGACAGACAGACAGACAGACAGACAGACAGACAGACCAGTGGCGGCTCCAGGATTTGGCAAGTGGGGGGGCGTTGGGGTGGCAACTTCTAATCAGGGGGCCAACCATTTGTGTTTAATGTATGTAGCATTAAGTATAAGGTCCCAACAGGGGAGCCACTGCGGGGGCCAGGCACTCAATAGGGGGCACGGGCCCCACTGGACCCCCGGTGGAGCCGCCACTGAGACAGAGAGAGAGAGAGAGAAAGAGAGAGAGCGACATATTCCGTGTTCGTCTTCTGACATTATTCACGGCCGCCTCCGTCCTGACGCTGAGAGCTGACACTTCCTGACATCTGCCAACGTCTTCTCCGTATGCGCATTCGCCCCGTTCCCAAACCTCATCGACATTCCCCGCTGTATACAGATGGTTCCGTCTGCAACATACTGACGATCGGCGCACACACACACGCACGCACGCGCAAACACAACGTCAAGCGCTCACCTGTGTCAACAACGTCGTATCTGTTTAAAGGTGCGTCCGTCAAAAGACGGTGGGCGTCCGGTTCCTCCCTTTCCACCCGGGCTTGCCATCCGGCCATGGCGGAGTTCACTTGTGCCAATTCCCGAAAGAAGGTTTTCAGAGTGAGCGAGCAAAAGCAAAAGCTCGGTAGCAAAAGCTCAGGCACTCGTGTACCGGGAGGGGGGCGTAGCCATGGAGGTATTATCCCAGGAGACGGCATTAAGTCATTTTAAGCCCAGGCTGCGTGAAGCCGGTAGCGCGTAGGCTAAATATAATACCTCCATGGTTAGCGGCCATCTTGGTAGACCCAAATCATGTGTCGGCGGCCATCTTAGTAGACCAAAACTGTGGATGCTGTTTGGAAATTTCCCAGCTAGTCGTCTTCACCGAAATGACGTAATGCCGTCTCCAGGGATAATACTTCCATGGGCGTAGCGATGAATGGGGGTATATCGGTATATATACCTCACCTCCTAATCAGACTACCTTAAAATTTTTAATGCCTTTTTAAAGATTTTCAACGTTTTTTAAATACCCCCCAAATCACATTATACCCCTAATCAAATTCCTGGCTACGCCCCCTGTCGAGTACTTTAACAAATAAATACTTCAAAAACTCGAATACTTTAATAATATAATCAGGTACTATATTACTTTGATATTCGAATATTATAGACTCAAATATTATAATACTCGAATAATTTAGTTAATACCCGAGTATTCTAATGCTGGAATACTTCAAACTCCAAAACCATGACATTCCAGTACCTCGATATTCGATTACTTTTATACTCGGTTACTTTTATAGTCGAATACTATAAACGAGCAGTGAGCACTGATCGTGTTCACACATTGCACTTGACGATTGCGATAATCGTTGTTGTGGATCAGTGAAGAAATGATAAATGCGTTTTGCAGGTGAAATTGATTTGAATGTCGAACGATAGATATTAATATTTTATTTCTGATATCACCTGAACATTTAATCAAGAATGAAATTGAAGACGACTTCGGTTTATACCTGCTTCGCCGTTTTTGACTGTATACACTGATTTATGAAATGAATGCAGAGAAAAGTGTTTTATTCTTTCAGCGTATCAACAGTTACGACTCTAAGACCCAGAAATACCTTCATCGCTTCAACAAGCTTGAAGGCAGTGGCTTCGGACACAGACCTTCGTAAGTTCGTAGCGTATGAAATGAATTCTGCTCATCGTTGCATGGGGTGGTAATCAGGGATTTCCAAGGACCTCTTTGAATAATGTGTGGCGATGACCTTTTTTGTGTATCGTCAGCGTAGAAATGATAGTCAGCAGAGAATTGTGAAAGAAGTGATCCAAGGGGCATTGAATATAAGGTGAAAAGGAGAGAGCCTAAAACAGATCCCTATGGGGAAGACCGAATTCTATCTTAGCTAAATTTAATTGAGCTCCGTTGCAGTAAACAGCGTGACTGCGATGTTGAAGGTATTTATTTATTTCAAGACAATTTCTATAGCGCCGTGCACTAGGCCAAGGCCTACGACAAGGGCGCTGCACACACATAGTCAACCATAACCTAAACTAAAAAGGTGCGTCTTTAGTTCTCTCAGGAACAGTCCAGCAGAGTTGGCCTCAGTCACTGCAGTCGGCAAGGCATTCCAAAGGAATGGGTTCCCGCGAGAGAAGGACCTGTCTCCGAACTTCGGAGTCTGTGACGATGTGAACCACTCGAATGCAGTGCCCGATATGCCAAACCAATGCATATATCGGTCCATTGCCTATACGACGCGAACTAGCAGAATCATCAAACGGCTTGTTGTGTCGCTGCGAAATTCGCTGCTGACACGGGATGAGACGAAGACAATAGCACTGCTGCTGCTGCTGCTGCTGCTGCTGCCAGTGGCGGTTCCACGTGGAGGATGAGTGGGATAATTTCCCCGCCGGACTTTTTTTGCTTGTCAAACTAGTTTTGGCTAACAGCCAAGTAGAATGACGGGAAAAACTGCGGGTGAACTTTTTCCCTTGTCAACCTACATGTATTTTTCGGTAAGAGTCCAGTAAAATTCGGGGGAAAATATCTCTTTTGTTTGTCAGCCATTTCCTTTTTCGGCGAAGTTTGTTGATTTTCCCACTCTTTTCATTCCTTCGCCAACTTCTTGTGAATTCATTTCATCTCCCCCACCAAGAAATCCTGGAACCGCCACTGGCTGCTGCTGCAGCTGCAGTTAATGATTATGATCATGATTTTAGAAGTACAGGTAAATTGCCTTCGCTCATTCTCTCTCTCTCTCTCTCTCTCTCTCTCTCTCTCTCTCTCTCTCTCCCTCCCTCCCTCCCTCCTCTCTCTCTCTCTCTCTCTCTCTCTCTCTCTCCTCCTCCCTCCCTCTCTCTCTCTCTCTCTCTCTCTCTCTCTCTCTCTCTCTCTCTCTCTCTCTCTCTCTCTCTCTCTCTCTCTCTCTCTCTGATCCGAATCTTGGTAACGCGATTACTGTAATAATTATTCGTCTTATGCGCATTCAGTTATCGTGTTGCGCTGCAGAAGTCTTCGATGCCAAGCAGGCCCGCCGCAAGTGGGGGTGCAGGGGGTGCAGCTGCACCCCCTGGAAAAATGTAGGGGGTGCAGTGCACCCCCTGAAAAGAAGATGGGCTGCACCCCCTCTGCACCCCCTTTCAGCTAAAATTCGTCAAAAATTGCCAAAATTTGCTAAAACTGGCCCAAAATTTGCTCACATTGGTCCAAAATTGCCAACATTTGCAAAAAATGTGCAAAAATCATAAAAATTTAGCTAAAATTAGCCAAAATTAGCTAAAATTAGCCCAAGATTGCTAAAATTGGCCATAAAATTGCCAAAATTTACCGAAAATTTGCAAACAATTATCTTGCCCCAAAGAAAAGTGTGAAATGATGCTATTGCTTTTATCTGGAGAAAATCTGCACCCCCTGATGAAAATTCGTTCCGGCGGGCCTGATGCCAAGTTGCCAACAACGCAGCAGGCAAACAATCGTCGGCAACCGAGAGACAATTTGAGTGCGTTTTTTAGCGTCTTTTCCGTTTCGAATGCTGGCTGCATGTGTTGCGGCGGTCGACAGGCAGAAGCGGCGATAGAGAACCGGAAATCACGACAACCGAACATTAGTTCTTGTTCCGAGTTCTTCAGACATGGCAGACGGCAATCTACTTTAGTCTGTATTTCAGGAAGGCTTTTATAATCAGAGGACGATTTGAAGAACAGATGAGGCGGCGACAAATGTTCTCTGGCGTTCCGTGCAATATGACATCCCTTCACGAAACCGCCTTCGTCGTCTGTAATCTCCGACGCAGAGAGTGACGTAAGACATTACGTCGTAAAGTCCTTGCAATTTTCAAAAGTTTCCTGTAATCGGTAATTTGGCTTCACTGATTGCGTCGTTTTCTTGTCACTTGCGAGACACCGTTAACGCTATTCGACCAAACCGAAGTGGAAGCATGCAACGTATGTGTGTGTTTGCGTGAGTGTGTTTGGGTGTCACTGGCATGTCATGAAATTTAAATACCGTCTTCGAGTAACTGCTGCATATCACATCAAGAAATTCTGCAGGTGAATCTGAAACCTATATGTGGCACCAGAAATAATAACACTTTCCTAAATAGCCTTGGCGGATCGGTCCAAAGAGGCCTTATGCGTGATAGTGTTCCCCTATTCTGGAATCCTAGCTACGCCACTGATCCTCAACAAGTGAAATAGCGTCACCTCTGTAACTGAATGCGCATTTATCTATATTACGCCTATACGGATGCTCAGATTAAAATGCTGGGACAGTCTTTCGTTTCAACCGCTGATGGTTTTTGATTTTTTTATTTATTTGAAGCAAGAAAAAAGTTTGCCGTACACTGGCGTACAGACTGCATTATTGATGTCCAGCTCTCAATTCATGTTCAGACTTAACCAAGAGCGCATTTGGA
Source organism: Metaphire vulgaris (assembly GCA_018105865.1). Taxonomy (NCBI): domain Eukaryota; kingdom Metazoa; phylum Annelida; class Clitellata; order Crassiclitellata; family Megascolecidae; genus Metaphire; species Metaphire vulgaris. The sequence goes on along the minus strand of CM030838.1, from coordinate 9,200,607 downwards.
AAGGATGGATTGGAAAATCTAGTCATAACAGGGAAAATATATATGGTAAAAGGGGGCAAGAGGAAGACAACGAATAAAGTATACAGACAGCCAAAGAGAAGCAATGAGAGCTAAAGACAACATTGAGCTGATAAGAAAAACCAGAAACAGAGAAGAGTGGAAATGCATGGTCGCCGACGTAGCAATACATGGCACTTGAAGAAGAAGAAGAAGAAGAAGAAGAAGAAGAAGAAGAAGAAGAAGAAGAAGAAGAAGAAGAAGAAGAAGCATTTGGTATAAGACACAACGTCCAGATAATTAATTTTACAGCCACACCAGAAGACTTCTAGATGTGTATAAATTCCGATGATCATGATTAGAAAGAATTCATGTAAAACTAATTACTGTAATCAATATAAACGCTCCAGGCCAACCTCACACAGTCAATGCCAATTTAATTTTAAGCCTTAATAGTCAAATGTTTGTGGCATCAATTATAAAAAGGCAGAATATAATCTATATACTCTGTTGATAATACTGGTGTTATTACTGCTATAATACTGGTGTGCCTTCTATTATGGTGGCAATCTATTTTGCGCCCACGTATATATATGTGCACTTATTGACTGAAATTGCACAGTTATTGCTGCGATGAGGCGAGCGGCGCACCAATTGCTACACCAACATATCATAATCAACGTTCTGGCGTTTCGACAATACTGAAATTCTCTTATTAGTAAAACCCACAACACACCGGCACTCACTTGTCATCTGCTAGGCATGAGAGAGAGAGAGAGAGAGAGAGAGAGAGAGAGAGAGAGAGAGAGAGACAGACAGACAGACAGACAGACAGACAGACAGACAGACAGACAGGCACAGAGATATAGATAGAGATAGAGACAGACAGAGAGTGACAGGCAGAGACATAGAGACAGAGGCAGAAGGGACAGAGACAGACAGACAGATAGACAGAGACAGAGGGGCAGGCAGACAGAGAAAGAGAGAGAGAGAAAGAAGAACGACGCCTGATTAATACCGAGACTTGCCGACGTCGTCGTCGTCGTCTGCCAGCGACGGATGCGTCGTCTGCTCGCTGTCATTTCGGACGATAATTGAGGACGAGCGACCGCCTTGCATTCTAAAGTCCGGGGTTTCATTCGGATGCAGCGGCTCCAATAATGCACGCCCCTTTGACGGACGGCGGGAGACGCCCCTTTGCAGGACCGAACGAACGAACGGACGGTCCCCGGACAGACACGGGACGGACAACAATGGACGAACGACCCAGAAAACGACAGATTCAATTGAGATCAGCAGACTCACCCACATGACTGGAATTCTCTCTCTCTCTCAGTCGTCAAACGCAGGGCGCAATAAATATATGTACGTCCCATTCTACTCAGCATCGGTTAGAAACTAACAGTATCTTCGGCGGCCTTTTCTCTTAGAAACTGACGTGTTCTGCAGCTTAGTTCGGCACGCTTGTCCACGGCGTTTATTTCATGCACTAATGTTATTATTATTATTATTATTATTATTATTATTATTATTATTATTATTATTATTATTATTATTATTGTTGTTGTTGTTGTTGTTGTTGTTACAACGTACTGATTAATGTGGTAACTCGTCCTATGAGAACTGCGTGAACACATTACAAAAACACAAGAAATCATGAGTAGCTCCTGCAGAATAGCCAGGTTTTAAGTTTCTCTTTGAAGGTGTTGAGAGATGGAGAGAGTTGCACAGATGGAGGTAAAGACAGTTCCACGCTCTCGACGCGGCCACAGGGAACGCGCGATCACCGACAGTTCGAAGACGCGTCCTCGACTCCTCGGGACGACCAGTGATCAGGTGGATCGGGCAGATCTCAGGCGTTGCCGTCCTTCCAAGTCAGCCACACGTATACCAGTTCAGTCGCCAGGTATGCAGGGCTGACACCGTTCAGGCATCGGTAGGCTAACAACGCAAGCTTGAAGTGGATTCTTTCTGGCGCTGATAGCCAGTGCAAATCACGAAGCGATGGAGTTGTGTGTTCACCTGGTGGAATATGGCAGATCATACGAGCAGCAGCGTTCAGAACGGACTGAAGACGATTGAGTGGGAAGCAGCTGTTTAGGAAAATTTCGCGATAAATGTCCTGGATTTTTTTTATCTCACGAAATCGTTATTCTATTGGTGACGGAATTTGAAAAACATTCTTCGCCAAAATTAAGCCAACGACTTTCGTTGCTTTTTGTTAGTTAGTTAATTAGTTAGTTAATTAGTTAGTTAGTTAGTTAATTAGTTAGTTAGTTAGTTAATTAGTTAGTTATGGGCTAACTTATATAGCTCTATTGTCGTAAAAGGTTAGGGTCAAGAGCACTTTACATGGTACTGAACGAGAGCCCAAACAAGTTCGTTATAGGTCGATTGGTAAAAGTTTCTTGATTAGTCGCGCTGGTGATACTGTGTGGTAACGCGTTCCAAGAGCCGCGGGTTCCCGCGTGTGACGGATCGCTCTCCGAGTTTAGCTGTCTTCGAGGAAGGAGGAACCGTCAGTAGAACTGTTACTGAGGAACGGAGACGCGCTCGGCAGTCAGTGGGTGGAACCCTGTGAAGAAGCTCCGATAGGTTGGCCGGGCATGACGGATCGTAAAGTGCACGATGCGTGGACCAGCATCTTTTGAACACGGTCCGTTCTGGAATGCGGAGCCAGTGCAGTCTATCTCTGAGCTGTGGTAAGACGTGCTCTCTCCACCTGATTTGACAGATCATACGGGCCGTGGCATTCTGGACAATCTGCAAGCGCTTAAGCTGGCTGTCGGGCAATCCGAGGAGGATGCTGTTGCAATAGTCCAGTCTCGTGAGCACCAGCGCCCGCACGAGTAGCGTCGCCGCTGGCGTCGGTAGATGTCGTCGTACCACTTTGATCCGCCGTAGATGGTAGAATGCATTCCTGGCGACGATGCCGACGTGACTGTTGTGAGCGACAGCGACTCGTCCAATGGAACACCGAGGAGGCGGACCACGGCGATGGTATTACCGGGGTCTGGTCGATGAGGAACGGCTCATGGTTGATTAGGTGCTTCCTCTTAGAGGTGGTGATCCAGAGCACCTCCGGGGTTCAGCGACAACCGATTCGAGAGAGGGAGAGCGATGGAGGAAGGGAAGGAGAAGGGAGGGACGGAGGGATGGATGGAGAGAGGGAAGGAGTGTGGGAGGGAGAGGACGGGAGAAAGAGCTCAGTAAGCATTAATATTCGTCGTCGATATTAGCAAATGGGTTAATGGGATCGGGACTCAGAACACTCGGATTGAGTTCGGAGAAGTGTGTTACTGCTCAGCCGAAGGCGAGAGAGAAGTTTCGACTGACAGGAACATCCGAATGCTGTGCGTAACGACAGATTATATCGTCACAAGCAGTAACAATGGAATGGAACGAAGAAGAAAAGAGGAAACAGATGGCCACGGGAATTGTCCGATGGAACACTGGATAGAAAAGCAATTGAACAGAATACAACGAATCGACATATGGTCATGAAAACATACAGTCGTCAAAGTCATGAAAATGAAGAGAAAGAAGAAGTAGGCTAAGTAAGTAAGTAAGTAAGTAAGTAAGTAAGTAAGTAAGTAAGTAAGTAAGTAAAATCTCGTGGATTTCTATAGCGCCTTGGAAAGCAGCACAACAGTAACTGCTTATTCTTAGGCGCTCTTAGGCTAAGTAGTAGTAATAGTAGTAGTAGTAGCAGCAGCAGCAGCAGCAGCAGCAGTAGTAGTAGTAGTAGTAGTAGTAGTAGTAGTAGTAGTAGTAGTAGTAGTAGTAGTAGTAGTCTAGTAATAATAATAATAATATTATTATTATTATTTAGTAGTAGTAGTAGTCGTAATAATAATACTAATACTAATAATAATAATAATAATAATAATAATAATAATAATAATAATAGTAGTAGTAGTAGTAGTAGTAGTAGTAGTAGTAGTAGTAGCAGTGTTGCGCGGTAACGAAGTAAAAGTAACGCGTTACATTACTTAAGTACAATTCTGAGTACTTCGTACTGTAACGAAGTACACAACTTACCCAGTACTTTTACTTGTAACGAAGTAAGTTTTATTCAAATATTAGTACTTTTACTTCGTTACATTATGTCTTTCACGTTTCGTTACAAGTAAAATTTCTCATCGCCAAATTTCGATACATTTATTGGGGTATCTGTTTAATTCTTCACAACTTCCCGTGTTTAGTCGTACAGGGTTGACAATGACCAACAAACGTACACGCTTGACTGACAGATTGTTTGAAAACTTGATCTTTCTTAGACCTACGTGCAATCACAGAGCCGCAGTTAGAGCAGTCGGCGCCCGGGGCAAGGTATAAATTCTGCGCCCTAAATTCCGGTGATGGCCTTTTTGCTTACCCGAGTTTTTCACGGCAACGTACAACATACACATCTTTAACCTGTGACGGTCTGAAAACCGGCGATGACCTTTTACTTATCAACATTATTTTCACGCCGGAGGAAAGTGGTATGTAAAATTAAGGACTTATAGGGAAATTGCGCCTTCGAGGACGGCGCGGGATCCTGCCACCTAGCTACGGAGAAACCAGCATTTTGTGCTAATGCAGTTAATGGTGTAAATGTGTACGTGTTGACTGCTGAGAGGTTTCTGCATGTTGCTTAAAAGTAGTAATAAAAATGTGATTTGGCATGATAATGTGGAGTTGTTGATGATTCCGTCTGTCACGGTACTTTTTACTTTTTACTTAAAAAGTAACTTTTTGAGAAGTACTTTTTTACTTTTACTTGAGTAACTATTTTTATAGGTACTTTTTACTTTTACTTAAGTAAAAAAATGACATAATACTTGTACTTTTACTTGAGTACTCAAACTCAGTACTTCATACAACACTGAGTAGTAGTAGTAGTAGTAGTAGCAGCAGCAGTCGCAAGCGGAAAAAAGAGCAAAATCAAGAAATCCAGGGGACAGGAAATAAAAAACTAGAGCGCAATGATGATGTTAATTTGACTCTTTTTCCCTAACCTTGGGAATATTTGTCAAATTGTATCTCCATTGCATTTCACCTACTATTCGATTTTCCAGTGAGTAATGAGTTTAACCACCCGCCGCTGGTCGAGAATGACCCCCCCAGTGATTATAATATTTAGATAAATCGGACACTAATTTCACTTCCTGGAGGATGATATCAGGATGATATCAGCAACAGAAACATCGATAGAACTGCACAATCGACAGATTTTTGCGAACATGCATAAAAACACAGTTATCTTTGATATTTTAAAGATGCATTATATTATCGTTTAGTCTAACCGATCCTTTGACAACCAGGTTTTCTGATCCCTGTATAGTGCATACCAGTGTTTAATCCAGGCCGTTTCCGGGGAAAATTGCCCTTCCCCGGAAATTTCAAATCCCCGGAAATTTTGGAATACTACATGGACTAACAGCGGCCCCAGCAGAATTCCCCCGGATTTGTCAGTTTCTCTCCCGGCTTTTTCAGTTTCCCCGGAGTCAGGAGTCTAGATTAAACACTGGTGCATACCACCCCACCCCCACCGTCATGCAAAGGAGACTGCGACGGTCTGCGCCAGATAAACAAAACGTGTCTCAAAGGCGTTTCTCTAAAGCAAAAATACAGTTTTAATATCAGCAACGACTAATACTGAACGATTAATAATAAAGTCATCGCATGGTCGCCACATTTATTTTAGAGTCTGCAAACAGCGTTATCCACTGTAGGCGAGTGGATGAGTTTAGGGTTAGAAGGACCCGAATCCGTCCGCGCGAGATTTCCGACGTTTCGTAATTATCTTATGGCCAGAACTTAACTGAAATCGATGCCCTTGAACCAAGAAGACGGGAGGCGACAACTTGAATAGAAACCGGTTGGCATTTGGCGGACGGCGGGGGTTGCTTTCTGGCACCCCCCCCCCACATCATCCCCAGTGCGGCTCGGCTCCGTGCTGCAGCACGCGATGTAATATTACGGCACGCGTTGACCTTAAGATGAATATGGTTGTTTTCGACAGCGGCGTCGCCTCTGGTCGAATCTAATGACTGTCTTGGAAATTCGGCTCGAAGTCGGTTTGCATTCGGTTTTCTATGTAAGAAGATGACCTTTGAACGGCTTCGCAGCTGATGGACTCGTCTGAATCTGTCTAAATCTCGGACGTCTGCGATGACTGCACTCGGAACTGCAGAAAATTGAGGCGACTCGAGCACAAACAAGCAGTGACTGTATACTGCAGAATATACTATAGTATTTCCAGGAAATTCTAGTTTGGAAAAATACTAGAACCCAAAAATCGCGACTCGCAAAACTCAAAGATAAGAACGAAGCCGGAAAATGTTTGTCAGCGACCTCGCAAGCTTCGTAAGATTTTGCCTAGATGTGATTTCTCGTTTGTCGTTAAAAGTTGAACTAGTTATTAATTTTCTGTATACAATCACACACACACACACACAAATAGGCTCTTCTGAATGTCGCCAACACGATCATCCGATACGATTCTAAGACTAATAAACTTAGCATGATTTAAAGTGGCTTAGAAGACATTTACTGCTTGTGTGAAAGCCACTAGGGACACTAACGGGTCTTGAACCCGCTCCGTCAGCCTGACGCTCCAGCACGTAACCAACTCTGCCATCATACAGACGAGGCAATATATACGGACTGCGAGAAATGATTGAGCCAAGCGAACAGACGTAACGGAAACTGCTAACGTTCAAGCACTGTAGAAGTAGACCAAGGTATTGCACCATGGGCGCCCGCACATTAAGGCAAGAGGGGGCACTTTAAGGCAAAAGGGGGCACTTTTTTCTCCTCCTGGAAGATGCAAATACCAATATTTAACATTGACATTTGAAAACATTGCTAAAATATTAACCGCGTGACCATTGCGTCAAAATGTGTTTTGCCCCTCCTGGAAAAATTTCTGTGGGCGCCCATGTAATGCACCTTACAAACAGACTAGAGTGCCAGGACGGTGTAGCACCGAAATCGATTCTTCATCAATATGAGTTTCAGCGATGGTTTCTCTAAAGCAACCAATCTGTCGCTCGCTCCATCTGTGGCCATTTGGAATTCAGTCTAAATTTTGGTCTGCAGATGGCGCATTCGTATCCACCGAAAAGAATCAAGGACGACTCTGGACGAGTATATAGTCTAGTCGAATGATAATATAATTATAGAAAAGTGTATTCTGGAAACCCTCTCGCAATAACGTTAGTTAGCGTGAACAGCAGTTCCTCGAATGCTGCTATTTCAAACAGTGGCGTGGCCGGGGTTCCGTTTTGGGAGGGCGCCAACATTTTCGGACAAAAAGTCCTGCGAGCAAAAAGGCCATCGATGAGTTCTTCTCATATTCACGTATTCTCTTCGATCGTGTCACTTACCAGTGGCATACCGAGGGTTGGCGGCGCCCGAGGGCGAAGTTAGACATAGTGCGCCCTTAATTCCAGAAAATGTCCGACGAGCATAAAAATATCTTCGCCTGTTCAATGGGACATAGAAAGTCAATTGTTTCAAATAGTGTACCCCTAACTCAATATTGAGCCCCTAACTCCTGAGAAAACCTGACAATAAAAAAGGTCATCATCCCCATTTTGGTGCCTCTATTCCTCGGGGCCCAGGGCGCTTGTGCCCCTGCCCTCCTCGTTACGCCACTGCCTACCCCATAGCCCGAAAAATTCTAAATTGTTTCGGGCAAATGTTACGACCGACCCCAGCATAATATGAGGGGAGGGATGGATTATTTTGAACATCTTGATGATCTTGTTCACTCAGTTGTTAGCAATGACGACTTATAATAGAATTCTTTATTCGCAAACGCAGATAACATAAGACAAACATCATACTTAACTAACAATTACACATTCCGCTATTATACAGTTGACAAAATAAAGTGGTTTCTTAGAGAACTGAATTGTAAAAGAGTGTTGACGATTCTTAACAATATGATATCATGTATTGGATTCAATACAAGCATTTCACGAATACAGTCAATTGTCACTTTATCATAAGCATAACAGATTTTGCATATAGGCCTATCTTGCTGTATTAGACGATCCAAATTATTTAAACTTATGTTATGCGATTTAAAACGGAGAGGTCATAAAAATAGTTGTAGCCTAATGTGATACTTATATCTCTTGCCTTCAATCTATCAATCTCAGTGTTTATTTACATTTTAGTAACCTTTCAAATTGTCTCATAATAGGTTTACGATGGAACTAACAGGAAATTTTGAAATCTAAAGAAGTGAGGAATAGTCTTAAGATCACGTGACCACTGCTCACGCGACGAGCAAAAATGTCATCCCAGAAAGACGACACTTATACTAAATAGCAGCATAGCATAGCATAATCATTAACAGGCTGTCTGCTTCCATTCTATCCTTACTAATTTGATGTCCGAAAAGATTCCAACTGTTGCTTTCTTATGGTTTCTATCGATTTTCTTTTTTACACAAAAGGCTTTTAGTACTTCCTCATTGGTTATTTTTAATTAGACTGCATGGATTCAGTGCAGCCTTAGTACGGCGTAGGCGAGGGAAATTCCTGGTCAGTGCTTAGTTTGCCCACTCTTAAATAGCACGAAGGGGGAACTAGGAAACTGATAAGGAAAGCCAGAAATAGAGACGAGTGGAAATCCATGCTCGCCGACGTAGCAATACATGGCACGTGAAGAAGAAGATGATGATGATGAAGAAGAAAGAAAGAAGAGAAGAAAGAAAGAAAGAAAGAAAGAAAGAAAAAAGAAAGAAAAAGAAAAAGAAAGAAAAAGAAGAAGAAAGAAAAAGAAGAAGAAAGAAAAAGAAGAAAAAGAAAGAAAGAAAGAAAGAAAGAAGAAGAAGAAGAAGAAGAAGAAGAAGAAGAAGGAGAAAGGAAGAAAGAAAGAAAGAAATAGAAGAAAGAAAGAAAGAAAAAGAAGAAAAAAGAAGAAGAAAGAAAAAGAAAGAAGAAGAAAAGAAAGAAAGAAAGAAAGAAAGAAGAGGAAGAATTAAAATGCGTTTACTCGACACGGAGCAAAGAGTTCTTGTATATCGCGTGCACAGCTACAGTGCTTTACATTTTATGTTTATCTGTCTTCTATATACGTAGTCAAAAATGACTGCGAAATCGAATTGCCAATGCGTGTTACTTGCATTTAAGACGCCTCACAGTTCTGACGTTTGGACGCTAATGATACTGGATCTGCGGACGTCGTTGGAAAACAGCTGCGTCTCATCCTATAAATACCTAGCGAGATTTTCTTCGATAACTGCGACCTAAAGTCGCAGACAGTCAGAGGAGGACAAGCAGGCCTATGGACAGACGCATCCAGACAGAGAGACAGACAGCAAGACGGACAATCAGACAACCAGCGGAGACGCCATATAAGTTCAGCGCGAAACTCGTCCATCCGAACAGTACACAATACAGGCGCGACATTGACAGTCATAAGTGATCTGTAAATGCAGAAGTCTCGGAACACTCGGCTCCCAGATTGCAAAGTGTTTCATCTGCGGATGAAGCCCTTTTCCATTTCATTTCCCTTCTTCCGTCGTTGCCGTGCTAACGGTCTCCTAGCAACCGACCACAGCTTACCATCTTCGTAACAGCAACATAGTTTAGGGTCTACCTAGATTCGTTGAAATACGGAATTATGCTAGACGTCGTTTCATTTATACTATCGCTCGAATATAGTATAGTATAGTATAGTATAGTATAGTATAGTATAGTATAGTGTAGTATAGTATAGTGTAGTGTAGTATAGTATAGTGTAGTGTAGTGTAGTGTAGTGTAGTATAGTATAGTATAGTATAGTATAGTATAGTATAGCATAGTATAGTATAGTATAGTTAAGCTATGCATCATTTAGAATGTTTTATAATAGTGACAACATGCAAACAATGTCAACTCATCCAAAAGTTAATAAAATGTGTTCACGTTGCATTATTTTATCGCATAATGTTCATGCTTTCGACATTCTCATATAAATATAATTATCATTATAAATTCTCCACTTCTATCTTCCTCTAAATTTAGAATTATTATCAACTGCTAATTATCACCTATGATTTGTATCTCATCTCTGATATTTTAGATGCAAACTTTAACCTGTACGATTTCTCTATCACGAATGTGAAAATGTTCATCGTTTTAAGCTAAATTGGCCCTAAAACGTAGAGTGAGAAATTTCGGTGCTACGCGTGATATTGTGGCTCATGACTCCGCAGAAATCAGAAAACGCAGCAAAAAACTCCCGCGCATTGTCTTATAAAATAATTTCAGCTCAATAACTGACACTTATGTTCATTCCATTAGCAATCCGCGTTACGTTTTTGACTATCTACATCAGTGTCTCGCAAACTGTGTGCCGCGGCACACTAGTGTGCCGCTAGAGATTCCAGCTGTGCCGTGAAAGAATTTCAGAATTTTACTATTATTTTAATTTTTTTGTTCCCTTCCTAAAAATTTTGCCGGATGAGCAAGTGTAAAAATGGCGTCATATATAGAACCTCACACCAGCCTGCGGCACAGTCTACAATACAATATATCGGACATCCATTTTTTTTATATAACGTTGCGCGCGCAACGATACAACTGCCAGAAATTAACGTCTTTCGTTGACGTCACCGTCCTTGCGACCTTTACAATGTAAAAACAACAGCGTCTGAGCGCGCAAGGATACATTTGACCCAATTACCGTTTTGAAATTATTACATTGCATGTGTTGAGATGTTGCAATAGTAGGGTAACTATAAGTATAGTAACAGTTGAATTTGATGCTTTTACCGAGATTTAGCCCTATGAAATTTGAAATGGATAAATTTTTGGCAAGATCTGAGAAAATGCAAGGTGAAAACGACACTAAGGAAAACAACGGCGAGAATCTACAGTCTATGAACGTTACTTTCGCGTTTGTTACATCTACATATCATTAGGCCTATATGTGACTGCAGACCCGGCAGTTCCTTAATAAAGAACACTCAATTTAATAAATTGTTGGTTGGTTTTGTAATTTTATGAAGAATGTGCCGTGAAAAAAATTTGTTCTGTTTAGTGTGCCGCGAGGTAAAAAGTTTGCGAGACACTGATCTACATTCTACAGTATTTACTGTACAGTGTACATCCCAGGAAAAGGCCAAATAAAAATGGACCCAAAACTCCCAAGTCCTTGATGTGGGATGGTAGTAGCGTAAAATTAACCAAAGATTATATTATTGAAATAAGCTAGCAATAGTCAAAACAATTGACCGCTAAATGTTAATCTGAAAATCAATTCAGTTGTTTATTCATAAATATCAACAATTCTGCAGTAGGTCTACCTACGTGCATCTTGAGATGTCTGGCATTAGGTCATTGTAAGTAAGTGAGACGAAATTTATATAGCGCTGCCCAGTAGCGTAGCCACGGGGTTGTTTGGGGTTGTTCAAACAACCCCATTTTCATAAATATGACCAACACAATTTATGTAAATCCGTTGACTTTTGGTCGAAAGAGGGGTAGTGGAGGGGGGGGGGTCGACCTCGGCTTCAGTGTTCAGCTGTATAGTGCCTCCAGTTAACAACCCCACTTTGCATACGTCAACAATTTTTGGCAATTTTTGACCCCTCCCCTTGTCAACAACTGTCAAACTTTCATTGACACCCTATAATTTGTCAAAAATTTTTGATCCCCCTAAGATCAGTGATGAGTCCCCCTTAAAAGTCTAGAAGGCTATTATCTTTTGCGGCGATGACCTTTTTCCTCTTTTTTGCTCATCAAGTGTCAAAATGATGACCTTTTCTCTTTGCAGACTTTTTACCGTTGTAATAAATAGTATCCAATGAAATTTCCTATTTTTTGATTATTTGTAAAAAGTGAAATTGTTGACGTCGACTTCTCTTGATACCCCTCCTCCCAGTACCGGATTAAGCACCGGGGAGGCCCATAGGCAGTCAAACGTTTGGGGCCCCAGGGGCCAGGCCCCTAATGACTACTAGAACGCCAGTGCCCAGTCGCTTTCTATCGTTTAAATTATCCTACCAGTGCCAGGACAGAAAATTTAATTTAACTACTAACTTGAAGAATTTAAAGTGTAAACATTATTGTATGACGTCAGCGTCGTCACGTGCCTTTCGCATAGCGCTATTCCTAAGAATAAGTAATTAAAAGTTTCTTTCGTCCCTGTCTTGTGGGGCCCTTAAAAGTCACGGGGCCCATAGGCAGTTGCCTACTCTGCCTAATGGGTAATCCGGCACTGTCTCCTCCTGTCAACAACTGTCAAACTTTTTCAAACCCCATCCCCTATTTTGTTGACGTAATTAATGGACAGTTCCTAATTTAGTTAACTGTCGCACAGTTTAGGCCTATATAGTTATTAATTATTATTAAGCTTTCCGATTAACCAACAACCAATTTAACCAGAAAGCATTTTAGGCTAAATAAAATTCGTAAACTATTAGTCATGAATACAGAGGCGTAGCTAGAGGTGCACGGGCGCATATGTCTCCGTGCGGTGAGGTGGGGGATGCGCCAAAATCGGGTTTGCGGTAGCAAAAAACAGGAAATAAGAAGCAAACCAAAAAGATCAATATAGTTGTATAGGTCTTCCGCATTCATATAACTAACTAATTTAACCAAACGAAATAATTGACCACCTTTTTTCTTTTCAGTCAGGATTTTCGCAAGTTGGAGTGGGAGGGGGCACCATCAGTATGTTTTGACTCCGGGTGCCGGACACCCTAGCTCCGTCTCTGCATGAATATGCTTCAAATACGCAATAAACTTCAGAAATACGAATACAAAATAGCCATATTATCCCCTGGTGAAGAAGATTTTAGTTCTGTAGTACGTACAGCGTTGGTTGCAGCGCTTTTATAAATAATGCGCTCATAGGTCACCAGCATATTCTAAAGAGGGCTCGTGGCTTCAGGCATCCAGGACGGGAAAATCGAACTGACTCATTGGGTCTGACAATGAGGAATTACGGCTCAAATCATGGATCGACCGTTGTCAAGAACATACAAACGGCGCTACAGAAGTTCAATGATGGTTATGACGACGATTCGGCGTCCAATGTTTGGAACAGTGGCGTAGACAGGATTTAACGAAGGGGGGTATGCTTCCCATCATCCCATGATTTACAACTTCGAAAAATTGAAATTGTGACAAGCAAAACAGGTCGTCAGCTATTATTTTGCGCTTGATTAAGTGAATTATATAGGTTTCAGAATAATAATACTATCAAAAAGTAAAAAAGTCAAAGTCCTTCCCCGAGCCTCACGGGCTCATAAGGCGGCGCTTATCTCCGTTTCTATAGCCCTCGGCCATGCGTGCAATGCCACGGATACGGGGCTAGTGTATTGCATAGCGTACCTGTTTGACTTATCGCAGAGATTTTTACCACTGCTCTTCATTTTACCACCGTGAAAAAGACTGAGTCGCCCGTTGGGGCTCCTGCGGGACTCGAACCCGCGACCTCCTGCTCCGTCGTCCAACGTTGCTACCACTCTGCTAACTTCCCGCCCCTATAATACTAGGCCCCTATAATAAGCAAAAAATTTGTTTGGGCCGGACAACCAAGAGGGGTTAACTCCCAATCCCTCTTGGCTACGCCACTGGTTTGGAACATGTGATCGCCAAACAGTGGCGTAGCGTGGGTTGTCGACGCCCGGGGCCAGTAGGGTACTTAAGTTAACTGTAATGTAACTGAAATATCAGTTAACTGATAAATAGCAAATCAGTTAACTGTATAAATATATAATCAATAACTGAAACCACATGAAACCATACTGGTCGGGGCTGTTAGATGGCGGACATTCACTTACTTACTAATCTATAGTTCAGCGATTCTTCGGCGCATACACACGCACGCACACACACACACACACACACACACACACACACACACACACACACACACACATATATATATATAATATATATCGCAGTGCAGGATAATATAATATATATATATAGCCAATATTCTTGAACAACTTGTTGTGTAGATCTTTTAGCAAGTTAGAGTTCATTTAAACGTTAAAATTAAAATGTACGTTTATACATACGAACAATTGTTACCAATAGCAACGTCGTCGCACGCCCAGCCCTCTGACGCTGCAATGACTATAAACCGTGTTAAACTAATACGAACCCAATAGCAATTCAGTAATTCTTCAACGCATCGCGACGTGCGGCAATAGTCAACGCTCGCCCACCAACGCATCGCGACGTAAAAAGGACTAAACGGTCTAAACCGTCTACCAATAGTCAACCAATCAGAACGCTTGAAGGTAACAGACAGAGAGACATACAGATAACAATTTTAATATGATAGATATTATATATATATATATATATATATATATATATATATTCTTGCTTGTTGTGTAGATCTTTTAGTAGTTAGAAGTTCATTTAAGTAAATTGTACGTTTATACATAAACGTCGTATAATACATATTATCCTTAATCCCGATTCAGTAATTCTTCAAGAGGTGCGGCTTAGGAAAGCATCGGGTAAAAAAGTCCTCGCCCGCCCGTTTTCTCGTATCAGTGGGGCCCGGGACGGGGCCAGTGTTTAATCTAGGTCGTTTCCGGGGGGAAATTGCCCCTTTCCCCTCCGGAGATTTCAAATTCCCCCCAAAATTTTGGAATACTACATGGACTAACAGCGGCCCCTAGCTGAATTCCCCCGGTTTTGTCAGTTCCCCCGGCTTTTTCAGTTTCCCCCCGAAGTCCAGGAGTCTAGATTAAACACTGGGCGGGGCGTGCCCCTATTGAATGTCTGGCTCCCCAGTTGCCCCCCTGTTGGGACCCTATACTTACTACTATATGCCTATCAACAAATGGCTGCCTCCCCATGCTTAGAGGTTGTCACCCCAACGGCCCCCCACTTGCCAAATCCTGGATCCGCCAATATCTCGTATTAGGCTACACTATTCTCCGCGTTATTTTAAAGAGCTAAAAGGCTGTGTGGTATGTCACAGTGTTAAACTTAAAACTCAGCATGATTTTAAAGCGGCTTAGGACTAGGAGGCATTGCTGCCTGCGTGAAAGCCACTAGGGGCACTAACGGGGCTTGAACCCGCTCCGTCAGCCTGACGCTCCAGCACGTAACCCACTCTGCCATCTCCCCCTCAAAACGCCGCTTTCTTGCACCCGCCGGCTGCCGCCCGGGCAGTGTTTAATCTAGGCCGTTTCCGGGGAGAAATTGCCCTTCCCCCGGAAATTTCAAATTCCCCGGAAATTTTGGAATACTGCATGGACTAATAGCGGCCCCTAGCAGAATTACCCCCGGATTTTTCAGTCCCCCCCGGAGTCCAGGAGTCTAGATTAATCATTAAACACTGCGCCCGGGGCGGACCGCCCCCGCTGCTCCCTTCCTGCGCCACTGTCGCGACATAGCAACGCTCAGATGCCGACAAGGCAACTGATCGGTGTAACGATTGCATAATTTTTCGAATATCAAAACAGGCATCAAACAATCGTTTTAGTTCTAATGTGTGCAAACTCGGCGACTTAAAAGCGTCTCATCTGGAATTAATTAAAATCACGAACACTGTCAATAAAATTAATGTTCACGTTGTTGCTCATTTCATTGATGCGATTTTATACGATACGTTCAAAACGCATCAGATGCAGTAATCTACATCTGAATTATGTTCTGCAATTAGACAAGATAGCTAAAGTAGCATATATTATTTCGCAGAAACAATAAAACAAATATCGACATAAAATTCTCACGTAGTTCAAAATAAAATGGAGCGTGTTTCTTAATGTTCTAGATATGATATCTTATCCAATGCGACTATCTCTATATAAGGCAACGTATTGCTTAGATTATTCTTAAACTTGGAAGTTGAATGTGATTAAAATTCATATCTCGAACAATATATAACAGCCTTTGAACCCTATTCCAAAAATCGATTAGCAGCGGAAAATTACTACAACGAAATTATTTAGAAAACTAAAAACCTAAAGCGCTCGATGACAAGTGGGCGGAGCGATACGGTTTGCTGTGAATTTCCGTGCGTAGGCTTAATAAGTAGTTCGTTCGGCGGCTGCGACAACGTGGGTGTGTTGATCAGCTGTTGACGCGTATGTCATGTAATGCTTGTCTGAGCAGCTGTTCTCTCTCTCACATCGATGCGAAACTCTTTCTGAAATTTGATCCGATCTGATCAAGCGAGGTGAGATAGTCTCCTGCTTATTCGTCGTCGTGGAATCATTCGTAGATTATAGTAGAGGTGTTATGCTTAGTTCTGAAGTTCAGTTCTGTGGGGGGTTTTTTGCGGGCAACATAACGGGACAGAGCTGTGACTGCTGTTTGTGTGTGTGTGTGTGTGTGTGTGTGTGTGTTGGTGCGTGTACCATATGGAACTGGCGTGCGGAGTTTTTTTACCGTGTCTGGTTGGGTGACGGATAACTTGTCAGGAGATGATCGTTTCAATTAGTAAAGGCGTCGGGCTCGATGACACGATTTTCCATTTTCTCTAAATGCAATTGCAACTTCTGAAGATTGCTCTGAATTCAATTACACTGAGTATATTCATGTAGATTCGTTAACAGGACACTGCTCTTTGTCTTAGAGTAATCAGAGTGAGAATTCTTTGCTGATCGGCAAATTTTGTATGTGAACAAAAGTATTGCATCTGTAGAAATTAACATTGCTGTGAGCTTAGCCACAGAAATAAAAGACAAGGAATCATTGGTTGTATGCTGAGCATTATTTCAA
This sequence comes from Metaphire vulgaris, assembly GCA_018105865.1. NCBI lineage: Eukaryota > Metazoa > Annelida > Clitellata > Crassiclitellata > Megascolecidae > Metaphire > Metaphire vulgaris. The sequence continues at coordinate 9,183,925 of CM030838.1, read as the reverse complement.
AGACACAATGCTAAACAGTGTGGTTTCAGTTATTGTTCATTTCTCAGTTGCAGTTACAGTTAAAGTTATTAAAATTATTTTCCAGTTATAGTTACCGGTACAGTTATTGGTATTTTTCAGGTATAGTTACAGTTAACTGATTTGTTATTTTTCAGTTAACTGATATTTCAGTTATAGTTACAGTTAACCTAAACCATACCCAACTGTTGCCAATTTGCTCTTCAATAATGGAGATACAATATATTTTAGCCTTAGGCAAGCAGTCAAGTGCAATTATATATATATCATATATATATATATATATATATATATATATATATATATATATATTCATTTCAATCTAATTGGAAACAGTGTGAACTTTGATTGAATTCAGATTTAAAACGCCAAATACTAAAAGACAAAAAAGTTTCAATTACACAGAATTCCCATTGAGTTCAAATGGCAGTTTAATGGCCTCTGCGATTCTATTACATGACAGTTGATTTAGTTGTTTTATGACATTGGGCATTTTCCAGTATGATGATTAGAACCAGCTGTAACAGTAGCGTGAGCTAGAGTTACAAGACATAATAATAGCCTAATTTTATAGTACAGTCATTATCCCTGCCACTGCTAATAAATTCTTATCCTTTGTATCTCCTCTTCTAACAATTTTGATCAGTGACAAAACCTGATATTAAATGCTCTGATTCGATTTCATATCCACTGAGTTGTTGTTCACGGAAATGAGATAAATTACGATTTATCTAGTTCCAAAAGTATTGGTTGATAGTCCGGCCGTTAAGGGGAAAGGGTATGAAGGGGCCTGGCAATCAGTTGAAACTTCAAGACTACAACTTATCAGTAGAATGGTTTTCATCATTTTAAAAATTGATATTATGAGAAAAAGTGCTTTTGTGAGCAGTTATTTTTAGGTTTTGTCATTAAATTAATTTATTTTAAATAATCCAAGATTGATCAATTTTCATATTTGTGATTTTCTTATAAAAGAATTTTGTGTGGAATATGCGATATAATGGCTATTAAACCCACTGTGGTAAATTACAAATTTTCAATAGCTGATATTCACGTGGCATTTGCTGCATTTGTTTGCATAAAATAACTGTTACGTTCAGCACACAATCTGTTGCATTAAAGTTTTTCTGTGCTACCAAAGAAGCCATAATAATTGTTTCAACAATATAACAGATGACTGTTACATAATAATAATGGAATAGACCAAGTAAGTCTTTTGCAGATGGACTTGGATACCTTTGATATTTAGAGCTGGTGCTATAATATTGTATCATCTTTCTCCTCCTCCTTCTCTTCATCCTCCTCTTCATTATCATCATCATTGTCATCATATCATTCACCATTATCATCAGCCTCATTCTCATTCTCTCATCATCATCATCCTCCTCCTAATTTTTCTCCTCTTCATCACCATTGGCAGTATCATTGACATCATCATTGTTATCATCACCAGCACCACCACCACCACCATCATCAACATCATCATCATCATCATTGATAATTATTAGCATAACTGAGTAATTACTAAATAAAAATTTCAAAAGTGTTTATCGGTATATGACGCCAAGATCACATTCAAATATTATTTTCATCTGCTAGTCTTTTTATTTCACTTAAGGGATTCATATAGCTTTGTAACTTAAAGCCAGTTGTTTGGCAGTGGATTGATTTAATGGATTGAGTTGTAGCAGGATGGCAGGAGAACGGTTAGTTATTGATGTATTGTTACTCAACAGCAAGATCTGTGAACTTGAAATCACACTTTGGACTTGGAGCAAAAATTTCAAAATCATCTTCCTCTGTCCTAATCAGTTTTCAGTTGCTTAATATCATGTAAGCATATTTCAGTGGTTTCAACAGTTCAGACCATGAGTGCTAAATAGAAATTTATTATGTGAAGATCCATTAGAAGACTTGGCTGAAAACGAAGTAAGATAATAATGAACTCTCTAAACAACATATGTGTTTATGTACTCAAGGTGAGGAAAATTAATTATGACATAGCACTCTATACAGTTACCAGGCAAGGTTAAATTGATTCTCTTCTCTCATTCTTCATTATAATATATAATATAACAAGGTTTAAAGTGGTTCAGTAGGGACTGCCCTGTGTGAGAACCACTGTAGGCTGAGTCGACCTTTAGGGCTCCTGCAGGACTCGAACCCACGACCTCCTGCTCCATAAACCAACATTGTTACCACTCTGCTAACTTCCCGCCCATTGTTTGCAGATTTTGCCAAAACTTGCAGTTGAATCCTTAATCATGAATGCAAGATTGTACTTCTTCTAGGAGCATCACTATGTTGATTTTGTATGGTAAAACTAAATTTTAACTTCAGCTCTTCCTGAGAAACAAATATTTTAAGGTCAAGTTTGAATTTGACTTCAAAATTCAAATTTTCAAATTGAGTTTGAATTCAAAATTTCTGTTTTGCATTTATCATAATTTGTGCCTTAAAAAGTGAATATGAACACCTAGGAAAACTGTATATTTTTATGTATGATGACATTGATTTCTGCTTTGATCATTGCACTTATGCTGTATGCTGAGGGTTACTGTAATCCATCTCCTGACTACTTATGTTTTACCTGTCAGTGGTAATTTAAACAATTGTATGTCTCAACAGTCCAAGCCCTCACTGGCAGTCAAAAATCATAATTGGCCTGGCAGTAATCCAGCCCTCTTTGGACATTAGAGAAATCAAATGATGGTTTTGATTTATTCTATGAAAAGCATTTAAATTACCAAAGGCATGATTCGTCTGTTTACGTGGGATCATTTTTGAATGATAATATCTAGCACAAAATAACGCACTTCAATGTTAATCTCTTGAATATTTTTTACTCAAATTTGAAGAATCTAATTATGTAAGCTTCCAAATTCCTTTTTACTCATTATAAGAAAACCAATAAATCAGGAGCAGGCCCGCCGAGAGAAATTCTGGGCCCCTGTGCACAGGGCTGGGTATACTGAAAATCTCTGACAAGCAAAAAAAGGTTATCTCCCTTCCAAATCGTGCTGACAAGCAAAAAAAAGGTTATCTTGGAAATCGGTGGGCCTATTTTCATGATGGGCCGGGAGGCTACAGCCCCTTCAGCCCCCACTTTAATATGGCCCTGCCTGTGCAGAAGGTGCCAATGGGCCCCTGACAAGTCAGAAAAATTGGTGATGCCCTCTTTTTGCTTGTCATTGATTTCACGCTGTTGCAACTCTGAAAACTGATGATGACCTTTTTTGTTTGTCGCTGCTGTTTTTCACAATATTTATGATGGTCTCAGCACCCGGGCCCCTTTTATACTCGCCAGGCCCCTGTGCACGTAACATGCTAACCTTTTTTGTGTGTTATTATAAATAATACTTCATCATCGGCCTGGGCCCCCTCCAGACCGCCGGGCCCCTGTGCATTTGCCCTCCTTGCCCCCTCTTGGAAGCCCTTATCATGGGGTGCTCAAACTTTTTAAAGCCTGTCCATGTTGCATATTCCATCGTTTGTGGGGTCAATCAATCAATCAATCAACTTCTATAGCGCCACTATCATAATGCCCAGGGCATCAGCCGATGGCGCACCAAATCCAAATAGCATTAGAGCCGGGTCAAGCCAGAAGATCAGTCCGAAATGGCGGGAGAGCAATCTAAGGGTGATAAGCCAAGTCAAACAGATGTGTCTTGATGTATTTTGGTTGCAGGGGAAGTTCCTTTATTCCTATGCCTACTACGGTGCAGTAGGCAACTACAAGTATTTGCAGGTCCTCTTAATAAACTGCTATAAGTGAACCAAGGCAACAGATACAAATGACAAAAACCAAAATGCAAATAATAAATTTTACACTGTAGATTTTATGATAGCATATTGGTAATCCTCCACCAGAAAAGTGTTTGGTTTTTGTAGTGGGGTCTGAGACAGAGCTCCATCTGCAGAAATTTTTAATAATATTATTAATAGACGGTGAGCTCTGGTGAATATTTTAGAGTCTTAAACTGTGATTTATTACTAAGTGACCAAAAGCTGTCATAAAGCAGGAATAGTACGAAGACGGAAACCGGTGTTAACTTATTCGTATGATTACAATGACAACAGTCAGTAAGTAGGCTAATATTAGTCTTGTCTATTGCGCTGAAGAAATTGTCTGAAAATAATAATAATAATAATAATAATAATAATAATAATAGAATGGATTTTAAGTGGTTTAGTGAGGGGCTTTCTCGTGTTGAAAGCCACTAGGATTCGGGTTCAAAATTTTCAGACATATATTCAAAGAGCTGCAGCAATCCACAAGAACCACCCTTGCGGTCCGAACTGTGTACCGTGGTTTGAATATCCTTGCAATAAATGAACAACATTAGAGAGAGATAAATACATTTCTAGCGGGGTATTTATTCTTAAATATTTAGGTTGGCCTACTTTTGTTTATTACTATTTGTAAAGCACTTAAGTATTGTGTAAGGTAAACTTGCTTATGCTGACATTCTTAAAATGCTTATATGAGAAAAAATTAGACAAATTTTGGCAGTTTATTTAGGTGGAATTGGAGTTTTGATTTTGATAATCAGTTATTTTTAATGCTATAGTTGGAGATTGGCATTTTTACATCTGAAGAGTAAATTGTAGAAATTGTAGCCTAAAGCACATTCGTGGAGCTTCGGCAAATTGGGATAGAATTTCTTTTCACTCGACCAAACCTTAGTTTTAACAGTCAAGTGATGGATTTGTTACACAGAGATGAACATCACGGCTCACGACCGACGTACGAAAACATGGGCAGATAATGAATCACAACAACTGCATTACAGTTTCCAAGCACGAGACTTAAGTTTACAGCAATTTATGCTGCTGTTATGGCAACAACAGGATGGCTTACAAGTATTGAATGTGTAAGTCCAAGCACAGAGTCTCTGAGTGCTAAAACAGGAATTGCCACTAATGGAAAGATCGGTGTACGTGTGATTTTGTAATACAGTGAAACCCGCTTAATTGCATAGGTGTCGTGCAAGCCTTGCTTATGCGATTAACTGGGCTATGCGAATAGCCGGGACATCTGATAATTATTAATTATATGCACAAAACACTGGTTCGGGTTTTTATGTTGTTATGCGATTATGCGGGTTATGCAATTAAGCGGCATGCAATTAAGTGGGATCCACTGTAATTCCTCTTCTTATGGAACTCCCTGAATCCAAATGTGGCAATGGTCACATACACTGTACAGGCTTTTGCACAAATGAACACACACACACACACATTCGCGCACACACATACACATACACTCAAGCACCCTTTTGAGTGCACTTGTACATACACCATCGGATAAAACCATATCAGTGTGATGTGAGGGTAGAACTATAAAACTGAAAACGAGATGCTGGTTCTTTGAAGTTCAGTGACTTTTGGCCGAGTGTTTATTCTACAATATTATTGTTGTTATTATTATTGTGCTGTGTGTGTGTAGTTCTCGGTGAAAAATTGTTTTGATTTTTGCAGCTTGCATTAGTCCTATCCTGATTGCTGCTGCTTATATGAATCCAGGTGTTTTATCATAGATTTTTAGATGGAAGGAAGAATTTGGCTGAGCTGCTTTTAATTAGCCTGCTGGGACGACCAGGATATTAATAATTGCATTGACTTTATCCCTTCCAGGATTAGTAGATTTTAAAATGCATTGCTGGTTTATTTAAGTCGTGTTTTTTTATCAAACCAGAGTCACTCATGTTATTTTTATTATTATTATTTATTATTATTATTATTATTATTATTATTATTATTATTATTATTATTATTATTATTATTTCTGACAATTTATATAGCCCTATAGCAAGGCCTAAGCCTAAATCAAGAGTGCTTCACAACATAAGGTTAGCAGTCAAACGACGAATTGAACAAGTGTGTCTTCAGATTCTTAACGAACTGTTTGTCAGTTGTCGAGTTGGTGACAAAGTCTGGAAGGGCGTTCCATAAGATTGGATTGCCTCGGGTGACCGATCTTTCTCCTAACACCAGTTAGGAGAAAGATCTTTCTCCTAACACCTGTTGTTATTCCATTGTTTAAATGTCACTCAGAATTATTATTCTAAAGTTCACTATTGAATCGTTAGTTTTAGCAGTTCATTTGCTTAATGAAATTTTGTGCAGTGAGGTGGTCGATACAGAGGCTAATATATTTTTAGAAAATATTTCATCATTAGATTATTTGACTGGAAGTTAGTGAACCCTTATTTAGCTCTCTGCTTTATTAGTATTAGTTCAGTCCTTATTAATTAATTTTCCTCTTACCTGACATTTAAGCAAAGGTCACAAAAGATGGAACAGAAACCTTAGAGCTCCTCAACAGACTTACTGTACTGCTTTAAGGTAAACTTCTTAGCAAATTTCTTTAATGAATTATTTATACACTGAACACAAATGTATTAATACTGGAATTTTTTGGTTTAAGGTTTTTATTGGACTTCGTGAAACCGGCAAAAGTATGCATCTTGAACTATCGGTAGCGCTGAACTTCATTATTTCCTACCTGTACAACAAACTTCCACGTCGTCGAGTGGACATGTTTTGTGAGGAACTGGAAAAAGGTTTAGAGAAGAAGTTTGAAGGTCACTGGTATCCGGAAGAACCTTTCAAAGGATCAGGATTTCGAAGTATCAAACTGAGCGGTGACAAGGTTGATCCGGTTTTTGATGCTGCCGCTCAGTTGAGTGGACTGTGCATCAGCGAGATCCTGGAATATCTGCCGAAGGGACTTACGCTGTGGATCGATCCGAACGAAGTCTCTTACCGCATCAGCGAGAACGGTGCGGTCAAGATTCTATACTGCAATCGGAAGAATGGCACGAGGGATATCGCCTTGGACAAAAATGGCGATCTTGACCTGCATTCCACTGGTCAAGGGTTCAACCCGAGGGCCGATAGTTTTCTACCAAACGAGAGGCACCTACCAACCTCCCTCGGCAGCGTAAACACCTCACCTTGTTCATTTGGCGGAAGTAATGGCTCCTCTTCACCATCGTCAGGGACGAGCAACTCTACCAGTCCAGTTGGGTCTTTTCGCCCCCGACAGTCTGTATCGGCATGTTTCACTGCCGCAGCTTTTGCCCAGACCAAGTTCGGTTCAACAAAGATGAAGTCACAGGCCCAGCGTCCAACGCGCCTTTCTCCAACGGAACTGGGAAACGGTTTTCCAGCAGCTGGAGCGAATCATTCGCCCATTTCTCCGCTCGGTCACTCGGCTATCTGGTCGAGTTTGAATCCATGTCTGTCATCTCCAACATCAAATGTAAATCTGCTTCAGTTGTCGGCAATGACATCATTTCCACAATTCATGGGAGTTCGTGATTCACGTCTTGAACTTCTTAAGGATCAGCACCAGTGTCTTCTTCTCCTCCAGCAGCAGCAGCAGCAGCAGCAGCAGCAGCAACAACAACAGAAGATGAAGCTTTTCAGTTCTTTCCCACAGAGTTCAGTTCTATCATCTCCTGTTGGTGCTGCTTCCCTCTCCAGCAACACTCAAGGTGATAATACAATGAAGTTGTTGACAGGTGTGCCGACCGAAGCATTCTATGACCCCCATTCACAGTTGCAGCAGCAGCAACAACAACAACAACAACAGTTGTTTCTTTGTCCATTGCAATCTTCATCATCCAGCCACATGAGCTTGGCACAAAGTGCATCTTCCTTGACAGCAGCAGCAGCAGCAGCATCTGAATCCTTGCTGCTTGGACCACAACTGCTGCAGCAGCAGCAACAGAGGTCAGTGCCAGATGGTTTTTTAAGGTCAAGAAACGATGGCTTGGATAACCAAAACCTGTCGCAGGACAGCAGTAGCATCAGCCATGTTTCAACCCCCGATGAAGTTGACTGGAACTCTCTGATCGGCCCTTTTGCCAAAATAAGTCACCTTCTGGTTGCTAATTAATCTCGTGTCTTTATATCATCGTGCGTGTGAAATTGTTTCTATATCAGATTATGAATTTGAAGCGAATCATCTCTCCAGTAGCGTGCAGGGAGGGGCTGGTGGGGTGGCGGCTACGGGCGCCGACCAGATGGGGTGCCAAAATTTACTGGGCAAACTTTTTATTTTTGCTCATCTGACAGTTTTTTATTGACTTGGCCCCTGACACCATCACTCTCTGCATGCCACTGTGTCTCTCCATTTTGACGCCAATCGGTCTGTTTGCTCTCACTGGCTTTAACCAAACAATGGTTTCAAAATATCTTTCAGTTTTGTATAAGTTATTTGTTTGAGATTAACTTTTTGAAACTGATTTACTGAGTTTCATTTGTTTCGGTTCTCTATGCTTTTGTAATCATGCTTTAGTGGGTCATTCGTAGCAAATGACTGATTTGGAACGCTATGATTACAGCTGCTCCAGTCCAACTCAGATTTCAACACATTTGAACTTACAACCAGTTTAAATTGGTTTTATTTAGTTTTGTATTTGCTAATAAAATTTGAAAAACTATTAGCCATTTTGTACACACAGGCATCTTGAAGCTTACTGGTAATAGAAAATAAAAACAGAGCTTTTTAATGGTAAATTTTTTGGTACAAAGTACCAATTCAGTCGTGTAGGCTTTGCCTAGATGAATTTTATCTCTGTAATTTTATATTTTATAGCCAGATGTTTGTTACTATTGTGGGTGTTCTCTCTGACTCACATTACACTATTTTCAATTTAGTGTCGTAGAGTGACAGAAATGAATTCATAACACTCCCACGAGTCTAGTTTCCTGACAATAGCCTGTTTTCTCATTTACAGAAAAATGAAGTTTGGTGATCAACTTTGTAGTCATCCTTTTCTCAATATATATATATATATATATATATATATATATATATATATTTATATTTATTTTTATTTATATATATATATAAGTTTCAGTTTATTATTATTATTATTATTATTATTATTATTAGCATATTATTATTATTATTATAGGCCGCTGACAAGTTCTCTCCACTTTGCTCTGTCTTCCACGCGATCACTTCCATAGTTGACCATTTTATCTCGTTTACCCTCATCTCTTTTTCCAGTGTGCTTTTCCATGTTTTTCGGTCTTCCTCTCTTTCTTTTACCCTGGGTTCCCACGTCAACACTTGCCTTGTGATACTGGATATAGGTTTCCTTAAGGTATGTCCTAGCCAACTCCATTTTCTCTTTTGTATTTGCTTTCTCAATTGGATCTTGTTTTGTGATTTTCCATAGTTCTTCATTACTTATCTTATTTATTATGCCTACCACACCCATTAATATATATATATATATATATATATATATATATATATATATATATATATATATATATATATATATATATATATATATATATATATATATATAACGCATTAATCTGTTAATCGCTATTAATTTTTTTAATTGCGATTAAAAAATTAATTGCATCATAATTAATTGCCTCATATTTCTCTAAAGAAACTTAAAAACTGAGCTTGAAAGTGATAACGTCATGAGTTTTCATTTAAAGTTGACTGAAATGGATGGTGCTTGTGCTATATAATGTTATGTGTGGTCACTAGTTGAGATTCTGAAAGTCTGTTCTGCAACTGGTGCATTGTTTATTTCAATCTAATTACTACCGGTACTTCGGGACCAGAATAACGTTGCTAAAGAAATGCGATTAATCGCGATTAATAATTTTAATCGCACAATTAATCGCGATTAAATAAATTAATCGTTGGACAGCACTAATATATATATATATATATATATATATATATATATATAGTACAGGTGTAAAAGTGAAAAGGGCACCCTTTATGATATTTAATATCTCGGCTGCATGTATAGCGATTTCAATGAAATTTATAGGCCATATTGGGAATGCTGCCAAATTTCATGCTGATGTCTTTAGTGATTGCTGAAATATGGCCAAAAAACTAAAGAGACCCACATTTTGAAATTGACAACGGAATATAATCATTAGAAAATGTATCGTTTTTACTCTAAAAATATATTTTATTCCAATGTCAATTTCAAAATGTGGGTCTCTTTAGTTTTTTTTTTTTGCCATATTTTAGCAAACTCTAAAGATATCAGCATGAAATTTACTTACATCAAACTTTGGCCTATAAAATATACACGCAGCCGAGATATTAAATATCATAAAGGGGTGCCCTTTTCACTTTTACACCCTATATATATATATATATATATATATATATATATATATATATATATATATATATATATATAGTTTGGCATTTTTCATGTCAATATTCTTACACATTTTGAAGCTTCCATGCAGGAGTATTTTGTTGAAGATCTCATGAGAATTTTAGTGATATACCGGTATGTCTGCTTGATGCCCGAGATGGCAAAAAAACTGACTTTTAGAGTGCTTTAATATAGATTTGTTATAAATTGCATCTATTTATACAGATTAAAACTATTTTTTTAAAGAAAAGTTTATGAAGAATATTATTAGTGGCAATTCTAATGTTTGTCCAACTACCGGTGGACCGCAGCTGAGAGCAACACATTTGGATGGGTGTCTTTTCTGAGACATGCATTTATTAATTATATGTCAGTGATGGGCACAAATTTGGCTTTGAGGGCCGCATGTGGCCCGCGGGCCGCACTTTGCCCATTCCTTTTATATGCGAATAATGACTGCCATCCAAAAAAGTATGGCATAGGTGGAAAATTTTGGCTTCTAGCTTATTTTTTGCAATTCTGTTATTTTGTGCATTTCCGAGCCAAGGTTTCTAAGTTTACTGACAAGTTTGTAAGATTTTCAGAAATTTATTGATTGACAATTTATTCAGTGGCCTTTGGTTGATGGCAAAGGTATATAAATGTCACAGACTTTTAAGTGCATGTAAAAATAATTTCACACAGACACACACACACACACACACACATATATATATATATATTAGGGCTGGTAACAATTAAAATTTTCTTGATCGATTAATCGGACATTTTTAAAATAGATTAATCGATTAATTTCGATTAAAATAATTACATATAGCTTTTTCTTATCACCTTGTATTGTCTACTTTGCCGTCTGCAGTTAGCTTAAAAACAAAACAAAAGTGCTTGCTCATTACTTGCCATTTTTGTCTGAACGAAATAGAAATATAGCCTAGTAAGCTAAGTAGGTATTCAAGTAAATACGTAACAAAAATATTAAATTTAATCGAAAAATTAATTGATTAAAGAAAATCTAATCGATAAAAAATTATAACGATTAATCGATTAATTAATCGTGAAAACCGCAGCCCTAATATATATATATATATATATATATATATATATATATACATACATGCATACATACATACTTACTTACTTACTTACAGTATGTTTGTAGTTTCTTGACTTTGCTAGCATGCAGAAATGCACTGATGGCACATCAGGCACTGCTTCAAGTTGTTGGTGACACCAGCTTTGGGATAGAAGAATATGTTAAATGTATTTAAGCAGAGGGTCATTCTCAAATTACTTTTGGAGAGGTCAGATGACTGATGCCAAAATTAACTGTCACTGGTTGATTAGAAATGATTTGCGGTTGTCATGCATGATCCTTTCGTATTTTTCTACTAGCGGTTGTGAATTGCTTTCGTTATTCAACAAGTCGTTATTTATCCGTCATTTCTGCAGTTTTAAGAACTTTTGAAATGCAGCTAGATGAAATGCCCTGAAAAACTAAATTTACATATTTTTGATTCAGACAGACAAAGCTAGATAAAAGTGTATAAAATTTTGCAAAAAAATCAATTTCTAGATTTTAAATGTGTTTTTAATATTCTTTGAGAATTAAATCAATATGATTTATAGGATGTTTTACACATTTTATCTAAATTTCTGTGTTTTTAATTCATAAGTTAGTCTGAATCTCAACTCATTTAGGATAGGATAGGATCCTAAATGAGTTGAAATTCAGACTAACTTATGTATTAAAAACACAGAAATTCAGATAAAATATGTAAAAAAATCATATAAATCATATTGATTTAATTCTCAAAGAATTTTTAAAAATTCATTAAATGTTGCTGTAGCAATGTTTTAAGCATTTGATGACCTACGTCTGAAATATTTGTCAAACTTCATGAATTTTTAGTATATAAATCTTCAACCCTAGAGAGTGGAAAGTATGCCACATTTTCTAGCAAATCTATTTTGTGATATTTCTGTATTTCTCTCAGTTAGGTGCACAGGTGTACAAACTGCAAACATCGATCGGATTTACTCAATGCAGAATGTCAAGTTGCTGAGTTTAAACAGTAAATTACAGCCATGAACGCTGTTCGTACGTGGGCATACATTGATCCTTTGATAGTTGGGCATTGCGTCTCATTGGCATCTGAACAGACGGTTTTTCATGGTTTGTTCAGTCTTGCAAAAATTCAATTTGTTTACACCTATGAAGCAATAATTTGTTAATTGATAATCCTTTAAAATGAATATAATTATTTTCAAATAAAATTATTTTTTGAGGAAACTTTCTCTTTGGTGATTTTCAGAGTAGACTGGTCAACAGTGAAAAGGTTACTGACTTTAAAAGGACATAATCTGTAGTATTTTGGTGATTTGAACATAAATGTGACCATCAAAATGTACTAGTTAATAAAGAAACAATTGCAGATTACATTTTTTAAAAAAACTAGAGCCAATTTTGCATTTTGATTGTCATATTCGTGTTCAGCACATAAAATTTAATAAGAAACGACTAATTTCATTTCAGTAACATGACTTTTTATTGTCCAGTGATATCATTTAGTCACTAAAGATTTGTGTTTGCCGTTTTAATCTGCGATTGAATCATGTAAAGTGAAAATGGGCAACTATTATGTTTCAGCGGTTGTTTTGGATGATTTCAGTGACATAGACATGATAAGTTCATTACTACTTACTGCTTAGCATGACGTTTTTAAAAAAATCGTGACGTTTTTAGTAGTTAATCTAGGAATTAAACTATTTATTCTTTAATTTGAGGAAATCAAAATTATTGAGTTTAATATTTACTGCAGTCATTTACTTTTAGTAGCAGTTACATATAAGATCTCTGCTTTAGTTGGGGTTTAGGTCAAATTAGCATTTTGTTTATTATTTTTACTGGTGAGAAATTTAGGCAATTTAGGTCAAATGGTCAATTGTAATTAATTACAGCAATTAATTTGTGACTGTGGATATAATGTATGTCCTAAATTAGTACGAAAAAAACAGATTTTCATTTTGTCATTATGGATCCTGCAAAACTATTTTTACTGGTGAAATTTAGGATTATTATCAAGACAACATCAATAAAATGACTCACTGTTCTGGTCAGATGCAAAAATTCCTTACTTACTTTTACTGCCTTTTAATAATTGAACCAGCTTATCATTTGCTTCCTGTGTTCAAAGCTATTTTTGAATGAAAGTTTAATGCCAGTAAAGATTAGCATAAATCAGGCAAGATGGAATTATTTAGAAAAGTCTATGACTTTAATAATGCTGTTTCCAATGCATGGAAATTTTAGTGCCTCATTTGCAGGTTTGTGAAACTTTGTTTGTTTTTTCTTCAATGACTTAATTATTTTAGACAGTAAGTTTATTCAGTGTTTATTCTAATTGCCTGTTTTGGGGAATTGTAATTGATCCCAATGTAATTGGCTGTAATTGTAAAATTGTAATTGACAAAAATTTAATTGTAAATTCTTAAAACGTAATTGACCCATGTCTGAAATGTCAGATGTATGATTTTTTTAATAATTGGTATTTTTGCAAATCCTTTGAGGCAAAGAGTGGAGATGGTAATTCTAAGCCTGTTTTCTCCCCCCCCCAAAAAAAATGTTGGCGATGGAAATTCTCCCCCCACAAAAAAAGCGTGGAGAGACAAATTTTGTTCCCCCAAACATTTCAAACTCCCTCCCAATGTCAAGGTGGCTAGAATAAAAACTGAATGGTATTAGCCATTCTCTCTCTCTCTCTCTCTCTCTCTCTCTCTCTCTCTCTCTCTATATATATATATATATATATATATATATATATATATATATATCTTCTCTCTCTCTCTCTCTCTTGCAGGGTTCAGTTTCCTTCAATATGGCAAACACCTAATGTACCTAATCACAGTCCACTGAATGCTTATGTCAAAAACAACCAAGAATTTTCCACCTAAGTATGAACTCCAGACCTTGTGACGGGCAGATCAGCTCTTTGAAACTCTGACCACTGGACAGATTGCTTTACTCACTTGTTGTCATCAGGGGCATAGCGACAGGGGTATATCGGTATATACACCTCATAAAAATCAGCATGTATATAATACAGTATATACAGTATATATAACATAATATATATAGTATTATATACATATATAATATATAATATATATAATATACATTACATATAATATATATATATTATATCATATATATATAACAATATATACCCCCACCAAAAAAAAAATCAAATTGGTTGTCATCTAGTTGCCAGTGATGTTAATCCTTGTCCTTATCTTGGGGTTCGGTCCTCGTCCTTATCCTGCAGATCGGTCCTTGTCCTGGTCCTTGTAACTTAGTCCTTGAAAAGTCCTTATGGACCAAATTACTTGCATACCATTTTCAATTGTACTGATAATTATGTTCCAAGGTAAGAGTAGTATGTGGATTTTTATTCATCTACTTGTTGAGTTTCTCTTAAAATGTTTAAATTGTTTCCTTTATAATACCAGTTGAAGAGTTGATTTTTATTCTTTGTTGCTATCGGCTCCAGTTATCTTTGTCACTATGCATGACTGAAAGTTTGTCATGTCTTCTTTTGTAAGTAACATAGCTATGAACTAAAAGTCAAATGGCATTTAATTGCTGTTGACTAGACTATGTTTTACAACATTTTGTTTCCTTTTCTAATTTTATGATTCGAATCGAAATTGTGTTTTTTTTTTCCTTTCTGATTTTTTGTCTCGATTTTGCATTTATCCTTGCCCTTGATCCTTTTTGGGGTCAGTCCTTGTGGTCATGCTTGAGGGTTAAGTCCTTGTCCTCGTCCTTTGTCCTTATCCTCGTCCTTGGGGTCAGTCCTTGTCCATTCGTCAGTGCTTGTAACATCACTGCTAGTTGCTTTAAAAATTATTGTTTTTTATTCTATCATTATCTTTGTCTCTATAAAAGTTTGTCATGTCTGTTTTGTAAATTTCACCCCTGAACTGGATTGTTGGCATTTAATGTCTGAGTTATTTTGGATTTTGTTAAGAATTCTGTAATTCGATCGATGTTCATAAAATGTAAATTTTCGATTTTGCATTTATACTGCCACTCAAAGTTTTTAGGTCATCGGCGTGCTTTGCTTTCGGCATTCCAGTGCTTGTTACTGCTAATAGACAAAGTTTGGTTGTCATGTGTTGAACTGATTGTTATTTAAAGGGACATAGGCATCTTTGATTTCGAACTTGGGTTTTTTGGCAAAGTCACTTACGTCAAACATCTTGCTCTTTATTATTGAGGAATCTTGTCTCAGCAGTAAGCATTAGGGAATTAATATTGGTAATTTTTGCAGAAAATTGCATGAAATTTGGTAAAAGTATCAGCATGCTTTACGTGCATGGTTGATTATATGAATTTTATAGCAGCTTTGAAATGTCTGAATACAATGGGAAATTAATTATTTACGGTCAATGTTTCATAGAGTGAATCTTGAATGTTGCTAGTTTTATTTTTCGTAGTTGTCTTGTAATTGTGGTGAATTGGTATCAGATTATCTGCTTTTTATATGATATAATATATTAAAAGTGTACATATTATTCTCTATTTTATTACAATTGGTTTTGGATATGGAGAAATATATTATATAATTGCAGTGTTATTTGCTTGTCATTTTCATAATAATGACTACACGCTGGGCAGCCACGCTGACGGAACGGGCTTAAGCCCCGTATGAGCCTTTAAGGCCGACTCAGTCTTATTCATTAGGGGACCGTCCATAAACGACGTCGCGCGATTTTGGCAGTTTTTTGACCCCCCTCCCCGTCGTCACAAGTCGTCACAAAATGTCAGACCCCCTAAAATGACGTCACAACGCGTTAACCCCTCTCTTTCTAATGTCAAAATTAATGTTTCAATACACATTTTTTGAATGGGGCTGTCAATTAATTACGTCAACAATTTAGGGAGGTTTGAAAAAGTTTGACAGTTGTTGACAGGGCGGGGGTCAAGAGAAGTTGACATCAACAATTTCACTTTTTACAAATAATCAAAAAATTGAAAATTTCATGGAATACTACTTATTACAGTGGAAAAAAGCATGACAAAATAGATCACCACCACATTTTGACGCTCGATGAACAAAAAGGAGGGAAATGGTCATCGCCGCAAAAATAATAACCTTGTTATTGTGACTTGTCATTGATCTTGGGAGGGGTCAAGAGTTTTTGACATAATTATGTGGGGGTAACTGAAAGTTGGCAGTTGTTGACAAGGGGCAGGGGGTCAAAAATTGCCCAAAAATTGTTCAGTGATGGGCACTAGTTGGAAAAAAAGTAGTTAAACTAAACTTTATTTTTAACTAAATATTTGTAGTTAAACTATTATTTTAACTATTAGTTAAAATTTTCCAAAAAAAGTTTAACTAAACTTTTTTTAAGGTAGTTAAACTATTTCCAACTATTTTGCAACTTGTTTGTAAATTTTTATTATTGATTCCTTTCAATGTAACAAAAAGAACTCGCCGTAATCTATGAAGTCTTACAGCGGCGGTTGAACTCTCGGTGGGGAATGCAATGAATTTCTAGGAAAGATCCCGCCAATTTGAATTATATCAGGGTTGTCAACTGGCTCTAGCCGGATTACAGTTTCATCCGGCCCGCCACCGAGTTTGGGAAAATAACAATTTTAGCTATATGACCGGTTATTACCGTTATTCTAAGGACTAGGATTGCCAAATTGCTTACTTATCCACAAGGGCATAGAACAAGAATAAAAACAATGTGTAATGCTATGTTTCATTTATTCTTTACCTACATTTTCAATTGACACTGTTAAACTTAGATTTATAAACTTAGTCTTAGACAAAATGTAATCATTGCGGCCCGCGACGTTGGGTTTGTGGTCCAATGCGGCCCGCCATCTGATTTGAGCTGGACACCCCGAATTATATGTAAATGGTTTTAGAAGAAATCTGTAGATCTGATTTATAAAATATAATGTTGAGAATTGGCAATGTATGATTAGATTTTAGTCTGGTTGTACAGAGTCATAGTGCAAAATGAACTGCAGTTAGTCAGTAAGTATGTGACCAAAGTACAGAAATAAATACCAAAATATTTCATCAAAGAAACCCCCAGTCATCCCCAACGTGGAACTGCCCATGAAGACTAATGCAGGCAGTACTTGCATCAAATAATGTGATTAAATATCACGATCGTTCATTTTCATGTTTCAGTACAAGAGCAATAAGAAAGCAGTATAACATGTAGTTAAACTTTTAGTTGTAACTATTTTAAAAAGTAGTTAAACTATTGCTGTAACTAGTTAAGAAAAAAAGTAGTTAAACTATTACCTCAACTAAATTTTCCCATTTAAACTAATAGCGTGTTAACGTGCCCATCACTGAAATTGTTGACATAATTAATGGACAGCCCCAATGAAGCGGGTATTGCAATGAATTCGATTGAAAATACTCATTATAATTACCATAGTTGAAGCGATATTCAGAAACTTTTCAAATTATTTTACAAAATGAATTATAGGTGTACAATACGTTCAACTTTGCGGTAACATAGCATTGCGTTATTAATAACAATATTTAGTATTATGTGACGTCACATTTCTGGAAACCCCTCCCCGTCGTCATATATGGTCACAAATGTTTGAACCCCCCCTAAGTGCGTGACGTCATTTATGGACAATCTCTAGAGGGCGGTTGTAACATCAAAAATTGCTGCGAAGTCAAGCGTGGGACTAGATGTTTGACTGGCAACCTACTCTAGGTCAATGGCGTATGTCACCTGCGTCGCTGTATGTCTTAGAGACCGTAGATCAGCACCGGCCCCAATTAACGCTCGAATACGGGCACGGGTAAACTTCACTGTATCCAATAGAACTGCATATAATGACTTTTTAAATTTGCAAAGTAGAATCTAATTGAATGTCGACTTCGCATGGAAGTTTTTGCATCCATGATAGTCATAGTTAGTACAGGCCTCTATGATCGCTCCAGAATTAGCGTTGCTACTATACCTGCGCCTAGTTGGCGTTGTGCGACCGGTTCTCGTAAGAACATCGACGTTAAGCAACGTCGAGCGCGGTCAGTAATTGGATGGGTGACCATCCCGGGATCTAATCGTGGTGCCGGTGGCCAACCAAGCCGTTCATCGCTCAGGTGTCGATAAATTGGTAGTAGCGCTAAGCTGCGAAGGTAAAACGCAGATATAGAAGAAAGTAATGGCAACCTACTTTTGATTAATGGCGTAAGCCACCTGCGTCGCTGCTTGCTTAGTACAAGGAGATCAGCGCCGGAAACGTTACGCTCGTTCGAGTACGGGACTACCTTTACCTTACTACGCACAATTTAATTTAACTGAACGTAGGGGGTCTGTGAGTCAGTGTGTCTGATTAAGCCGTATGTCTAAGTTGTTCTGCTTTATTTCGTGCAAATTCTAGACTCGTGGGTGGCTAAAACATGACAATGGAACAATTTCGCGGCAATTCCATGATTATGGAGCATGCTTTTACCTCATGGCAACTGATCGGCGTTTTCTGCTCTTTCGATCGAGGCCGTCTACCCTAGCGTTGTGCTGAATTGAAAGCTGCAGAACAAAGGAACAGGGTTCCGAAATTCTTTGCGCTAAGCGTGGCCATGTTGGATTACCGATTAATTACACGTTGTATCAACTGTGCCCAGTGGCGCATACACTCCTCTCTGCCATGGGGGGGATTACGGACAGTTTCCTGGAAAATTGTCATCATCCACAAAATGCCTCTTTAACCTTAACTGTACGGTTTTAAATTACTATCTTAACAAAATAGTAGATGGAGATTAAGACGCAAAATACTACATATAATGAACGTCTCTTCAGTAAAGTCTTTCGCAGTTTGTGATAAAATTACAATTACCGTAAGACTTAATTAGTTCAAGTGTTGTATCTTGCATGATTTCTAAACTGAATTTGATGTGGGCTTGTGGCATTTTTTGCAGAACCTTCCGTAAACTGTTGAGGGCAGAAATTAAAAGGCCTTTCAGAAGACCAGACAAACACAAACATGCAGTGAGGTGTAGACATACATTCAGTCGCATTGATACAGGCATCGGCCCAACCTCCGACCTTTCCGGCAACGTCTTTCCGTGCCTGACATTTTCAAAACCTCTTAATTGGTTTTCCTATCTCTCCAGCTTATGCTCTGCATGGTATGTAATGAGTACGTTTCAAAAAGCTTCTATTCTTCTCTGTATTTTTCTCTTCAGAGTCCAACTTTCACATCCATATGATGCTGTACTCCATGCAACACTCTCGATTATCCTCTTCTTTGTTCTCATGCTGATATTATTGTCTTTCCAAATGTTCTTCATTTTTCTGAAACCAACCCCTTCCTTTTGTCAATCTGGCCTTTATTTCTTCCTCTAGGAGCAGTCTTCTGATATAATCAAAGCAAGATATGTAAACTTTTCCACTTGTTCCATTACCTTCTGATCTACTCTGATGGAAACTTTGTCTCCGATATATATATATATATATATATATATATATATATATATAAGCTAAATCCTTATAATGTCACATCTACTAATCTACTAAAATACCTGAATACTATGGTTCATCCATGTGAAACGGTTTCTATTTTTCACAGAAGTTCAACTTCTATATCTGCTATTTAACAAGAAATTAACAATAAATTTTGATTCTTAAGTTATAGAACGAAAATTTTGTGATTTTTGGGGAGAATTTCTCGGCCGGTGTATGCAACACTGACTGTGCCAGTGGCGTAGGCGTGCACTCGTGCCGCCCATGGCTCCTGGAAAAAATGCCATCCCAATTTGCTCTTACTATACCTGACAAGCAACAACAACAAAGGTCGTCGACGCCGAATTTGCCGCCCCTTCTAAATTTAGCCGTCTCTTCACTAAAAATCCTCGACACAACCCGACAAGCAAAAATAGGTCGTCGTCACTGAATTTGCCGCCCCTTCAACATTTTGCCGCCCTCTTCGCATTCGCCAAAAACCTCTCAACGACCCTACAAACACAAAAAAGGTCTCTTCCAAAATTTGCCGCCCCCATCATGTGTGCCGCCCATGGCTAGATCCTAGAGCCATAGTAGCCATTGGGACGTTACGCCTCTGTAGGTCTACTGTGCAACAAACTTCAGTGCAGTAAAGAATTTACAAGTGATATTGCAGCATCATTTTCATCGTATGCCTACCCTGACGCCCTTTGCTGGAAACCAACCATTGAACCATGCAGAACTCCTTTGTTTTTAGAATCAACAGAAACTTGACGACCGGAACTGATTTTGTGCCAAAAAAAATGACGCGCATGTTCAAGCTTCTGCCTTTTAAAAAAACTTTATGGAGCGAAGGACTTTGGCGAGCGCGCCTTCACTGATTTACCGACTAATCTGCCCGTTTAATGCCGATCTTACGACGAAATGGAACTCTGGAGATCTGGCTCACGGTCTCGTCGCGCGGCCGGTGGTCGGGCGGCCCAGGTTTTAATCTAAGTAAGTAAGTAAGTAAGTAATCACGAAATTTATATAGCGCTGCCCGAAAGCTTGGCGCAGTGCACCAGCTTATTCACGAGCGCTCAATCTAGGTAAATCCATAGTCCGTAATCTGTAGTCCGTGGTGGTCGAGGTTGTAGATCCAGGTAGGCAGTCGCAGCAAAAGTATTTTTATGGAAGATGATAACAAGATTTGCGGCGGGTAGAATGCAGGTCTGTACTAAAGATTTAGCCATAGGATTTCTTGAAGAGAATAGTTCTGAGTTGTTTTCGGAAAGTTTGTGGAGTGATGGCCAATGGTGACTGATTTATGGACTGAAGAGGACCGATGTGATTGATCCTTCAGATCTCTGATGGAAGATCATTCCAGAGATGTAGTCGTTGAAAAAAGTTGGTATATATAGATACGTACAAATATAGATACGTACAGATATAGATATAGATACAGAGATAATTACACACACACAGTGGGTATACAAATATAAATATATATATATATATATATATATATATATATATATATATATATATTTTCGTACAGATATAGATACGTACAAATTACAGCGAATTTGTGAAATTCTCTGATAAAACCCGCATTTTCGTTTGTCCCCAACCTTCATTGCATCAAATCATGCAAGAACAATCGATATTGGTCCCTGGTTGGAGTGACAATGTTTTAAATTTTTCAAATAGCAAAAGAAGGTTCGAAAGCGCGGATTAGGGCCTATACAGTGTTTACCCTAACCTAGGGTTAACCTTGACATTGGAGACCCCTCTTTTAAATGTTTGGGGACAAGGCCCCCACGTTACGCCACTGCATTGTCAAATATCAAAATTAACCTTTTCGATTTGATCAAGCGCAAAAATAGGTTATCTTCAGTGGCGTATTTAGAAAATGTAAGGGGCGACACTTTCGAAGACAAAAGTTACAATTAAAAAAAGTTGACGACCTTTTTTCCTTTCAAGCAAGACCAAAGGGTGGGCATGGCCCAAATGGCCCAATGGTAAATACGCCACTGGTCACCTTCCACAAGTTCCAGCCATTTCATACAACACACTAAATTTAGAGCCAATTACTCTATATGAAAACAAGGGACATCAACAAAATAAAGGTCCTGCCGAATATTTTGGGGGAATGGTTAGTAAGTCAATAGAGGGACGAGCAATGTCTTAAGATATCTGGTCCATTGTATAACAGGTTTCGATTTATATCCAAAATGCACTAAAACTCACTTACTTCTAACAAATTTAGGGGCACCGATCGCCGTTAAAAAGTGAACATCCCAAGTTTTATGGCAGATCGCCGCCTATGAAATTAAGCATAGGCCTCGGTTCGTTTCAGCGCAAAAAGCCCCGAGGTTTTTAGATTTAAGCAGATTCAATGCACTTCTAGGTAAATTTCCATGACCCCATTTGCAACATATGAAAATGCTGTCTTTAAACATTTCAGAGGCGGGCTAGGGGTGGGTCCGCGGGTTTCAGGCAAACAAGCAAATCGTGCAAATCCGGGGAAATTTTGATTTTGGGGAGGGGAGGGCGAGGGGTAGGTAGTCTGAGCAGGGTCCTGGTTGCGTAGATTGCATTAGACCCACCCAGCCAACAAAACCCAGCGCCGCCCCTGGTTGGAGTGACAATGTTTTAAATTTTGCAAATAGCAAAAGAAGGAACGCGGATTAGGGCCTATACAGTGTTTATTCTAGCCACCTTGACATTGGAGGAATTTTTAAATGTTTGGTGACCCTAGGTCTGAAACTCCAAAATTCTATTCAAAAGCAAAAAAATGTTTATCTTGTCTTTTAAAAGACCGTTACCGACCTCTGAAAAAAGAAATAAAATGGTGGCGCGTCTTAGAAAGTAGTGCTGACAAGTCAAAGAGGCCGCTCTTTTGAAACGACTGCGTCAGAGAGAAAACAATGAAGCCGAATGTAGACAGAACACACACCTCTTTTGCTCGTCACCACATTCAGCCTATGTGGGATGTTCTCTTCTACAGTTACAAAAGCGACAAAAGTAACATTGATATTGTGGACGAGAAAGATAGCAACGGCTACGAGTGTAAATAATATAATATATAATATAATATAACAAGGTTTAAAGTGGTTCAGTAGGGACTGCCCCCAGAGAACCACTGTTGCTCCCCTCCAATCTAAATCCTAAACTACTGAGGTTTATTTTGAACTCGTTTACAGTTGTAGGTTACTATCCCCTCACCCAGTTCATTCCATCTGTCCACCACTCTTGGACTAAAAAATGCTGTTTATGTCTCCCAACCCGTTTTTGAACAGTTTCATGCTGTGTCCTCTGGTTGTCATACTCCTTCATTGTAAAAATCTTTCCTTTGGCATTTCCACTTTGTTTGTTAGTATTTTGTATGTCTGATCAAACTCTTCTTTTTTCCAGGGTTGTCAATCCACAGTGATTTAGCCTTTCCTCATAGGTTAGTTTTGATATCCCTTGATCATCTTTGTTGCTCTGTGTTGCACTCTTTCTAAGGTCTCTATGTCTTTCTTCAGGAATGGACACCATGCTTGAACACAATACTCTAAATGTGGACGTACCAATGTCTTGTAAAGTCTTATTATTACATCCTTCTCTCTGCTCACTATCGTTCTTTTGATCATACCTAGAATTTTGTTGGCCTTATTAGCTGCCTCTGCACATTGCCTAGATGGCTTTAAGCTGTTATGCATGATGACCCCTAGATCTTTCTCCTCGTTTGTCACTTTTAGTCCCTTCCCACATAACTTAAATTCATGATCTGTTCCTTTTCCCAATGTGCATCACGAGCATTTATCTGTATTAAAAAGCATTTGCCAATCTGCCGACCACTGGGATAGTCTATTAAGGTCTTGTTGTAAAACTTCTCTTTCACTCTGTCACACAGTTTTGTGTCATCAGCGAATTTTGAAATTTTTGGGATTATATCATCATCGATGTCGTTGATGTTATTAAAAACAACAAAAGTCCCAACACTGATATTGTGGCACCCCACTTATGACCTCAGCCCAATCTGAATACTTGCCTCTTATACCTACCTTCTGTCTTCTGCTCTAAATTTTTATCCATCCAAGAACTTAACCTCTAATTCCACTGGCCTAAGGATGACTGCCAGTCTTGAATGAGGTACTTTATCGAATGCTTTTGCAAAGTCCAGGTATACTACATCAACTGCCTTTCCCTCATCAGCTTGTCTGGATCTCCTCCAAAAAATGATTTCAAAGTAAACCTCAGTACTATAGAATACTAGTTTGGGATGGGTACAGGCTACAGCAGTGGTTCTTACACAGGGCAGACCTTACTGAACCACTTTAAACCTCGTTATTATTATTATTATTATTATTATTATTATTATTATTATTATTATTATTATTATTAGACGGAATACAGATACACACTACTAACTGTTGCCAACATGACTTTAGCAATGTATTCATTTTCGCATAGGTTGTCTTCTTTGGCACAAGTAGGACTTTTTTGTTTAAAAAAATTATTTTCCAGAACGCAATAGTCGGCAGTCAGTTGTCGGCACCCTATAGCGACCATACAATTATTCTAATTGTTTGAACCATCGATAAAAATAAAATTTGTGATAAGAAATTTAAAAGGGATGCGGCAATTTGATGTAGTTCAAAGTTCAAACGTTCTATTGTTTAAAACTTAATGTTTCAATTAAAAATTAAACCAGTCTTCAGATTTTCCGGAATGCCGTTCCGCCTCGTTCCGTCACAAAAAGCCCTTTGCACAAGTCACCAAAAGCCTTTCATAGATGTCGATATTATTAGACAAAATGCTTACCCGAGACTTTTACGCTCTGCTGATAATTATTAATTAAGGATAACTACAGAAACAATTATGCATATTCGGCATCTACGTCAACAAAGCTCATTAATAGGCCCTATATCCAGGGCGCGATTTGTGACCTGGAGCAGTTTGGGGGGGATATGTCAAGCTTGGGGGATGTAGTTGTTGGAAACTGTAGCAGTGGGGGATGTAGTGGTGGGGATGTAGCAGAAGGGGATGCAGTTGGGCAGTGGGGGAAGATCCCCCGCAAATCGCGCCCTGCCTATATCTTATCATTGCGGCTACACTTGCGTACATTAGAGTAATGGGGTCGCCCACAAAGTTGCTTCACGCTCGAGTGGTAAGGGGTCTAAGAAAGTGTGACATTTTTTTGACAGGGGAGAAATAAGGAGTCTAATGACCTCCGTGACGTCACACTTTCAGTATATCTAAAACCCTGAATATACCTGATATAGGAGGTATAGTAAAAGGGTTTGAGAGAGGACGGCTTTTGCTCGATAACACTTTTACCCCGAGATTCACACAATTTTAGGTCTCAATTATATTCGTTATTATTGCCGGAAGTTGACTATATCTGTATCGCTGCTGAAAATTGAACGAGAAACTCGAATTTATTAAATAGAAAGCCTGCGTGGCGTAATTTATGGACGACGCTTTTAATATTGGATCCGAGATTTGTGACGTACTTTAAGGCGTGGATCCGAAATTTGTGACAGGCTGTGACAGGGCAGAGAGGTCAAAACTGTTAAAAAATAGCGTGGCGTATTTTATGGAAGGTCCCAATAAAGTGCCACTTGCTATAATTTCATTGCAAAAATTCTCATCATGAAATTTAACCGGTCAGAAGATAATTCTTATCGCAATGAATTCTAGTAGGAATTCAAGTAGGAATCCTAGTAGGAATTAGGCCTATGCGTAGGAATCGATGATGATTCCCAGTAGGCCTAAAGAGAGTTTTACTCTTTGCAATCTAGCTGCGAGTTATGGTAGTTGCGTCGTTGCGGTTTTGATGGACGAGGATTGGGTCTTTATCTATTTTTATCTATTTTTTCTATATTTATCTATTATCATTTATCGAATGTTGTCAGACAGTATATTTGCATCTGATTTTTAAATTTAGCGGCCTCCTTAGTAACAGCTATATAACCTAGAATAATTCTATTGACTGAAACCCTAATTATAATGAGA
This sequence comes from Metaphire vulgaris, assembly GCA_018105865.1. Lineage (NCBI taxonomy): Eukaryota > Metazoa > Annelida > Clitellata > Crassiclitellata > Megascolecidae > Metaphire > Metaphire vulgaris. Next base: position 9,158,270 of record CM030838.1, on the reverse strand, counting down.
CAGTTGAAGTGTATAGTCGCATGTATTGAATTGTCTGATCCTATCACAGTTCGGTCGAGTATAGACTTGTAGAAGTATCTCTGCTAGATTTTAAGACGAGATTTTTGTTTGGTGTCCGGCCGGATCGTCACAATATACGTTGTAACGGCACTATCAATCAAGAGAATATACGAATGAAGTGTGAAGAAGTAAGCATTTGACGAGCATTTTATGTGACCCTCCCCTATTCCGGAATCCTGGTTACGCCACTGGTGGAGACGTCCGTATACCGTGCCGATCGACCCAAGGTCAAATGGACCTGATTTAGAGCAGTTTTCGCGCACATAATTTCCGCCATCATCACCATTATCTGCAAGTCTATCGTAAGGACGACGTTTTTCAGCTTCAACTGTCTACTCCTCTAAATATCTGGTTATAGGGACGAACCCGGTATTTCGGACGATCAAGATATCTGTCGTCCACCAGGGCGATCCTTTGTTAATTTTTATATCAGCTAGTCCAGCGACCCATTAGACCAGTGGTAACGTGCCTAATGGCCAGTCTCTTTCTCTGCTCTCGTCTGATACTTTCAAGAGCGTTAACCGATTAACCGTGTACCGCCGAACGACTACTTCCGCAGTGAATGATGTAAAAGCGCTGGCGCAGCCACGAGGTGAAACGGGGGCGGGGGCGGGATCCCCACTCGAGCCTAGACTAGTCGTGAAAATTATGCAAGACCATTATGAAACAGTGTTTATCCTAGCCACCTTGACGTTGGGGGATTTTGAAAGGTTTTGGGGACAAGGTCTGAGCCTCCACACTTTTGGAGGGGAAATTTCCATCTCCCAGCCAACATACACAAAATTTTGGGGGAATTTTAAAACTTTGGAATTCCCCCTTCAAGAGAAGGCCTAGAATAAACACTGATTATGAAAATTTCATCAGAGATAGAGAGTGGTTACAGATGTGGTTACAGATAGACTATCTGCAAACACTCTCCAAATCTCGAGATTTGAGTCTGATATCACCATACATTTCTAAGGACGCTCCCCCAAGCCTCTGACTATGATTGTCCTTTAAAATGATGGTGTCCCTATTCTGGAACCCTGGCTAGGCCGCTGTGTATAAGTTAACGACACTGAATTAATGCTACCGATTTGTAAAACGCTGCTAATGATATTAGCTGACTGTAGTTTGACGCGACGACAAGCATAATCCTCGAATCGTATTGAAATTCTTTATATCTATATTGCTGTATAAGTGTATATGTCCGTATAATTAATTTAGCATATTTCTGTCTCCTATAGGTTCTAGTTCTTTCTATCGTTTGACAGCCGCGTGCGTGTGATTTGTCCGATACTTCGGCGGTGGAATAATAATGTCGACAGCGATTAATAACAAGAGCGTCTTATTAACGACACGCCGAGAACAACCTCTAGTGGGGAAACGAGGTCCTGGTCAGAGCCATCTAGCGTCAAGTGAGCCCCGATACTGATGCACGGACATGTCTCAGCATACAATCGCTGCTGATGACACTTGCTTGGGTGGTTTACCTTTGGTCAAGAAATGAAAGGCTTCCAATGATGGATAGAAACGCTTATACGCTGTCATGTAACATTGTAACAAGTTAGCAGTGGCGGATTTACCACGCCGTAACCACGGTACAAACAGTAGCGTAGCCAAGGGGAAGGGGAGTTGGCCGCCGACGAAAAAAATTGTTTAATGTGTTTCCCTACATTTTTTTTTTTATTTTCAGACCCAGTGGCGGCTTTATAGGGTGCCCCCTAATGAGAGCCTGGCCCCCCCAGTGGCCCCCAGTTGGCTGCATACATTAAACAACCATGATATTTCTAGCCGCCACTGCAAAAGCCCTCTTGGCTGCCGACCCAATATTTCTAGGCGCTATAGAATGTAAAGGTGTAAGAGGTGACGATCTTTTTTGCTTATCAGCATCTGCAAAAGAAAAAATGCAAGGAGGTAAGTTGAGGATTACTTTTTTTGCTTGTCAAGATTTTTTGAAGTTGGTTACGATCGAAACCAAACACCCCCCTTCCGGAAATCCTGGCTACGCAACTGGGTACAAATGGTACGTTGGTACCGGACCCACCTGCAAAATTAAATTTTAGAGGTCCACCTTTTCTATTAACGATATAAATTCGTGTACATGCAACCACATTTGTCAACAGGGCCAACATCCTGAAAAGCTTGACAAGCAAAATAAGGTCATCACTACTTTTTCACACTTGGTCTGTAAATCTGTCACTTTTCCGAAAGTTTTCCGAGATTTTGAAAGAATCTAGAGTTTCATCGACACTATATGTAGACTATTGGCTCACGTAATTTTCATCTGGTGGGGCCTCCATGGAAATATGTGTAACGGACCCAAAAATGATGTTAATCCGCCACTGAAGTTGCGGTATATTGGAACAGACCGCAAGAAAACGTGTTGCTTTTAGAACAGTGCTTATTTTAGGCCTTTTCTAGGGGGAATTCCCCAGTTTGAATTTCCCCCAATTTTTCGACATTTTGGCAAGTAGCATGATCTCCCCAATGTATGTCCCCTAAATTTTAAACTCCCCCAATGTCTCGGTGGCTAGAATAGCCACTGCTTTCAGAGCACGAGTTAAAGATCTCTTTCAACTCTGGCGGAGAGCAAAGCAAAGTATTATTTCGCGGTATTAGCTTCATAACTGTCGTGTATAGCCGTTCACGGGTCGTGTTCCTTTGCGGGTTCGATCTGCCACGGTGCTGCCATGCAGTGGCATGCCTAAGTCCTCGTTGACGTGTGTAGAAACCCCATCGATCGACCGGAACGGAACAAATATTTCGAGGCGTTTAATGAATTCGAGATTTCTTTCGATCGAGGCACATAGGCCTATGCGTCTGCTTTGTACTGACGCGATTTCTGACGAGCTGGGAACGTCAATGAGAAATAAAAGGTGTCGTAAAAATTTAATTAGTATTTTTATGAGATCTATTAACGCGCCGCGGCGCTCCGAATCATTAAAATGCCGAAAGCAAATAGAATTTTGTCTTTCTTTCATTGCGAAGACTCCCAACCAGTGCCACCTTGGAATTGTGGGGTGTTTTTGTATATTTTTGCAGTCGTATTTTGTCGCAAAGATATCGACAGTATAGTCCCAGCTTTTCCTGATCTGGGAAATTAGGAAGCAACTCGCGCTTATTTCGATAGTCGGCTGCAACTGCTGCCAAAGCTAGACTGATTTTATCGTTCGCTTTCATTCCATCGATGTTCGGAATGCACTAAACGAAATCACTCGGCAATAAAGAGATAGGCGCCAAAGCATCAAAGCCTCTCCTCTATAAAGCGAAATGTATCTTATCAAGAATGTTGGTAATGCTTGGTACTGCTAGATGGCTCTGCCATTTTCGAAATTTTTCCAACTCATTTGAACGTAGACAGACCTTAACCCTAGAATTACCGAAAAAATTGTTATCCATTGAGTACCGATGGGGTCAGAAATGACCCCATAGCAATAGTTGCTATATTTCACTCCATACTGATGAAGTACACAATCAAAAACCAACAAAAGTTGTTAAATTTAAAGTCATAAGCAACAATTTCACATTGTTCCAGTGGCGGCTCCAAGATTTGGAAAGTGGGGGGCCGTTGGGGTGGCAACTTCCAATCATGAAGGAGCCAACCATTTGTTGTTAGGTATGTAGTATTATAAGTATAGGGTCTCAACATGGGGGCCACTGGGGGGGCAGGCACTCAATAGGGGCACGGCCCCCCTGTGGAGCCGCCACTGCATTGTTCCAATCAGTTACAGAGCTACAAACATCCACTTATGTCCAGTTTATAACGTAAACACTGCACATGCAACTTTCTTTATAATCTCACTCGTAGCTGTTGCAGATAGATTTTGAATGTTCTTTGCAAACGTTTCGCTTGCAAGAAGAGCAGGTGATGTTGCTCTTCTTGTCTTTCTCTCGTCCGCAGCAGTGACATCTTGCCCGCTTCTTAGGAGGTTCACCAACGGTCAAATCCTGGTCAGCTTCTTTCTCGTTTGCAGTAGGTGCAATACAAGTTCCGCCTTGAACGAGCTGCTTTACCAACTCCAGCAGGAAAATGCTACGCCGATGTTTGGCTTTGTTCTTCCATTCTGGATTGAGTGACACCCATATAGGCTAATGAAAGCATTTAGGGCGCTGATGTCAAGCATTTTATAGAATATAGTCACTGACCATCTTCTTGTCATTCGTTTGGTGGAATACATGCGCAGCGTATGATCAGCAGTGTCAACGCCACCTTTTGTAGAATTATCATCAAGAATGATTTGTGGTTTTCGTTTCGGATGTGTCTGAACCACTTCTGTTTGATTATCGTGCCCAGCAGTGTCATTTTTCTATCTAGTAATTTCTGTGCAAGACTAAGGCTGCAAAAGAAATGATCTGTTGTTGAATTTCTGCCAGAACCTGTCATTTCTTCAGCTAATTGCATAACAACTCGTTCACCCTGATTCTGTTCTAGAACCAGTCCTTGCTCTGCCAGTGTGAACCTGAAGGCGAAGAATATACGATGTTGCACTGTCACACAACATCCACAGCTTGATGCCATATTTGCCTGGTTTGTTTCGAATAAACTGTTTGAAGGGGCAATACCCACGGTAGGTGAGAAGCTGTTCATCAACTGTTACATTCTCGCCTGGAACAAATGAATCATTCAGTGTCTTTCCCCACATATCAAACACTTTCTAATTGGTGCAAACTTGTCAGCAATACGGTGCTCTCGTCTATTAGCTGCATCATCAAATCTAATGGAATGCGAAAGTTGTTGAGAAAGAGCACGGGCCATGCTTCTGCCGAAAATAGCACGTCCATCTTCCAGGTTCCATAGCTGGATGATAGATTCACTTCTTGACTTGTACACGCCAGACAGAATAAGAAGACCAAGAAGGCACATAAACTCGTCTTCTGTCGTGTCCTTCCAATTCGCACCACAAATGCCTTTGCCTTCTGTGAGCAGCAGAATATTGATGCTGTGACATTGTTGTCTAAAATCAAACATGCCGAATCACAGGGTTACTTGCTTGCAAGTTTATTACATAACTGTAAATAAAATACACTAAAATAAATATAAAATAATTAGTCAAGAATAATTACCTTTGTAGACGTAGCAAATGATAGTCAGTGATCACGATTTTTGAAAGCAGCAATGAGTCACAGCCTCGATTTGTAATGGGGTCAAAAATGACCCCACCGGTACTCAGTGCTAGACTGTGTTACTGGCGCCCTCTGGTGGTTTATAAAAAATATCTGATAGGTGCATCATGTTGATCAGTTTGAAACATGAAATGTCTTAAAGAATACTATTCTGATGCATCTGGTTCCTAAGCTACACAAGACGAAAGTCTCGCTGGGGTCACTTTTGACCCCAGCGGTACTTCTAGGGTTAACGATGTCGAACTTGATTAGCCGCGCCTGCAAAACCGTCCCCATTTGTCTTCGTTGCGCGTAGAGTGCATGCACCTCAGATTGGTTTGGCGATCTAAGTTTTTAGATAAGGAAAAATCGATAGTCTATCTACACAATCAACAAGTGATCTGATTTTGTATGTTCACAGTACGTGATAGCAAGAGACAACATTTTGCAGAACGGTCATACATATGGCGCTCTTAGGGCCTATATTTTTACCTGTCATTTTCAGGTGAATCGGGACGTACATTATCTCTCGATTATTATTGTCAAATTATCTCAAATTATTTTATCCATTATGCGACCACAAACGTAGCTTACTCTTATGGAGAAACCGTACATTTCAACACGAAAAATTACATGAAATTCAAATTCTGCAGAAAAACTGTGAACTTTTTAACCACAATTAAGCTGAAATTGTTATAAATTATCCTCGGTAAGAATATAAATATTTAATGAGAAAATTACACGAAATTGGAAATTTCATATTTGTATAGATCTGAAATTAAAGGAGTTTCGAAAGCTACATGCATGGGCCATAGGAGTACAGGTTGGCGTGGCGTAGTTTTTAAGTGCTCCGGTACAGTCGAAATATTATTATAGTGTCTTCGAAAGCAATGGTTCTTTACGCGATGCAGCGAATTGACTGGGATCTGTTCAGTGTTTAATCTAGACTCTGGACTCCGGGGGAGAACTGACAAGGCCGGGGAAGTCAGCTAAGGGGTTGCTGTTAGTTGATGTAGTATGCCAACATTTCCGGAGGGAATTTGAAATTTCCGGGAAAAGGGCAATTTCTCCCCGGAAACGGCCTAGATTAAACCCTGGATCTGTTTGGGGTTGGAATATTGCTTAAAACGGAATAATTACTGATGTCGCGATTTCATATATATAAATATATATATAGTATATATAATTATATATATAATATATAGTATATATATAGTAGTATATATAGTATATATAATAATATATAAATATGTAGTATATATATATATATAGTAGTTTATAATATATAGTATATATAAAAATATATAGTATATATAGTAGTAGTATATAATATATAGTAGGTCCTAATATTGAAGTGTTTTTTGCGGCAAGAAGCACTGAAGCTCTACTCGTCAATAATTGCTTGAAGGTATTCGGCTGATATCGACCAGACGCTAGTCAGCTCCATCTGTTCATCAACTTCCGTCGGGTCGACCCTGCGTTGGATAGGTTTGGACAGGCCCTATCAGAAGGGGACCAGCAGGGCCATTTGGCTCTGGCCTCCAATCTGGGGCCTCTGTTTTTAAGTTAATGTGTAACTAAGACCTGTTAAATATCCTACTCAAGTTGCAATATTGGAGTTCAGGGCCTAAACATTTCGAAATGGCCCGGGTCTCCTTAATTCAGCCTCTGAAGGGGCCTCGGTTTATAGAGATAGCTGAACTAGTTTAAATCAAGACATTAGTTTGTTTTGATGAGAATTTGCCGAGAATACGGAATTCGCTGCCAGCATTGGTCCGCTCCGTTGAGTCTCTTGTGACATTTCGATCGAGGACTCAAAACACATCTCTTCTCTATTGCCAATCCGTCATAACCGGGAGCGGAAAATCAGACAGACTACCTTATTGGATTCGACAATGGGGAAAAAGAAAATGAGATACAAATCAGGGACGTAGCGACGGGGTATATCGGTATATATACCCCCCAATCAGACTATCTTAAAATTTTTAATGTGTTTTTAAGATTTTCAAAGTTTTTATAGATTTATACCCCGTCCCAATCACATTTTACCCCTCCCCTCAATCAAATTCCTGGCTACGCCCCTGATACAAATCAAGGAGCGACCATCGACCGATACCAGGTGCATTACTAAAATGGCGCTATAGAAGTTCGCCAATAATAATTCGGATATTTACAAAGAAGCAACATCACCTGGACACCTCGGCTGAAAATTTGCAACAGCCAAACGGTCGCCGATTTCTCAACAACAATTTTATTACTCCGAAATACTTTCTATTAATAAAATTTTTGAACATATCTAATTCAAAATAGCATAATTATTTAGGCCTATGGCGGATATTGAGTGAAAAACGTCAGTTCAGCCAGAAAGTGCATTCCGTCTTAGTGAGGCGAATTGCTGCAGCAGAACATTTATTTGGCGCCACTTAAATGAAGGTGTAGTGCGGCACTTGGAAGAGCGATGAACCAACACAACACAGCCTTCGCATCAAGTCGTAAACACTTAGGCCTACAATATGTCTGATCACCGAAGGGGCTTCCATTAATTACGTCAAAAAAATTTTGGGCAATTTTTACCCCTCCCCCTAGTAACCAACTGTCAACTTTCAGCGACCCCCTATAATTATATCAAAATTTTGATCCCCCCATCTAAGATCAGTGACGATTGTTTCTTTAAAAAAATTAGAAGGTTATTATTTTTGTGGCAATGACCATTTTTTCCTTTATTTTGTTCATCAAGTTGTATAATGTGGTGGTGATAACCTTGATGTTTTTTTTTTGGCAGGCTTTATTACGTTGTAATAAAAATATTCCAGGAAATTTCCTATTTTTTATCATTTGTAAAAACTGAAATTGTTGACGTCAGCTTCTCTTGACCCTCTCCCTCTGTCGTCAACTGTCAAACTTTTTCAAATCCCTTCCCTATTTTGTTGGCGTAATTAATGGACAGTCCCCAATACTATAGACCTAATAGTCAATAATCGCTTCATAATCCTGTATTACATTGCGATTCCAGTATAGATGTTGAGATGCTGTTAGGGTTACGGACTTGCGGCTGTTCAGTGAATATTAGGATAATCATATAAAACATTCGACAAATTCATCTGATCTTTTTCTTTTGTGATCTTCTTTCTGTCGACATTTTAACAACCCGAGGCAACCGGTTAAAACTCCCCCTCCCCATCGAAGCGCACGTCATTAGTCATTCCTTGGGGACGTAGAATGCCTGACTTCGCTCGTGACGCGGTCGTGACGACTGACTCCCGTCGAAAACAAGTCATGTCGTTCGAATCGATAGAACGCCGTCTGATTGACGTTTTGCTCTCTGCGCGCGGCGCGCGAGCAGAGCAGCGCTGCTCCGCCGTTCTGAGACGGAGCCTGAGAGAGCGATCGGAGGCCGACAGCACCGATTTCGCATAATGACTGCCGACGAAAAACCTGTTCGGCTTCATCTCTCCTCCAGAGAGATTTCAGAAGCCTTTCGTTTCTCCATCCATCCATCCGTCAATCCATCCATCCGTCCGTCGGTCGGTCCGTCCATCCGTCGGTCCGTCCCTTCATCCATTCATCCATTCATCCATCCATACATCCATACATCCATATAGTGCACGGCGCTATAGAAGTTGTCTTGAAATAAATAAATAAATAAATAAATAAATAAATAAATAAATCCATCCATCCATCCATGCACATATCCATACATCCATCTATCCGTACCATCTATCCATCTAACTATACATACATACATACATACATACATACATCCGTGCATAAATCCGTGCATCCATACATCCGTGCATCCATACATCCGTCCGTCCATCCATCCATCCATCCATCCATCGACGGTCGTCATTCTGTCGGAAGCTAGTAATCTATGACTGCAATTTGGAGAGCTGTTCATTCCACCGATTGCACTTTGGTCCCGGCGATTGCGTGATAAGTCCCCTTGTATGTGGCGAGGGGAGAGGAGGGGGCGGGGCGGGGAGGATGGAACCCGGAACACTAAACCAGAGCACTTTGTGTCGTCATTTCAACGTCGAGTCCCGCTCCTCCTCCTCCTCCTCCTCCTCCTCCAGGACAATTCAACGGCATCCATCGGTGTCTGCACGGTAGATGGATTTAGAAATAATAATAATTGCCTTTGGAAGTTCAGTTTACTCTTCTGCGTTTCTTTGTTTTTGTTGTTTTGTTAATTATTTCTGGCTTAAATTGCGAGTCATTTGAAGAATAAGTCCTCTTTTGTGTTTGCCAGACGTATTTCCAGTAGATTTGCTACGGTGTGGCGTTGATCGGCGTAAAGTCGCTTCCTTCGACAGCTCTCGTCCAAAGATCAACTCAATGTAGGCCCTATGCCGAGGTCATAAATAGCCATCAAGCGTTCGCGAAACTGGAGACAGCTGCGGCTGTTGCAATGGAGACAACGGCTTTTGCAATTGCCTCTGTCGAAATAGCAGGCGATATATCAACGCAAGCGATAAACGATAAAGCTTCGATGTCGAATGACTTTGTTTGCCCTTTTGTTAGAAAAATATAGAAATCGTAACGCAAATAAATAACATCCATCCAGCAAGGGTAAAGAGTAAAGACGGAGATAAACAGCATGAATGCAATTTCAGGATGAGAGCTAAAGCTAGAGCGAGAGCGAGAGAGACAGACAGACAGCGCGAGATAAAGACGGAGAGCGAGGGAATCCGAGGGAGGGAGGGAGAGAAACAGAAAAGATAGTATAAATATATACGCAGCATGTATGTATGTATGTATTCATGTATGCATATATGTGCATGTGTGTACTGTATGTATGTACGTACGTACGTATTAATCTAGACGTGCGTGGAGGTACAGATACATGTGTAGAGAAGAGGAAATAAAGATAGAGAGCTAATGAAAGACCTGCACGCATACAGATACACATAAATAAGGAGGGAGAAGGCGGCAGATATTTAAAGGGTGCTAGGACAAAATGTTCGTGGACAAAATGTCACGGACAAAATGTAGGCGGACAAAATATCACCAGGACAAAATATCACGGGGACAAAATGTCACGGACGAAAGTTTGCGCAAAAATGTTAAAACTTCAAAATTACGTTTTTAAATCTCGCAATTTTTGGCTTACTTAAGAGACATTGGTCGCGTATTAAACATTAATTAATTATTAATGGTTACTTTCTCTCGATTACTTATTTTCGTTTAAACATTAATGCTGTTTGATTCCATGCGATTTATCTTTCATCGAGACTTTGTACGTTATGTTGACCCATTGCAACAACCGGTATCCAGTCACATACTTAAGAGACACTGCTGGCGTTTGAAACATTAATTAATCAGACATTAATCAATGCTGCTCGCTTTCATTTAAACATTAATTAATTAAACATTGATGTTTCTCACATTTGCTTGAAATATACTTTCAACTTCAACCTCAAAGATCCGCCGTTGGGCCTGTACTGTTCAGCAGGGATTAAATTGAGCCGGATCTTGCCGGATCTCCGATCTGGGACGTCTGACAAGAGATCCGGCACGGCTGGCATGAGATCCGGAACGTCTGGCATCAGATTTGGAATGTACTTTTTATTCGTTGTGATCTTTTACTGTTTACTTTAGCACTTTGCATGCACGGGAAATAACAGAAAACAAGAAGTGCAGGCTTACTATAAATGTTCGTTTAAAATGAATTTTTTAAAAATTGAAGAAATTCTGGGGGCGGGGAAAAATAAGGAGATCCGGCACATCTGAAAAAATAATTTAACCACTGCTGTTCAGTCACGCTTACATCATACAACATTCATCCTTAGTAAATTTCCTAAATTTAAATCACCAAATTTCTATGCCGATGATACTCAGCCATTCATTTCCTTTAACCTTCTTTATTTAACACATCATCTATCGCCTATCTATTAACATCTCAGCCTTCTCGACCCACACTATCGACGTTTCGCGCCCACTGAATCAGTCATCCCTGATAATCTGTAACCGTGCCTTCGTATGCGCTCACCTGAACTTCTGAACTCGATCCCAGCTTCTTTGCGCAGCCTTTAAAAGACACTGCAAACAATAAAATCTGAATCTCACTTGCCACAATTTCTTCATCATCTCCTCATGTCTTCAGATCTAAGCTTAAATCCACTATATTTTATTATCTTACTTGCTTACTTTTATTATACCTACCCAACTCAACTTCATTGAGATACAAATGAATTCTTATGATTCCTCCGGGGGTTGCAAAGAGCCGTATGACTAACCGTCTAACGGTCCTCACAATACATCAAAGATTGAAAGTTGTGACATTTTGTCCTGTGACATTTTGTCTCCATGACATTTTGTCTTCGGACATTTTGTCCGGCTATGATTTAAAGACATAGAGATAAAGACAGAAACTGACAGAAAGAGACAGAGAGAGGGCAATGGAGACAGAGATAGTAGGAATTACAATGAGTGACAATAAGAGAAAGACAAAGAATTGAACTGAGAGACAACGCCTGTCGGTAAGAGTCCTAAAAGTGGAGACATAGAAGAAGAGAAGCGGACATATCTACGGAGACAGACAATGAGAGTGACAACCTGTTAGCTGATTCCACAGCTTCTGTAGGAGGACTCAATGGAGCAGCCGACGAATAATAATCGATTGCTTAGATTAAGATCCGCTTTCCTGAAGAACCTCAGCGACCAATATTAAGACGTCTTCCATTCGCTTTCTCTCTCTCTCTCTTTCTCTCTGTCTCTCTGCCTTTGTCCCCCTGTCTGTATGTCTGTCTGTCTGTCTGTCTCTCTCTCGCTCTCTCTCGCTCTCTCCTTCCGTCCGCACTTGTTTGTTCAGCTCCTGTACACCTTCACTTATCTCAATAGACTCGACAACCTTGGGAACGGGAGAGATTCCAAAATCGTTGGTCATTAATTCAGATGAGCGGGCGAATGTGGGACAATTAACCACAAGATGGCGCCGATTGGATCAAAGCTAACAGGTGGGTCAGATAGCACACGATAGAAATAAGATAAGAGAACTCATTTCAAGGGAAGCTATGATCCCAAGCATGAAGGGGAGGGGTTGGAGAAGCTGAACATAGATGGTCTGATGAGGGTAAAGATGTAGAAGAAACCCTATCAATATACACCGAATTGCATGTAAAAAATTATGGAATCAGGAAATTCCAAAGTCTTATGCAATTACAGCCATGAAGCATAGACGTAGATACGGAGGTCCTTTTCTGGCTTGAATCGGTCTTGAGATTTGCGCAAAACCGTTGAGAAATTTTCGGGAGAGCGTGGGTAATCAGGATGACAGGATGGTTGTTAACAAAATCGATATACGTGGAAGCCACGGTACAAATGGTGCATCGGTACCGGGTCCACTTGACAAATTAAAATTTAGAGGCCCATCTTTTCTATTAACAGTATTTTAAAATGATTTTTTAATTATTTTATTTTCGGAATATAAACTTTCGGTTTAAAACCCGAAAAACAAAAATTTGTGTACAGTACATACAACCATATTTGTCACGCAACGTCCTGAAAAGCTGTAACGCTAGGCAAGCAAAAAAATAGGTCATCGCCACTATTTCACACTTGATCCGTAGTTTCATCGACACCATGTAGACTATTGGTTCGCAGAACTTTTATCCGGTGAGCCTCCATGGAAATATGTGTACCGGTATAGAATATTATAATGACTCCCATATAATAATAACTCCCCCATCTATAACATTAAAATCGTTATCTGTATGTCTGTTGCCTTCGAGCGTTCTGATTGGTTGGCTGTGTGAGCGTTCTGATTGGTTGCGTTCGAGCGTTCTGATTGTTTGGCTGTGTGAGCGTTCTGATTGGTTGGCTGTGTGAGCGTTCTGATTGGTTACCTTCAAGCGTTCTGATTGGTTGGCTGAGTGAGCGTTCTGATTGGTCATTCTGGAATTGGAATTGGATTGGTCGTTGCCTCGAGCGAAGCGAGCGACGACGAAGCGAGCGACGCGAAGCTCGCCTCATGCGAGCGAAGCTCGCGCGAGCGAAGCGAGCCTTCGAGTTCTAGTCATTATTATATATATAATAATGAGGGGGAGTTATTATTATATGGGAGTCATTATAATATGCTACACCGGGCCTGAAAACGTTAATCCTCCACTGATCGAAGTGAATGTGTTTCTATTCGAAAGTGTCTCGAAGTGACCCCTCCCCCCCCCACCGAACCCCTGGCTACTGCGACTGGCATGGAGTGACCCTGAAAGGCAAGAGAAGTAGGGGAAAAGAAGAAGAGACCGGCCAATGACAAGACAAGGAGGAAAGCATCGATGACGAAGGATAATGAGGCGCTTGGGAAGAAGAGGAATCGAACAGATGCGGACAAGCAACGTGCTAGAAATGAACAAATCATCTGAAGTAAATAGACCGACTCCTACTGCAAATAACGAAAGCAAATGGTCAAAGAATATTAAACAGTGCTGCAATGGTTGTTTTCGATATATACATGCATACAAACATACCAACATACATACATACATTATAGGCCTACATGCATGCTTACATGCACACATACACTGTAGAAGCATGTGTAGGCTATGTGCGCTACCAAAGACATGAATTGAATATGTTTATATGTTTATGGACACACGTAGCATACGAATTAGTCGGATAATCCCCAAATATATTTGCGTAATTAATAGGATCCCTGTCGGTGCACGTGCTTCCATCGCTCTGTCATCACCTAGCTGTCATCGGATCTCTCTCCCTCCCCCCACCCGCTGCCATCGCCGCCTTCGTCGTCGTCGTCGTCGAACGAAGCGCCATCCTGCAACAATGCCTTCCAATACGTCCAAAGCACAACGAAGACTCAACCGACAGCCGCTGCTATCTATATACGATTATACGTGTCTATGTATTTATGTATCTACCTATATATGTATCTATGTATCTATCTATCTATCTATCTATCTGTCTGTCTGTCTGTCTGTCTATCTGTCTCTGTCTCTCTGCATCTGTAGCTTTGAGCTGTGTTGTCTGAAGATGTGATGATTGTTGCGCTAACGAATGAAGCTGCCAGTGAGCTGTGAGCATCGCTTTTGTCGATGGAAGCGATCGTTGAATATTTTCATCTAATTGTCGTTCGTTTGGTCTTCGCTAGTTTAATATTCTTAAAAACCTATTGAAAAATACAATTTCCTCTTTCTTACATTCATACGATTCCTTAGTCAATAGATGCAGTAATTCACTTATTTTATATCATTTTTTTCTAAGTTGGCATTTGCATTTCGAAGCGGCTTCTGCTCTTTCCTTTAGGACTGGTCAGTTGTGCTGCTCTTTCAATGGGTTCCCTGTCACTTCCTGGACCGTCACTTCCTGGACCGTCACTTCCTGGCCCGTCACTTCCTGGACCGTCATTGTAAATGGAAGTAAATAGGTATATAGGTAGGTAGGTAGGTAGGTTGGGGGCTGTCCACTGTGTCAACAATTTTTGGGCAGTTTTTGACCCCTCCGCCCAGTGTAGGTGGTAAAAAATAACCGTAACCGTAATCCAACGATACAAAATTTGAATAGTTCTAGTCTGCGTCACTGGTCCGCTGCTTACTCAAACCATTGTAAGGAAGTAAGTAAAATATCTTGAATTTCTATATTATAATATTCTAAGTAAGTAATTCTAAGTATCATTGCAGATCACAACGATTTGTATATCATAGTGTATACACTTGTTTACATACACATAACAGATAGAACATTATGAACGGTCCAGGAAGTGACGGTCCAGGAAGTGACGGTCCAGGAAGTGACGGTCCAGGAAGTGACGGGACACCCTTTCAATGGTTACAGGTGGTAGCCGCCCCAGCTATGACCGCCACAGTTATGACCGCCCCGGTTATGACCGCCCCAGTTACTCTATGGGTTTTCACGAAAAGCAGTGTATTGCACCCGTACGGGGTCATATAATCATTACCCACACCATAAACCAGACACGAAACACTAACCCTAAACGATACTGACGGCAGCTAAAGCTGGGGCGGTCATAACTGGGGCGGTCATAGCTGGGGCGGCTATAATGTGATACCCTTTCAATGGTTTATCTGCCTTCTTTAATTCAAAAAAGTAATACATTGTCTCGGCCAATATGTTGGCATCCAGTGCTTGTTAAAATGGCACAAATTTCTTTCGCTGCATTCTGTGCTCGCGTTAATTGTTATTTTGACGTTTCTGGTGTGAAACCGGTTTTTTTTAGTCCAATGTGAAATTCCTACACTTAGGTGAATGCTCTTTATAAGCCACAAAGTCGCTTTGAAGACACCCCCAAGAAGTTACGAAAATCTCATAAAGACAGCTAGCTCACTACTGAAACCCGAGTCGACAAGGTAGCTCTGCACAAAGTTCACTATTCATAACTTAATCATGAAGGTACATATCTTAAGAAACTCTGTAAAAATGCAGACATTGTACAAACTGCGCAACTTTTAAATTCCCTTCGTGTCGCTTGCATTTCGAACGATAGAGTTTCAGCTGAGATCGGGAAAGGTTTAAATTCTTTGTGTTCTAATGACCTTTGCGTTTGACCCGTGTGTCCGTCCTTCGACTCGTGACGCTGGTCACGTAGGCACTTTGTCTTTCTTAGCATCCAACGAACCCCTTCAATATTAAGTCATATCCACATACTGTAAACCTTCTACTCCAGAATGTATAGGCTATCTATCACCGCATGAGATAATTCTCCTGTTGTATTCATCGGACTGTTTGGGAACCCTAATTGGTAACTGAAAGCGGAGCGGGGGAGGGAGGATGGTCAGAGGGAGGGGCGTCGATTGTGCGTCGGTTTTCATCGTCCGTTCGATTGATGAGCGTTGATGCGGCGGTTTGCGTGGGTTCGTATTCGTACCGCAAAAAAAGAATTTTCACGTTAATTTCGAGACCACACACGGTGCGCGATCATCTATCTATCTGAACATTACCGCACAGTGGGAAGAACGACCCTTAGATGACGCCGCCGCCCCCGTCGTCGTCGTCATCATAAGCATCATCATCATCATCGTCGTCGTCGTCGTCGTCGTCGTCGTCGTCGTCTACCATTGCACTGTTGATTCAGCCTACAACTCGTGTCATCACGACGCTCAGGCAGCGGTCGACTTAGATGCAGGCGCGCCCAGTGCAGTGGATTATAATGAAGACGAATGAAGCTGATAGAGAGAGAGAGAGAGAGAGAGAGAGAGAGAAGGGAGAGAAGGGAGAGAAGGGAGAGAGAGAGAGAGAGAGGGTGTTCATATAGAAGGTGAGTATGATCGTCGTCGTTGTCATTCGTAAGAGAGAGAGATGGGACGACGGCGTTTGGAAATAATGACCTTCGTCTTTTCGTTCGTTCGTTCGGCGTCAATTTCATTCGTGTCAAGCGCGTTCGAATGGACGCGACGAGCTAAAGCCGGAATCTGCTCTTAGCTCTCAGTATTTCGCTAATAACGACGCCGCCGCCGCCGCCCGAATTGCGGGTACGATGAGCTGCTAAAGAGCACTCGACGACTATAGCAAGAGCAGCTCTTGAGAAGATCACTGTCTCCGTTGTTATGTCCGGTGAGTATTCGGTTTGGCATCAGTCGGTTCTTTTGCCGAGTAGATTTGCGCGACTTCGGCGGGATTTTTGGAGTAGGTCCTAGGTTTTTTGTTCATCGTTCGAACTGCGATTTATGAATTCTGTCGATTGAAACTGTCGTCTATATTTAGAACTCTAAAAGCGGTTGTTTGTCGACTTTTTAAGTTGTACAAAGGCGGTGCTAGGGAAAAGTACCTGCATAGCAAACTTACCCCAACCGACTAACTAAAGAATTTCTATAGCGCCATTTCAGTGATGCACGTGGCACCAGTCTATGGTCAATGATGGTAGAAATGGACGGAGTTGTGAAACACGCAGCTATTATATCAATCTATGAACTAATCGGATCGTAAAAGTGATCCTACAAACGCATAATAAAATCTTCGTCACTTACGATTTCAAGGTCTACTTGGATATCTTCGGTTTCACTGATGTTTAACCCCTTAACTGGGTGCCCCGAGTAACGCTCGTCCATTTTACATTGAGTTACAAATAGTTGCCCAGTTAAGGGGTTAATAGAGAATACAATCTCCTAGTCGCTGTGTAAGCAGGGGTTAAATTGAGCCGGATCTCTGATCCGGGACGTTTGGCAAGAGATCCGGAACGTACTTTTTATTTGTTGTGATCTCTTATTGTTTACTTAAATTACTTTAGCACTTTGCATGCACGGGAAAGAAAAGAAAACGTGAACTGTACTATAAATGTTCGTTTCAAATTTAATAAAAACGTTTGTAAAGAAATTTTGTGGCCAGAGGAAAAATACGGAGATACGGCAGCACCTCTGAAAAAGTATAATTTAATCACGCCGCGTGTGAGTGCTTCGGGAACACATCTGCCGACAATTAGCAGGTTTCAACTGTATTTCCCATGGAATGGGAACGCGGCTTGATTGCTACGAATACGCCGTCAGGATTTTCAGAGCAATTTATTCAATTGTGACAATTGACTTTTCCCTGGACACAAATCCAACGAAGCACTAGGTTTGCAACATTCAAACAGACCTCATCAAGGCAGGCAGGCAGGCAGGCAGGCAGGCAGGCAGGCAGCGAGACCGAAATATATGTTCAAATCTACTTTCTCAGTCTCCAGAAAATTTTAACGAATCAGGGAAAGGAAAAAAGCTGCTTTCCCCTCGTTAGATTTTTCTATTCTTCCCTGTTTTCTACCGTTTGTTTTTAGGACATGGTTGGCGATTGGTTTACGCGACAAGTAGGTCCCGCCGTTTAGGTCCCGGATAATTAGTTCCCACCATTAAGGTCCAGGGACGCGTATTTCCAATGTGTACGTGAAAATTGGTCACATTCTTTCATTATTGTCCAGCTTTCGCAGTCGTTCGTAGCGACCGGCCACACGAGTGATCTCGGTAGTCGACCTTGGGTGCTCACTGGAATTCTGTGACTTTTCCATATCTTGTTTGGTGATGCTCCTGCCGTTCGTCCTTTATTCAGACTGCTTCTTATTTCAGCTTTACTCGAAGTGTCGTCTGATATTATGAATCATAGGCGCGGGAAGGCGGTGACCTGTTCGAATGTTACAGTCTGAATTTCGATGTTGCAGTTGCTGTCCTGTAGCGCCATTACTTTGGTCTTCGCAATAATGATTATCATATTATATTTGCTGCCTATTAGGTCCGCCCTGGACACAAGATCGTGCAATTCTGCAGTTGAACCTCCGATGAGTATGATGTCATCTGCGTATCTTAAATTTGACAGCATCGTCCCTCAAATTTTTTGACACCATTATCGGATTTTCCCTTCAATTCTGATTCCACAGTAAATTCCAGCGCTCTCTTAAACCCACAATATTCAGTCGTAAAACGAGCATCATCACAATACTAGATTTACTTTGTATATTAAATTTTAACGTGACCATGCAACAGATAAAGCATCTGCTGAAAAATTGTAACCAATTAAAACACATGAAATAGTTGAAACACTACCATGGTGGCTTAGGTATATTAATCTGATAAATCGCGACTTGTGATTGGTTATTGCGATCGTTGTCAAATAACCTCTGATTGGCCCAACTTCACCAATGACCAATGTACACATTGGAATGCCAATGTGTACATTTCATGTACACATTGGAAATATGCTCCCGCGACACTTAGAGATCCCTGGTCAAATTGGTACTCAGTGGCGTAGCGTGACTTTGGGGGCCAGGGGGCATCTTTGTCATGGGGCCTGAAAGTTCAAAAAGTTTTGCCCTGACGAGCAAAAAAAAAAAGGTCATCAGCCTCCTTTTTACCCTGAAGCAAAAAAAAAAAAAAAGGTCGCCGGCACGTTCACTTCTATGGTTAGGTTAAGCCTAACCTAACCTTAACCTAACATAACCTCAGCTTCCATAATGGGGCCAGAGGGGGCAGTCAACAAAGTGCCCCCCCGCCCCCCACGTTACGCCACTGTTGGTACTGGACGTTTAGGTCACGCATCCATGGGAAGACTGAATGTATTAAAGTTCTTTACCGATCTCCTTACAAATAACCATACATAAACATTAGCAATATAGCGATAATCAAGTCCAATAAATGATACAAAGCATAGATTAAAGTTTCTTACCTAAACATAGTCAATTCCATAATAGTTTCTGTGTAGCAGTAATATAATAGTTTCTAAAAATGAAATTCGCTTATTTTGTATCTTGCATTATTTACAGTATTGTTGATTCTTATTCCACCAGGAAGACCGCGAAAGCAATCAATATAATAATTACCATAAACAAGCAATAACTATGAATTTGAGTGTAAAAAATCTCTAACTTCCCATATTGAATTTGAATTCAATTTTTGCCTGACGACAGGGCTAACACAGAGAGAGACTACAAAACCACATTTACTACAAAGTCCATAATTACCATACACAAATAATAACTATGAACTTGAGCTTAAAGATCTATCACTTTCTATGCACAGTATCATTCTATACCAATTCTATACCAATATTCAATACCATTCTCTCTTCCTTTCCCTTCCTCAATGGGACGGGACCTAAACGTCCGGTACCCGTTTGACTCGGGACATAAATGCCTTGGAACCTAAATGACCGGACCTATTTGTCCGGAACCTATTCGGCGGGACCTATCCGCTGACATTAGAAATGAAGACTTTGTCCATTTCTTAGTAAGGACGAATTGATCAGAATAGACTTTGCATCGTATTCATTGAAGCTGAAGACAACGCCCCAAGCTTGTTTTGCGCAGTATTAGTTTTTCGAAATGACACTGTATACGGGATACAGGCAACGCTGTCGACAGCTTAGCCTATGCGACTCCCTGGAGTTACTGTATATCTGTGCAGCATTGCCTGTTACAGATTGATTTTCTAATGGTAAGTTGGAAAGTTTCTTTGAAACTAGACAATTGAAACAGTGGTCTTATAATCATTGCACGTTCTGATAGATGACACTATGTCTCTTTGCCTGTCTGTGTCTGTCTCTGTGTCTGTCTCTGTGTCTGTCTGTCTGTCTGTCTGTCTGTCTGTCTGTCTCTCTCTCTCTCTCTCTCTCTCTGGAAGTCATTTTCTGATCTGATATATATATATATATATATATATATATATATATATATATATATATATATATATATATATATATGAAATATATATATATGTAGAGTCGTAGACATTTCGTATGAAACCTATTTGTGCGGAATTCGCATCATGTCGACGTGATTCGTTTCTGTTTTGTCGTTTATTATGATCGATAGATTCGTCGTTGTCGTCATAGGGTCTTGCGTTGGTTCTTCTCTTTCGGCGAAAGACTCGCCGTAGAGATGGACGCGAAGGTCGCACCTGCCGCGCCTCAGGTGGACAACGACAACCAAAAGCAGCAGACGATACCAGAACAACAGAATAAACAACAACAACAGCAAGCAACAACAATGGCAACAGCTATTGCAACCGGCGCTCCAGTCGGCGTCGCATTCGTCCCTATCGAGCGTCGAAAGCATCGAGTTCGTCCCAATCGACGGGTCGCCGATGATGAGGAAGCGCCGATCGCAGCTGGAGACGCTCGGTCGGATCATCTTCCTCCTGTCGGTCGTCTTTCTCATCGTCGGCATCATAACGACCGTCTTCGGATTCGCCAACATCAACCTGACGCGCTCCCAGCAGCTGCCGATGCAGATCGCCGGACCCGCCTGCCTCGTCGTCACCGCCGCCATGTGGCTGATCGGGCTGACGTTCTGTCGGCTGTGGAAAGCCGAAATACGACGCCAGAAGCAGGCGATGGAGCTGCGAACG
Organism: Metaphire vulgaris; assembly: GCA_018105865.1. Taxonomy (NCBI): domain Eukaryota; kingdom Metazoa; phylum Annelida; class Clitellata; order Crassiclitellata; family Megascolecidae; genus Metaphire; species Metaphire vulgaris. The sequence goes on along the minus strand of CM030838.1, from coordinate 9,137,346 downwards.
AGGGTCCAGTTGCACGCCCTCGCCATGGATTTGCTCAAGAAACCGGTCGTACTGTCGCCGAGGGCGCTACAGGACCCGAGGCTACGACGCCAGCTGCTCATCAAGCTGAGACAGCAGAACGCCCTCGATGCCAGGTATAGGCACTTTCGATTTCGATTGTGGAAAAATAATCAGGTGTCAGACGTCATTTGAATGGTTCCGTCATGTCTCGCTCAGTGTCACTGTCAGGTTCGAGAGAATCCAAACACGTGGCTGGCATGTGGTGTACTCTAATGAATAATAATAATAATAATAATAATAATAATAATAATAATAATAATAATAATAATAATAATAATAATAATACATGTAATAATAATGTGATTTCAAGTGGTTTAGGAGACTACGTTAGGTCCTTCTTCTTCTTCTTCTTCTTCTTCTTCTTCTTCTTCTTCTTCTTCTTCTTCTTCTTCTTCTTTCTTCTTCTTCTTCTTCTTCTTCTTTAGATGCTCTGTTCAGAAACAGGCTTCTTACCCCAGCGTCGTCACTCCACTCTATCTTGAGCTTTTTCAGGTTGTTAGTAATACTCAAAACTGGCTGGCGTTCCAGAATAATACTTGAAAAAATAGTTTAATATCAAAATGTAAACATGAAACCTGGTCTCATTCTATCCGCCTATATTATGCAGTCCAAAATTCAGGCTGACTAGTCTCAATTGTGTCCTCGCGGACTTAATTAAGTGTCGTAGAAATGGTTCATTTCTGATTAGTGACGTCTGAATTGGTTCGCAAAAGAAGAAACCGTATTAGAATACGCCATTACATTTTCCAGGGCGAGAAAGATCTTCCCCCGGATATTCGCTCCATGTCCCGCAGAAAGCAGATGTCGGTCAGCACTCAATTACAAAGCCCCTGAGGCGATATTAGCGCGCGTCGTTAAGAAAACGAACGCGCGGTGTTCGATCAGTTGAGGAGTGGGGGTCGGGGATGGGGGTGGGGGTGGGGGGGGGAGGGGGAGAGCAGTCACGTCATTAGACGACTCTGAACTCGACAAATTAAATCAGGGTATTGGGGTTGGGGTGGCGTAGGATTTCGAGAAAATTTTCTCTCCGGACTGAGAAGATTTTCCTGTAACAATCTTAATTGACAGACTCGAGCGCTCGAGTCGCCTGATGTGCACTCAACAAGCTACGTTCTATGACAGGGACCTCCAAAGTTTTTCAGCCGTGGGTCACATTTCTGAAGCTTCAGACGGCTCGCGAGCCACAGGCACAAGAAATTAAATTGAGTAAAACACAACGGTTCATAGTGTGTAGCCCAGTGGCGGCTCGAGGATTTGGCAAGTGGGGGGCCGTTGGGGTGGCAACTTCTAATCATGGGGGGCCCAACCATTTGTTGTTAAGTATGTAGTATTAAGTATAGGGTCCCAACAGGGGGCCACTGGGGGCAGGCTCTCAATAGGGGGCACAGGCCCCCCGGGCCCTCTTGTGGAGCCGCCACTGGTTTAGCCCTTATAATAGGTAAGGATTTTAAATGGTCATACGATAATGCTGATCTGTGGCAGGATTTAACGTACTTCGTCTTACAAAATGTATTTTCACAGAAATATTTAGTTCCAAAAGCATAAATGGATTCACGAGCAAACTTTTTAAATGAATAAACTTATCACATGGGAGGCAATTGTCCTTCATGATATAACCGGATTACACATCAACAATTTCCATTTGCAAATCAGAAGGTTAAGTCTTCAGTGACAGAGTCAAGAGAATATTAAAGTCTTATTTTCGACGAATATGCATCCAGATCAGAAAAACGTTCCTGGCACAGGCGTCGATCCCGTGAGGGTCCTGGGCTCCGGACCTTCACTAAAATTTGGTTGTGATCTATATTGTACCGTTGTACGATTATTTAATAAATTGTTGTGCTGGATAGATAATACACGTAGATATTATCAGCAAATGGTATTTTGGAACATCAATAAGTAGCCTAATACACTGTAAGAACTATGCTAAAAGGGTCAGGATTAGGGTTAAGGTTAGGGTTAGGGTTGGGCACAACAAAGGGTGAATCCTCACAACTTTTATTACAGATTGACGCCTCTGGTTCCTGGAACTGTTTTCTTAAGCTTGAAACAAGCATGGAAAGGGAGTAACAGCTTCTTGGCTATATTTATCACAACGTGAAAAGGTGAAAAGTGACTGAAGCAGCTTCTTGATAACTGATTCTCAAAAAGTGCCGATTTCTGAAAGAACGCTTTAACCTTGGAGACCAAATCGAGACGAGTGCCGTTTCACCTTGTATTCGAAGACCATTAAGACCATTAAGATGCATGCGCAGATCTGCTGAAAACGATAATTTCCAAAGCTATCCATTGTCTGTGAGCAACACCACTGCGGTTTCTGTCATTTAAGAAAATTTCAATCTCACTTCGAATATCCAAAAATCGAGTCTGGGCTTTCCCATGACTCGGCCATCTCACTCAAGTTTGATAAGATAGGTCTGGAAACTCAGATTCAATTTCCATGAGTAAATGACGAAATCGGCGACGACCGAATCCACGAAGTCGAATGTAGTCAACAGTGGAACTTTTATTTATCATATTAAAGATAGCGTATATCTTATGATTCCATGGTAAAGAGTAAGACAGTCGAAAGTTGAATCAAATTATATTTAAAGTCTAGGCCTCTATGGCAGAGACGACAAAAAGGGAATCCTATGATTTGCGCGTTTTCCTCATTTCTTACCGCTGCCGAATTAAAAGCCTTTGGCGGGCCGTATCCGGTTCGCGGGCCGTACTTTGGAGACCCCGTCAGAGTTGCTTTCCTAAATACAACGCCCTTCAATGCTTTCAACAGATTCTATGGTTTCCGTCTTTTCGTGATTTTTCTTAACTTTTACTTAAAAATTATTTATTGCCTCACTTCTTCACTAACTTCTGACGATCAATTGCTGTTTGAGAAATTGCCAAACAATTATAAAACCTCGCAAATTTTTAGACGAAAATTCCAGTTAATTCCTTTCTCGGGTTAGCCGAAAAGCAGCCAGCCAGCCAGCCAATTAAGCCAGCCGATTGCCTTTAAAAATTCGGCTTAGGGTTCTAACTGGCCGTGAGACTCGTGCAAAACCGATGCAAAGATTTTGTCAGTTCTAGGTATACGGTGATTGCGGAGCATTATGTTATATGGTCTGAAAATAATCTACAGATCTAAAGATTGGAATCTAATATTACTCTTTTTCTCGGATAGGACTGCGTCCCACTCCCTGGTGGAGGCACTCAGGACGCTACCCCAAGTCCCGTAGTCGGATCTACAAAGTCGGCGTTTCGAAGCCTTTGTGTCCCCTATCAGTGGCGTAGCGTGGTCTTGTGCCGCCCATGGCTCCTGAAAAAATGCCGCCCCAACGTGTTTTTAAAAAGGTCATCAACTATATAAAATCGGCTGACAAGCAAAAAGGTCATCACCGCTCAATTTGCCGCCCCCTCCATATGTGCCGCCCATGACTCGAGCCATAGTAGCCATTGGGACGCTATGCCTCTGTCCCTCTATCCTCTAAACCTGGCTGCGCCTCTGCTGGTAATTAAAAGCAATCGGGTTTCGCGTTGAACGTCAAGAATGAATGATAGAATACGAGATTTTCCTGATTTAGACGAGTTTCCGCCCGTAATTAATTGGATTAGAAATTCGTTTCTCGAGTAATATTTAGAATCCCAAAAGCAAACGTCTTCCTCTTGAGCATAAAATCATGAAACTCGTAATCAACGTTTTCTATTGAATTGCGATTTTAAAAACTCGACGGACACTAGCCTACTGCAAAACTGGGAAAGAAAAATATTGCTGATATTCCTGAGAGCTTTTGCGATGAAATGTAATGAACAATTTATGTGACGCCATTTCGAGAGAATATTATACTCGAAGACGCTGTTCGCTCGCCGTAACGCTCAAGTGGAGGTAGATCCTAAGGTATGGTGGAGCGTGTGGTGATGAGTGGTGGTCATAATTAGTTGAGACGTAGGAAGGCCATTGCACATTCGAGGACCGGAAGCAGCAATGTCTTTCTATTCCGACCAGCAGTTTTGACTTTGGCATCCACTTAATTTAGATTTCAATCATTTTACGCTATATGAAAACTGTTTATTCTAGGCCTTCTCAGGGGGATTCCCAAAAAAAGTTTGAATTTTCCTTCCCAAATTTTTTTACATTTTGGCAAGTAGTATGACCTTCCCAATGTCTGCCCCCAACAACAAAAATTTTAAGCTTCCCTCCAATGTCGAGGTGGCTAGATTGGCCATTGATTTGAAAATACTATTAAATACTATTAAATACTACCAGTCTTGCTGTGACGACGCATGTTTACAAAAAAATTTGTAGATGATAGCATTGATAGATGAGTTATGACATTATCAACCCTCGCTCTATCGTTCCTATTTATATTGCGCCACTAAAACTACTTTAATGCGCCCTGCATTTTGATGAATTCTCAATTTTCCCAAAACTTTTTTACTTTGTGGGTTCGTAAAGCCTAGTAGCCTTTTAGATCTAGTAGTCTTTTAGACCTAGTACGTTTTAAAAGAAAATACATTACGTTCTTTGATTCGAAATAGGACCTAATGGAACACTCACATTGCCGTCATTACCGGCGCAGTCAAAGCCCCTCTCAGAATCTCGAACGGATCTCTCCAAAGAAGCGGTCGCCAGCGAACTAAAGTCCTGACAAGACCATCACTTTGCCCGCCCCCTCTCTAAGAAATGACGGCATGAGCTATTTCAGTCGGAAAGAGGATTTTCGAGGTGTCTCGTCAGAGAGACGTTAACCATCAGGAACGCCATGTCGTCATCCCTCCTCAGTAACTCATCGGCATTTATGGAAGCAATATTCCCTGCTCTCCCTCTCCCTCCCCCGCTTTCTGTCTGCCTCTTTCTCCTACACTGTCTCTCTCCCTCACTCTTTATCTTTCTCTTTCTCTTACTCTCTCTCTCTCTCTCTCTCTCTCTCTCTCTCTCTCTCTCTCTCTATATATATATATATATATATATATATATATATATATATATATGTGTGTGTGTGTGTGTGTCTGTCTCTCTGTTTCTGTCTGCCTTTGTCTCTGTTTCTGCCTGTCTGTCTCTCTCTTACTTACTCTGTCTGTGTGTCTGTTTGTGTGTCTGTGTGTCTATCTATCAGTGTGTCTGTGTGGTCAGTGTGTCTGTCAGTGTGTCTGTCAGTGTGTCTGTCAGTGTGTCTGTCAGTGTGTCTATGTGTCTGTATGTCTGTCAGTGTGTCTATGTGTCTGTCTGTCTGTCTGTCTGTGTGCGTGTCTGTGTGTGTCTGTCTGTTTGTCTGTCTGCTCGTTGATTAAGCCCGGTGGAGATATGTCCAGGTCACATGAGTCTCTCTCCTCTCTCTCTCTCTCTCTCTCTCTCTCTCTCTCTCTCTCTCTCTCTCTCTCTCTCTCTCCTTCGAGTCGCGTTTTGTCGGTGCCCTAGCTGCGTGAAAACGCTAATTTAAACTCCCGAGGCAATAATCGCCGAACGAAACCGAAGACCGAAAGCGCCATCTGTCGGTCGGAATGACTGGTCGCTGGAAAAACAGTTAAACGATTGAGTCTTTTCTTTTTTCAAAACCCGCAATACTGCGTAGATTCGAATCGCTCGCTCGCTGCTGCTTCTCTTCGCAGCTTGCGTTTGCAGTTGGTCTGCTGTCTGTCGTCATCTAGGCGACCGCTTGTTAGATGGTTCGATTTTCTCATCAGCGGTAATCGTGTGACGTTCATTTGATCGCAGATTTTTCCGTCTCTGAGCACAAATCAGTGTGCACTGACAACTGAAACTGTTACAGAATTCAGAATTCATGAAATCACCAGGAACAATAATTCGACGATAGTTCACTTTTCACGCCGTCTGATCTCGCCGATTTAACAAAAACGACATCAGTTAATTAACGACCTACTGAACTTTGGTCCAATGTTCATTCTCTCTCTCTGTCGCGATGTGATGTGATATGCGACGTAGGACTTATGTACCTAATCAAAAAAACTTCCGATCACACGACGCTCCCCCAAGCATCCTAGTCGGGGGCGAGATAAGAGTGCGTGTCTTTCTTGATGACGGTTCTTCCAGTCTTGAGCCCTGGTTGCGCTAATGGAATGATTAGCTTATTATTACCATGAGCGTAGCCATAGGGGCGCAGGAGGCTAGACCTCTATACCGGTCCAGGGGCGTAGCGAGGTGGGGTATGTCGGTATATATAACCCCTTTCAAAAAATCAGTGTGTATAATACAGTAAATACAGTGTACTATATATAACCTAAATATAATATACAATATACATATTATGATATATATATAATATATATAATAATATATAACCCAAATTTATGCACACACCCCAATCAAATTCCTGGCTGCGTCCCTGTTCAGGTCTCGACTACTTGTGAGATTCGTGCAGATCCGATTAGAAATCTTAACGAAGAGGAAATTGCGGACCGCCGATAATATTTCAAATAGTCTGCAAACTGCGTCGAAGTTCGAGATTTGAATCCAATGCTACCCGAATTTTTGCGACTGGGCCCTCCTCCCATGCAGGCACCGAGAGAGGCTCGATGCACACCACCCAGGTTCGACTTTGTAAATGGTGGTGCCCCTCTATTCAGAAACCCTGGCTACACCATGGTAAGATGATTCTCAATCTCTTATCGACTCTCTAAAAATACAGATAGTTTTGAAAGCGGCGGATAAAGTTCACGTAGAATCCGTTGATCGAAACTGTTTTTGCGTAAACATTCGGTCAAAATGCATGCAGAGAGCGCTTAAAACGCGTTAAATCAAAAAAGGAAGATTAGGCGTCTATAACTATTTATAGACGTCTATTTACCTTCAGCTATCCTGACAAAGCAGTCACTCACAAACACACACACACACACAGACACGTTTCATAAGCAAACGATCGCTTATAAGCGCACGGAAGAAGAAATGTATTGACAATGCAGTGGCGTGGGAAAACCCTCCTATATGGTGCTCATTGAAGGAAAATAAACTTTCTGGGCATCTAAGCCGCGTATATATATATATAATTCTCGATGTCTGTCTGTATATATATATATATTGTTTAATATATATATGCATAAATCACCCCATTGCATTCCGGGAGTTCTCTTGGCGCTGAGGTGTGTTAAGTATAGCAGTGGTACCCCTCTCCCAATTTGTACGCCCGCCCAACTCACCCTTGTTAAATCTGAAAAATAATATCTAACATTATATATAAATATATTTTTATTTATTCCTTCCTAATTCTATAGCGCTGGGGATTTAATTTTTAAATCTTAGTTTAATAGCAATATCTTTTGCTAAAAAGATGAGTTTAAACATTGTTTATTGTTTATTCCTCTTTCTAACCGTCCGTGCAAAACAAAAAAATTTGGGGTGTCCCTTTACAATATTGGAACAAATATTGAAGAATTATGTCAGAGGAACAAAATAAAAAAAATTTTTAATGTTGACATTTGGCAAAAGATCTATCAATTCTAACCCCATGACCCCAATGTTTGAACACAAGTATATATTAAAAGTTTTGAATTTTGATAGTTTCCAATTTTGTTGAATTTGCTATATCTCAGGCTATATAAGAGCTAAGAAGATGAGGTTTGCACCATTGTTTAGCTTTTTATTCCTCTTTCTAACCGTCCGTGCTAGCGTTGTTTCCGACAATCAAGCAGGCTGTTGCTCGGGCTGACATGTCGTTTTCAGCACGTTATATGCGAATGGGCGTTAACTCAGTTAGTTAGGGAAATTATGCTCAAAATCCTCTTGCATTTGCAAAAATATATATATATATATATATATATATATATATATATATAGTTGTTTTATCAACTTTTCATTACTGTATTTTTCTAATGAAATATATAAAAACTGGACCGTGAAGACTTATGGAAAAATGAGTCCAAAAAAGCAACTTTGTTCCGCCGCGCACCGGCTGACTTTGAGAAGTTGAATGCTGCAAATGAGACCGATGAATCTCCGATAGCAAAAATTTCCGGGGCCTCTGAGTTCGACCGTTTCCATTTTATAGCCCCGTGCGCCGCCACTGTATCATCGCAGGATGATCCAAGAAGGATTCGTTTGGCTTCCTATGGTATCTCCGTCACCGTAAAGCAAAGGCTGACGAGAGCTGACACCTAGGCCTCAGCAGTTTCAATTAAATCAATCTCTACTCATCTTTGTCCATTGTCCTTCCATCCAATAAAACCGTGTATTTTAGACATTCGTGGATTTCAAGAGATCCGATTAACGATTACCTGCGATTCTTTTAAAATTTTGTGCGCGTCGAAAAATTAAATTTCGAAATATTTTTTTCGTAGACAGTGAAAACCTAATTTTATCTAAAAAATAATATTTCTCGTGAAAGCCGTAATTTTCCTAATCGATATGGTATTCAGGTCTAATCGAATAGTAGTAGTAGTAGTAGTAGTAGTAGTAGTAGTAGTAGTAGTAGTAGTAGTAGTAGTAGTATCGAATAGTAGTAGTAGTAGTAGTAGTAGTAGTAGTAGTAGTAGTAGTAGTAATAATAATAATAATAATAATAATAATGATAAAAGTTTAAGTGCTTTCCCGAGCCTCACGGGTTCATAGGGCAGCGCTGATCTCCGTTTGTATAACCCTCAGCCAGGCGAGCAATACTACGGATACTGGGCTAGTGCATCGCATAGCATACCTGTTTGACTGTTCGCAGCTTTTTGCCACTGCTCCTCATTTGACCACCGCCCTCTAGCGAGTAAGGCTGAGCCAGCCTTAGGGCTCCTGCTGTTCTCGAACCCGCAACCTTCTGCTCTATTGTCCAACGTTGTTACCACTCTACTAACTTCCCACCCCAAATAGTAGTAGTAGTAGTAGTAGTAGTAGTAGTAGTAGTAGTAGTAGTAGTAGCAGAGTATTAGTCCCCCTTTAAAAGTAGTAGAGAAATGCAAAAATGTAGTAGTAGTAGTAGTAGTAGTAGTGGTGGTAGTGTTGTTGTTATTATTGTTATTGTTATTATTATTATTATTATTATTATTATTATTATTATTATTATTATTATTATTAAATGAATGTTACGAGAAATAAAAAAATCAGAAAAACTAATTACAAATCAATTCTTGGTGTCACAAATGTTGAAACCTGAGCTTTCAAGGGATTCGCGTACAATTGACGCACTTCATATTGCCTGCTACCTTTGCAATTTTAGTGCAGGTATAAATGATACCTGGCCTATTCCAACAGCGTGTTCTAGACTTTCTGGCGAAGCAAAAACGGGTAACTTTCGCGCTTTGTAATTTTGATTTTAGCTCTTGACCAAATGTTTTGCTACTGATATTTTTTTAATTCGTAGACACTTTTTGATCGTGATGTCTCGAAATTTCTCATATTTGGAAGATGACGAGCGACAAATAGATGCTCAGAAAAATTCAAAGTCCTTATACGTTTACTTTTAGAAAATTGGTCTAGAATGCACTTTTACAATTATATAGACGTAGAAGTCGTCAACAGGTCTGATAGTCATTATGCAATTGCTAACCGGAATATATCCCATCGTGATTTTGGCTATACTTGCCTGATAAGTTGTGATAACCCACATCTATAAACACTTATAAAGGGAATAGTTTAAGCCACTTTTAGAATGCAACGGCGTCGGCTGAGCGTCAAGCAAGCTGCTCCAGATTTTCGGGGCAAAGATAGAAAAATTCGAGCGTCCACTTGACCAGTGGCGTCATTTCACACTTTTCTTGCTTGGGGCGAGAAAATTTTTTGCAAATTTTTGACAAATTTTGGGTAACTGTTGGCAAATTTTAGGCATTTTATGCAATTTTTTTGCAAATTTTTTGCAAATTTTGAGCAATTTTGTCGAATTTTAGGGCCAATGTTGGAAAATTTGCAATTTTTTGATATTTTTAATAAATTTTGCAGTTTTTTGCACACTAATACATTATAAATTAAGATTTTCATTTCCATCGTGCTTTTGGCTATACTTTTGCCTGAGCCCCTCCCAAATGACGCCTCTGCACTTGACGTTTCATTTGCAGTCTGGTAAACCTCAGGCGACGACGACGACGGCAGATTTTGGTCAAAACCAAAAACGAGCGTCCGTTTCAGTCTTCTTCGAACTCACTCTGAGAGATGAAACTGCGTTCCGCCGGCAATTTTGGGCAATCTCAATTTTAGCTTTTCGATTTTTTGCAAATTTTTGCAAAAGCAAAAATTTTGGCCGAATGTTGGGGTGGCAATTTTTGATATTTTTGCTAGGTCTGCAATTTTTGACGATTTAGACGGCGATTACTGCCGTTGAAGACCGCGTCTGGTTATCGACGCCTCTCAATCGATTTCATTTCTCTTGTAAACCTCAGTCTGACGATAATAATGATTGCGAGATGGTCAAAACCAAAGGAGTTTAAATCTTCTTTACCACTCTTAATGATGAAGGTTGTTCCGCCGGCCCAGAGGAATCTCAGGGATTAGCTGCCAGTTAGGGTGGAAAAAAAATCAGTTGAAGAGTCCGTGAAATATGGAAGTAAATGCAGTTATCGGCTCTTATTGTTATTGATACCAAACCTGGTTATCGTCGTCCAATCAATCGATTTCTGTCTCCTTATTCCACCCAGCCATTCGATTGGCGCTGGATTTTAGATTTCTGCCCCAGAGACAGGTACAGCGACCGGTCTTCTCGTCGTGCTATAGCTCTTCTTGCTTTCGCTCAGAGGAGGGACAGAAAAATATCGAGTCACATTCGCTGTCATAACTCCAATCGATGGCTATACTGACGAGGATGAACCCTTTGATTTCAGAGTGCATGGGAGACGCTTGCTTTGAGTGTTGGACAAGTGAACCAAGAAGATCCGCTGCGGTCGATGCATTAGCCGATAATTACCTTTTTAATTTGATATATAACAGAGTAGATTTGAATAGTATCCATAAAACTGTAAAATTTTAAATAAATGATTATATTTAATCATTTATTTAAAATTTTAGAGTTTTATGGATAATATTCAAATCTACTCTGTTGTAGTCTATATCCACGCTAGTTGTTAACGCACGTGGAAAAAGATTTTGTTGAAAATCGTTTTGTACGAGTTTCTGGGCGTTCTCTGTGAAGAGAGGATTCACAGGGGAAAGGATAAGTTCTGTAACGTAATGTAATCGTCTCAATTTATTTGGCTCTCGGGAGCCTAATTCCTACAAATTAGTTTTCTCTCCAGAGCTTTTGCTCAACCTCAATGTCTTTCTGTTTTCTCCTGTGTTCCTGTGACCAACAGGTTGTTGTACTTATTTTGTTGTAGGTCCTGCGTGGCTGGATCAGTAAATAATACTGCAGTCATCATCAATAGCCATAGCAGTGTTATTTCTAGGATTTTTAATTTGGGGTGTCGGGAAAATCTGAGGGGTGTCGGAAATTTTAAGTCTTTGCCCAAAAAAGACTGACAAGCAAAAAAACCAACCGAAAGCCTTAAAAGGTATCAAAAAACCTCTGACAAGCAAAAAAGGTCATCCGACAATAAAACTTGGGGGTGTCTCCTTCTCATTGGGGGGTGTACTGACCTAATTAATATGCATTTTGTATGCATACCATTGTCGCATTACCAAATTTGGGGGTGTCGACCTCAAATTGGGAGTGTTGGGGGTGTTAGGGGGATGTAAAAATATCCCTGAACCATAGGCTCAGCGTCCGTTGGTTAATATAGCAGTGGTACGCCAAATCTCATGCTTTTGACCCAGGGTGTGGAAATATTTACAAGTAGACGTGATGGTACTGGTTTTATTGCGCTACCCTGTAAATAACGTGGATGAAGGCATATTATACATAACCTCAAAGTTTTTCAGATGACAGAAAACTCTGTAGGGAAATTAACAGTGAGTTAGACGCATAGGTGTTATTATTATTATTATTATTATTATTATTATTATTATTATTATTATTATTATTATTATTCGACGATTTGTGAAGCGCCGTAACATGGCCATCGGCCAAAACCAAAAGCGCTGTACAGTCAAACAGTCAACTATACGATATGGTGAACAAATGCGTTTTCAGCTCTTTAGCAAACGTTTCAGGTGTTGCAGGAAGATACAAAAAGACTTTCTCAGTGGTCAGTGGACTGGTAAATGTTGTTTACTATAGATAAGTGCTCAGTGAGATAAGTGCCCAGTGATGTACATTGGAAGACATTAATATGAATTATGTGGAAAGGCTTTAAAATATACAGGTACAAGTGAAAAGAGATTTAGGTGTAATTGTGCAAAATATGTCTAAAACTAAGTAGACAATGTGCTTGAGACATCTAAAACGGCAACTGAATCCTATAGGAATAATTGAAAGGAATATAGTGAACAGAGATAAAAAATAATAATAATGTGACTAAATAAAACAATGCGTAAAGTCTGCGTTCGGACTATAGCGTTCTTGCATGAAATTCATTTTTGAAGAAATTCAAAGAAATTTTGGTAAGAATTCGAAGCAGAGCGACCAGGATGATCAATGGATGTCATGTTCTGAAGCGCATTGGAGATTTACCACTTTAGAGAGAAAATGACAATAAGAGGAGATCTAATATAAAGACCTGACTGACCAGAATAAAGTACTGACTAACAAACTATAGAAGTGCCATATGAGAAATGTTTTCTCTCGCCGAGTATCTTGGAAACGAGTTCGGAAGTACAAACAACATTTCCTCAGTACTCGAGTAGCAGACGGATGGACGGATCAGATGAAAAGACAGCATCGGCTACTAGTATTATACAATATATAGTATTAGCATGCAATATATACTTGTAGTAGTAGTAGTAGTAGTAGTAGTAGTAGTAGTAGTAGTAGTAGTAGTAGTAGTAGTAGCAGCAGCAGTAGTAGTATTGTATATAGTATTAGGCCTATGCAATATTAGATTGATTAGGCATTTTGGATCAATAGCCTACCTGAATGCAATATTTCAAACGTGGACGTGCCATTGTCTTATGAAAGCATATTAGTATAATTTATACATAGTGATCGTAGTTTAGAATTATGAAGAAATGGAATTCAATAAGCGACCTGTTTATACTGCACAGTGTGTTTTATGACGATGTAAACTCTAAGGCAACAGTTGTAAAAGACTTAACAGACAGAAGGTGAAATAGGCCTGGAGGACTGCGTGAGTGGTTTTAACAGAGGAGAGATCCTACTAAACCGCTTAAAACCCAGTTATTATTATTATTATTATTATTATTATTATTATTATTATTTATTATTATTATTATTATTATTATTATTATTATTATTATTATTTCAGTCACTAGTACAGCTGGGTGTTGCATGTACTTTAGCTAATATTTAAATAATAGTTACGTGATTTACGCGAATTCGTTTTAAACTCCGCAAATGGTCAATTTTCGAAACAAGACGAGTGTGCTGTTAGATAGAACCTGGCAGAAGGGGGAGAGACAGACATACAGACAGACAGAAGCGGTTCTACGTTGGAGCAGGGAGCCGCAGCCCCCAGATTTCAGCTTTCTCCCTCTCCAGCTAAGGTCCCAGTAATCTTTTTTGCGGGTAAATTAAGTGACCTGTTTGCTTGTCGCCCATCTGTAGGATGTAATTACCTTTTTTGCTCATCAGATTTTTTCGAGAGTTAAGGGCGTCTACGGCTCCGCGGTCACAGTCTAAGACATATCCCCCACTAGTTTTATTACCGCCTCTGGCTCAGAGAGAGAGAGACAGAGACAGAGACAGAGAGACAGACAGAGACAATGACAGAGACAGAGACAGAGACAGAAATAAAGAAATTATGAACAGTGTACATATTGTTTACGTGTTCGATGTTAATTGTCGTCGATTTAAAACGTGCATCTGTCTGACTATGAAAGTGACGGCTCTTAAAAGTCATTGACGTTTGAAAGCAAAATTTCTAGAAAAGAGAACAAAATTACGTATTCCGGCCCACATAATGCACCATCAAATCATCTATAGTCATGTCAGAATGACACGAATCGAACGCACCTCTCTTCGAATAATCAAACTTACCCATCCCACGTTTCGCCGTCACATGGACCTGTACGGCCAGACACAGCCATGGGCGGACAGATATGAGACCACTGGACGACTGTCGCGTGCATTCAAGCAGAACGCCTTTGGACAAAAAGAGATGAATTATTAATCGCTTGACTATTTCTGAGTTACTCATGTTCGACGACAGTGCAACCGTCCACGAAATGCCGCTAAATTGACGTGACAGAAAGAGATCTTCTACAGCGTAGACGCTCCAGTGAATACCTAACATCAAACAGTCAATTAATTATAATCATTATTGAGAAACGCTTAGACGCACGTAACAAATCGCTGCTGGTTGCGCAAGTAACCACTGCTCCGGTTATATTTTTCCTCACTTTGCAAAAATTCTAATTTTCTTACCTACTTTGAGGCTGTACCGTTAATTACGTCAACAATTTTTGGACAATTTTTGATCCCTCCCCCTTTGTCAACAACTGTCAAACTTTCAATGACCCCATATAATTATGTCAGAAATTGTTGGCCCTTTTCTAAGATCAGTGACGGGTACCTCTAAAACTTTTAGAAGGGTTATTATTTTTTGCGACGATGAGACCTTTTCCTCTCATTTGCGCATCAAGTGTCAAAATGTGGTGGCGATGACCTTTTTTGATTGTCAGGCTTTATTCTGTTGCAATAAAATTAATAGTATTCCATCCATGAAATTTCATATTTTTTGTAATATCTGTAGAAAATTAAATTGTTGACGTCAACTTCTCTTGACCCCCGCCCTCCTCTTTCAACAACTGTCAAACTTATTTGATCCCCTCTCATATTTTGTTGACGTAATTAATTGACAGCCCCTTGCTTATTAATCAGAAAAATTATATGTAACAAAATATAATATATGGTTATCAGCGTATGCTGTCATCGAATCTTGTTGCATATTAATTTTGCTTATGATTTATTGAGCACAGTATTCTAGATGAGGTCATACTAATGTCGTATGCAATTATCTCTTTGTCTCGTTCCATTGTTCTTTTCATCATTCCAATCATCCGGTTCCCCTTTTTGCTGCCTCCGTGCAATGTCGAGATGAATTCCTACTTCTGTGGATGACCAGCCTGAGTCTTTTTCTTCTTCTGCCGTGGTTATGACCCCCTCCCCCGAAAGCATATTCAGTGCCAAGACAAGATTTTCTAACATGCATTACAGAACATTTGTCTATATTAAAAAGCATCAGCAAGTTCACAGAACAGTGAAGCAGTTTCTTTAGATCCTTCTGTAACATTTTAGCATCAGCATGCAGAGTAAATTGTTCTATACATGTTTGTTAGTAATTATCCTTCGTCGTTATACAGTATCATTTACATGTATTCAAAAGCAGTGGTCCAAGCACTGAACCCCGATGCACTTAGTTAATAACTTTTACCCATTCCGAACCTCTTATATGCCAACCTTTTGCCTTCATACCATCAATCAATTCTACTCAAGTATTTTGAAAACTATGACAACCACAGTATCTTGTTCTCTTCTCTGTCTTAGATTGTTTTCCATTCACTTTTTGATGACTGTTATTTTATTTATTTTTATTTGACTCTGTAATGTGCCCTTGCTCCTGACATTTTGGTAATATGGCGCACAAGAAATTGTCAGTTTAATAATAATAATAATAATAATAATAATAATAATAATAATAATATTAATATTAATATTAATTTTAATTTTAATTTTAACATTATTATTAATTTATAATTAATATTTATAATTTATAATAATTATAATTAATATTAATTAATTTTAACATTAATATTAATATTAATATTAATTTATTGATATTAATTTTAACATTAATATTAATATTAATAATCGTATTTACTAAATCTTTTTCTGCGTCATATAGTTAGTAGTTACTGAACTGCTTGCAGATCTTTAAACCAATGTTTTCACGTGATTAAGACGCGTGCACAGCATAGCGATGAGTCTAGACTTGGAGTGAGTGGCAGCAGTTAAATCGTCGTTGAAAGGATAATTGGGGGGTAGACTCCGCCGGCCGCGGTTTGGTATTCTTAAGTAGCAACGCGACATCTAACGTCACGTACAAGTCTTATTCTTCCTCTCCTTCTTCTTCCTCCTCCTCCTCCTCCTCCTTCTTCTTCTTCTTCTTCTTCCTCTCCTTCTTCTTCTTCTTCTTTCTCTTCTTCTTCTTCTTCTTCTTCTTCTTCTTCTTCTTCTTCTTCTTCTTCTACTTCTTCTTCTGTTGCTCCAAACAAAGGCTGATCACGCGACGGTTTCAGATTCTCTCAGTCGATTCAGGTGACTATTTTGGAACCGAATCTTTTTATAGAATCGGTTCTAATGAGAAGAGGAGGAGGAGGAGGAGGAGGAGGCGAATGATTAGAATTTGCGTGGGAGTCGTCATGTTGACGCCGATAATTTAGGAGAAGACGACGCTCTAAATAAACTTTGAAGCTCGACGCCGAATAATAAAGATGGCGAAATACAAGGATCGTGGGCGGATATGAACTATATCGAAGAGCTCAACAACAGTCGTTGAAACTGAAAGTTCGCTGAGAGAAGATGAAGAGAGTTGCGTGGGAAGAACAAGAAAAGGAGAAAATTCGTGTGATAATTCTCAGCTAATAGCAAAGTGTTTGTTATCCGAAGAATGTCAGGAGTCGCTGGATTTAGATGATGATTATATATGACGACGACGACGACGACGACAATGATGATGATGACGATTATGCTGATGATGATGAAGACGACGATGATGATAATTAATAATAATGTGCAAACAAAAGCGTCGTATGCAGATTACATCTTCCAACCAATGTCAACATATTTCATTTTGTGCTGGATTTTATAAGATAATTGTTGTATTTGAGGCGTTAGAAATTTCTGTCAAACAGCGCTCCTAGCCAAGTCGGCTTTTGCGCCGTGCTGCGCTCAGTCATTCCGGGGGCGCTGAGACCGGCGTTCGCAGCGGGGTTCCTGCGGTGGATTTGTCGGTAATTCTCTCGTGACTGCGTGGTCGTAATTGACAGCGTGAGTGAGAGACTACTTGACAGTTGACCGGTGACGCACGCCGCGCGAATGTCGACCAAGTTGCTAAATGGGAGAAGGGAGAGAGAGAGAGAGAGAGAGAGAGAGAGAGAGAGAAAGAGAAAAGAGAAAAAGAAAGATAGAGAGAGAAAGAGAAGGATATATATATATATATATATATATATATATATATATATATATATAGAGAGAGAGAGAGAGAGAGAGAGAGAGAGAGAGAGAAAGAGTCTTTCTCTCTCTCTCTTCTGAAAGAGACAGACAGACAGAAGAGATAGACAGAGACAGAGAGACAGAGAAAGGAGAGAAAGGAGAGAGACAAACAGACATACAAGCAAATAGGCAGACCGAGAAAGACAGACAGAGAGAGGCAGACATACAGAGACAGTGACACAATGATCGAGACTGACGACTCATTTATTGGTCGTAATCAGCGATGATGGATTTGCATTGAAGCGTCATATTTGTAACCGTCGAGCATAAATGATATGACAGCATCGAAGGAGACTGGAGAATTATTCACATCACATCATCAGCTGCTGCTGCTTCTGCTGCTGCTGTTGTCGCCGCTGCCGCCGCCGCCGCCGCAATGACAGGCAGTGAGAGTGAAAGGAGAGACCGCGCGGAGCGGAGAGTGTCGACGAAGAATAAGCGACGTCGACTCTTTATAGTGTCGTAAAAATCTTGACGCCTGCTGTTCTTTGTAAGCCACTTTTTTGTATTAACAGGTGGCATATTTGGCTATGGAAAAACTCATGCATACGATAATATTATTTATACCACCACCAGTGCTGCTGCTACATTAAAAAATTAAGAAGATGGATAATATTGGATTCTAAGGTGGTTTAGTGGGATTTCTCCTCCTGCGTTGAAGACAGTTTTCGACTGCATCGTCTGTTTTTCGCTACCCTAGGGTAAATCTTAGTGACGCCTGCCCTGTCCTCTGTGCATATCAATATATGTGTGTGCGGATTTCAGGAAATTTTAGATCCGATTGCATTACACTGCTTCAGCTCAGACACTTTAATTTAGTAGATTAAGTGAAAGGTGATCACGCGTAATGAGATTCGTGCGGCGATATCGAATGGTTGCGAGTGAAAATTTGATTCTGATCGGTGCAGAATCTTCGTGCACGTTTACACAAGTACTTTTTAGTGCTGTTACGGTTAACCGAACCGAACCGAAACCGCGGTTTTCACCATGCAAATTTTGACGGTTATAATTATTGTATTAGCTGCTTTCTTAATTAAAGAAAGCAGACAAGAAAAGCGAATCGTTCAACGTAAAAATCACACGACAAACATCAGTCATTTACAGTACTGTAGCTATGGAAACGCATACTGGCTTTGTTGCCAGGGCATGCAATATAATATAATATACTATACTATAATATACTATAATATACTATAATATAATATAATATAATATAATATAATAAATATAATATAATATAATATAATATAATATACTATAATATAATATAATATAATATAATATAATATAATATAATATAATATAATATAATATAATATAATATAATAAATATAATATAATATAATATAATAATAGAATATATGCGACGTTTATAGCAACAGGATATTCTGCCTGCACAACTCTGCTTACCGCTGATTCTCTGTCGCAAAGGAACTGGGTCGTTCGTCGCCCTGTCCATTGTGTAGAATCAGACTTTGTCACCCATACCTGCGCAGTCCTCAGTGGCGTAACTAGGATTTCCCGAAGGGGGTTATGATTCCCACGATTCTCAACTTCGGGAAATTCTGATGAGCAAAAAACGGTCGACCGCTATTATTTTGTTTGATTAAGTGATTTTTTTTAAATCTTTTACTACCTTAAACCCGATTTTGACGCCCCTCCACCTACAGAATAATAATACGCAATAAAAAGTTTTTGGTCGGGCAACCAAGGGGACTTAACCCCCAAACCCTCCCCTCGGCTACGCCACTGCCTACCTACCAGTAGGCCTAATTCGATGCGTGATCAGCGGCGGAAGAAAACAGAAACCTGGCCACCTGATGCCTCCCGCCATTTATCGTTAGGTAAAGCAACAATGGATGGTGGTAAGCAGAAGAATACTGACCGAAGAGATATCCGAGAAGCGCTGTTTGTGCACAGGTGAGAGCTGGCAGTAGGCCAAATACATACAGGTATATCAGCTTTGACGACATTCGTATTTCATCTTAACGGCTCCTGTTATTGCGCTTTTGAGCAGCGGTCAGGAGTTGCTTTCAGCATTACTGTGGTGTCAGTGCTGATTAGTTTAAGACTATAATAGTCATAATTTCCATATGGGCGATCTTCTGATCTTTTGGCTTGACCTGGCTCTAATTTCTATTTGGATTTGGTGCGCAATCAATCAACTTCTATAGCGCCACTATCATGACAGTGGCGCTATAGAAGTTGATTGATTGATTGATTGATTGATTGATTGATTGACGTCTCTCCCTTTCCCCTCCATTCTGCGGGTGAGCGAATGTCTGACGGACACCGTCGCCTAGATGGAAACCACGTCGATAGAAGCCGTAAAGTTAATCTCTGTTCCCAGAAAATGTCAACACATCGGGCGGCGGGCGGTGGTGGTGATGGTAGTTGTGGTGGTGTCTAGTCTAGGACGACTCGGCGAGGCAAAGATTAAGGGGAGGGAGTTTTTGTGGGTTCTCAGATTCGAAAGCTCTTCAAAGATGACCAGTTCAACAGTAATATTTCTTGCAGGGTGATGCGAAACAGGCACGGAATGCTTTTCGCGTTGTGTCTACAAACTTTCTCGGTAATGTTAGAGCCAGTGGCGTAGCGAGGGGGCGGTGGGGGCGAACCACCTCAGACGGAACTTGCTATAGGGGCGGCATTTTCGAGAAAACCCTTGTTTGCTTATGAAAAAATTTTTTTAGGAAGTAGCGATAAGGTTTTTTTGCTTTTCAAGAATTTTAGCAAGTTGCGATAAGGTTTTTTGCCTGTCACGAATTTAACGAAAAGGCGGCATTTTTTCGCCCCGGGCGGCACTTTGCCTAGCTACGCCACTTGTTAGAGCAGGAAAACTACAAGGAACTAGTAGAAGACCTGCTGTTGTACCTGAAACTTGGCTGCAATATGTCTCTAAAGATCAACTTCCTTCGTTCCCATCTGGACTTCTTTCCTGACAATTTTAACATGATTACTAGAAAGATGCTCGCTTCGCTCGCGCTCGCTTCGCTCGCAGTGCAGGATAATACTAAAACCCAATCATTGAATTCATGCTGCTGAACAACGTTTCAAGGACGTACATACGCCACGTAGCCAAGCTCTGACGCTGCAACGTACGCTTCGTCAAACGCTTCGCGTGGCCGTTCGCTTCGCTTCGCGTCGCCGTTCGCTTCGCGTCGCATTTCGCTTCGCGAAGCCTAAGATTCCAGAACGACCAATCAGAACGCTCACCCAGCTAACCAATCAGAACGCTTGAAGGTAACGAATGAGAACGTCACACAGCCAACCAATCAGAACGCTCACACAGCCAACCAATCAGAACGCTTGAAGGTAACAGACATACAGAGCAAGGATCTTAATATTATACAAAAAAATGCTCGCTTCGCTCGCACTCGCTTCTCTCTTCGCTCGCAGTGCAGGCTCGCTTCGTTCGAGGCAACGAATATTCCAACAAACAAATTAAACATAAACTGCTTACACAAATCGGGCCTAAATGTGCTCTATAAAATTACCCTTAAGCTAAGCGTAACCGCGTCTTTCTAACGTTTATAACCGCTGAGATATAGGTGCTATACGAAGCTCCTATTCACCATTCGGCACTGCACAAAA
Source organism: Metaphire vulgaris (assembly GCA_018105865.1). Taxonomy (NCBI): domain Eukaryota; kingdom Metazoa; phylum Annelida; class Clitellata; order Crassiclitellata; family Megascolecidae; genus Metaphire; species Metaphire vulgaris. The sequence continues at coordinate 9,116,521 of CM030838.1, read as the reverse complement.
ATGCCTCTAACTTAACTACCGTAATAATCGATGAATAAATAATGTGCTCTATAAAATTAGCTTTAAGCGAAGCGTAACCGCGTCTTTCTAACGTTTATAACCGCTGAGATATAGGTGCTATACGAAGCTCCTATTCACCATTCGGCGCTGCACAAACATGCATTTAATTTAACTAATAATCGATGAATAATTAATTCCTTTGCAAGAAACCCGGGGATAAAAATTTCAGGAATCGATAGAAACGTAAGGACTTATAAAAAGGGACCTTTAAAATTTAAAGTACTAAACGGAACATTTGAAACTCATAATGCTAATCTATAGGGCATGACGTTGCACATTTTCGTCAGATTGCGGTAGATTTCCGTACCTATGCAAAAAGCTCAAAATGCTAATCTATAGGGCATGACGTTGCACATTTGCGTCAAATTGCGGTAGATTTCCGTAGCTATGCAAAAATCTCAAAATGCTAATCTATAGGGCATGACGTTGCACATTTGCGTCAGATTGCGGTAGATTTCCGTAGCTATGCAAAAATCTCAAAATGCTAATCTATAGGGCATGACGTTGCACATTTGAAAATCTCAAAATGCTAATCTATAGGGCATGACGTTGCACATTTGCGTCAAATTGCGGTAGATTTCCGTAGCTATGCAAAAATCTCAAAATGCTAATCTATAGGGCATGACGTTGCACATTTGCGTCAGATTGCGGTAGATTTCCGTAGCTATGCAAAAATCTCAAAATGCTAATCTATAGGGCATGACGTTGCACATTTGCGTCAGATTGCGGTAGATTTCAGGAGGGAAGGGGGTATGTGAGAGGGTTTGGGGGTTGGGAGGGGGGGAGAGGGTTTGGGGGTTGGGAGGGGAGGAAGGGGTTGGGAGGGGGGGGGTGGAAAGAGGGTGGGGAGAAGAAGGGGTGGGGAGGGAGGGGGTTTGTTTGAGAGAGGGATGGGGAGAAGGAAAGGGAACGGGGGTTTGAGCTGCAATTATTAAGACGCTTCGAACGCTCCGTTGATTAGAAAATAATAGACAATGGTTGTCAATGGCAACAGCCTCGTGCACAGCCCAGGACAGAGGTTACGCAATTCGATTGTTACACAGTTTTGATTAAACAATAGACAATGGTTGTCAATGGCAACAGTCTCGTGCACAGCCCAGGACAGAGGTTACGCATTCGACTTCGCAACGTCGATTGGGGACCAATCTGAACGCTTGAAGGTAACAGACAAACTGGACAAACAGAGCAAGAATCTTAATATTATAAATAGTGATGAACATGGCGAACGTATAATCAAGAAATGGAAACAATGGAACAAAGATATTAGGGAAAATGGTCCACTACCATCCTGGTTGAATACTGCTAGACACTCACTCGAGATACTCCCAAACAGCTGTACAAGAGACATTCAAATAAATTTAAGACATACAGTAGTCTATTACTTGATTTTTACAGATAATTAATAACTAATGGCTTATACTATTGCCATGCATTATAGTGTAATAAACAATAATAGCAGATTACAAAAAAAATAGAGCAAATTTTTGCATTTTTATTGTCATATTCGTGCTCAGCACATAAAATTGAATAAGAAACGACTAATATTTCATTTCAGTAACATGACTTTTGTAAACATAACAATACTGTTGTCCATGCAGTCGATCAGTCGCGTCACGCCGTGCTCTTGGCTCACAGCGCATGCGCAAATGTATCGTTTGTTGACGGCGACGATCTCTGCTTAAGATGTCGCTTGGCGAAGGTTCTGTGCTGTGCGTCTAAGAAGCTCTTTCTTTGTTGTCGGTGTTTTTCGTCAAACGGCTTCTGTCGGAATTATGCTTGGCGCGTCTGCATTGAAGTCAACACGAAGGAACGACACGACAAAGGAAGGCTCTGACCTCGAGAGCGATGAAATAACGAATATATATATATATATATATATATATATATATATATATAATTTGACTACCTTTCAAGGTGCCATGTGATTCCAATTTCCTTTAGCGCCCTAATGCGGATATTTCCGTCATGATTATCTAAGCCACATGTGCAAGTTACACCAGCACTTTGCAAAATGCCCACAATCTCGTCTTTTCTTTTCTCGACATTGCGTTGCGCTGAATTCAGTTCTATGGTCACATGGAAAACGTTTTTGCTAAGTAGGATGCAAGCGTTCCATTTATAAAGCGCTTTTAAGAATATTATTAGGCCTATATGCTAGTCAATCATCGACCTATAAAGCCAGTGGCGTAGCCACGGGGGGTTTGGGGGTTAAAACCCCCCTTGGACGGCGAAAAAAATTTTTTTGGATGTATTTTCATGCAATTTTTATTTTTTAGGCGATTTTTGGGGTGAAAATCCCCCCTTGGCGGTCATCGACGAATTTTTTTCAAACCCTCCCCTTCCGGAAATCCTGGCTACGCCACTGTATAAAGCACTGCGTAAACCATAGGCCTTTTATTTTCCACTCGGCACCGGTGACCACGCGAATGCCGGAGATGTCTCATTAAGCTGAAGTTGAAGCTGGACTGAAAGAGCTATCAACGCTGTCTTAACCAAACCCGACCAGTGGCGGCTCCACCGGGGGGGGGGAGGGCCCGTGCCCCCTATTGAGTTATTGAGTGTCTGGCCCCCCCAGTGGTCCCCCCAGTTGGGACCCTAAACTTAATGCTCCATACATTAAACAACAAATGGTTGGCCCCCAATGATTAGAAGTTGCCACCCCAACGGCCCCCCACTTGCCAAATCCTGGAGCCGCCACTGAACCCGACCAGACGTATATATAAATAAACGCTAAGTAGTCTGAAACCTTCTTAATTTAGCGCCAATAGGCGATCGATCGAATAAGAAGAACATTATAAATTGTCATCGGTCAGCGTGATTAGTTGATTTAAGGGATTATTCATATTTATGTCGTTTTTCAAAACATCTTTAAGACTGAATTTTCCAGTGACAGAATCAAGGGAATCAGCCAGGTAGGCACTAACAGTGGAAGGAAACGCACACGAGTGTCTGTCTGTCTGTCTGTCTGTCAGTGGCGTAGCGAGGGGGCAGAGGGGCGAAGCTCCCCAGGCGGCACTTTCGAGATTTCCTAATTTTTTATAATTATTAGCCTTTATTAGGGTTTTTTGCTTGTCAGACTTTTTTAAAGACTTGATTGGTAAGGTTTTTTCAGGAAATTTTGAAAATTTTCCGCCGCGAAAAGGCGGCACTTTTTATTTTCTCCTTTTGAAAATTTTCCGCCGCGAAAAGGCGGCACTTTTTATTTTCGCCCCAGGCGGCACTTTGCCTAGCTACGCCACTGCTGTCTGTCTGTTACTGTTCTGACTTAGGTTAACCGTCAACCTGGATTCGATGCTACGGATATGGTATCGAAGGCCACTCAGATGTCAACCGACGCAGATTGAAACTTAATATGATCTGCGTAGCACTTTAGGCTGATGACAAGTGCATTATTATTATTATTATTATTATTATTATTATTATTATTATTATTATTATTATTATTATTATTATTATTATTAGAGCGCTATAGGGGTCTATAAAATAATATTTTTACTTTGTGTGATGAACCTGGTACTGAGCGACATCATTATCTGGCAATTCATGTATTCCTGTGTGCATGCTCTTCTCTCAGCCAACTGCTATATCTGGAAGCCTGAATCCATTTAAATCATCGATCAATCAATCAATTCAGTATGTTTAAAATGTCAATTTCCCGAGACAAAGATTTAAAAACGCTACGTTTGTTCGAAATTCCTCGAATGTCTGGAAAAATGCGGCGGCGGAAATTCTGTTTCTCTTCTCGACGGCCTCGGGAAATCGTCCGGACATCGGAAAAGCATTGAGCCCCGCGGCGCAGGGCTTTGATTTCCTATTTACGGCGCTGTATTCTCGCTGCCTAGGAACAGCCGCCAGCGAATCGAAAGTATAGACGCTCTCTGAATCCGATCACGAACGACTGGGGCGTGCGCCTCTGTAAACAGGAGATGGACTGTTATTCTGCAGAATTACACACTCACAAGCGAACGGACAAAATCGAATATTCCAGAAAATAGCTGACGCACTAAAGCGACTGGTTTGAAGATTAGATACCGTGCATGTTTCTTTTTCGAATATGAAGGAAAAGAGATATTTTAGAGGCAAAGAGATTTAACACTGGATTTGATAGCACTTTGTGGCACGATAAAAACTCGCGTGCAGGAACATTGCTGTAGTTTCATCATATTGGTGAGGCGATGAATATTAAAATGCGAAAGACGCCAGGTGCAACTTCCAAGATTACATTTCTCCGATTTGACAGCGAAATGGACTGCATGCAAAGATTACCAACGCCGACGCGATAACAACGGACAACGGTTTCTTCTTAGAGGCAGTTTCCTTTGCCCATTTATCTCTATTCTCACGCTCCGATATATATATATATATATATATATATATATATATATATATATATATATATATAAGGTTTGAATAAGCTAACATTTTACCGACTCTGAAGTCGATACATAATGTTCTCAATATTAATTGCGATCTGTCTTGATCTAGCTTAGGATGGAAATATATCTGGATGAAAAGCTTCTTAGAATGTAACCTCAATTCGTTAAATGAACGGTACTTATATCATGCGGTGGCCATCTAATACAAAAGATTTCAAGATTCTTCGAACAAAAGACGTTCGTCCATTCGAATATAAACCTTATCCATATTTTGAACAGCCTCACATCAGTGGCGTAACGTGGGTAGGGGGAGTGAGTGGTGCAATTTGCAGAAAGCCCCCCGGGCTCCGGAAGAAGGGGCCCCCGAAGAGTGGTTGCAACTTACTAAACAATGATTTATTTTTACATTTTACTACTATTTCAATATTACTGCTACAAAGTGAGTAATTATTGAATTAGAGAGTAAACTTTATTTAGAAAGGTGTAATCTATGTTAGCCTATAGGGACCCCTTATCCTAAGAGGCCCCCATATCAAGGATGCCCTCTGGCCCCCAAAGTCACGCTACGCTATGCCTCACATAGCATTGCATAGCAGCATACAACCACTATCATTTTTAGTTAAGACATCGCTACAATATCGTAAACATTTAGTATTTCTTAGTTTTCGTTATGAAACTTGTATACGAGAGTCTTACGTAACATGTGATGAATGACAGATAATAATAATAATAATAATAATAATAATAATAATAATAATAATAATAATAATAATATAATAATAATAATAATAATAATAACAATAATGGAAATGGCAAAAGATCCAAATGTAAATATGAACACATTGAAGTGATCGTTGAAATAGTCACGGGGCACCTATTCGTTCAAAGTCAGCGAGTAGTGGGGCTAGGGCCCTAGAGGTAATATCGGATCGAGGGGAATGCATTAGACCTCAAAGCCATTGAAACCACGACCTTTTTGCTCAAAATTTTGTGCGTAATTGTCGACGTGCTCCCTATTTTTGAATCCTGGCTACGTCACTGGACGTGACACAGCAATATATTATCATGCTAATTGCCACGATGCTTTTGCTATATCATAGAATTGCGTTGATATATCCGCTTTGATTTGTGTCATTCGCCGTCCATTATAACTGCTTTGTGAGCTATTTGACGTTTTAAAAAATAATGTCTATTTTCTAGCTAGATGTTCTCTCTCTCTCTCTCTCTGTCTATTTTCATACATGTGCAGAATTAAAAGTTCCATTTATTCATTAATTTAATAATTGTGGTTCTAAGCCACAAAAATATGTGTAGGCCTAGTATATGCTGCTTTCTATAAATAAAACAAATGCATATGTAAGCATATATATTTGTTGTATTAATGGAAACTTAATTGCATCCAAAGGCTCTAAACCTTGCAAACTCTGGAACACTGCGAATGGTCTATTTCACCGCACAGTGCAAAACTTCTTCCTAAATCCATCTCACAACTTGTTGAATCATTGGCAATTTTTTTTCTCCGGAAAAATCTAAGATCCGCACCAATCTGAAATCCACTATGGCCAATAAAACTACCTCTCCACGTCATCACCCATCTCCACCGGAAGCTCCCTCCAATGTTCCCTGCTTCACTCCTGTGACAGAGGAAGAGTTATCCAAACTCCCGCAGTCCTTTCCAAACAAGCAATACAGTCTTGATCCAATACCGACCTCTCTTCTTATACAGTGTGCCTCTGTGTTTGTACCAACTACCAACTACAACAAAAATTATTAATTTTCTCTTTCCAGAGGCATTTTTCCATCTCCATTTAAAATTCCCTTGTAACTCCACTTCTAAAAAGCCAAAACTTGACAGAGAGGGTCTTAACAACTATCGCCCCATTTCAAACCTGTCTGCCATCTCCAAACTCACAGAGAAACTTGTTCTTTTCAGACTAACTGAGCAACAACCACAATGATCCTTTGGATTAAATGACCCAGGGTTTAATCTAGGCCGTTTCCGGGGGGAATTGCCCTTCCTCCCGGAAATTACAAATCCCCCGGAAATTTTGGCATACTACATCAATTAACAGCAGCCCCTAGCATAATCCCCCCGGCTTTTCAGTTCCCCCGGCTTTATCAGTCCCCCCCGGAGTCCAGGAGTCTAGATTAAACACTGAAATGACCCAGTATGAATGATCCCCACCTTTGCCTATAGCTACTTGATTACTTCATGCTAAGATTAAGCGCCTAGGAATGAGGTGCTACTGCGGTGCTACTTTGAAAGCGCTATAGAAATTCACGAGATTTTACTTACTTACTTAAGCATACTGTAAATTATGCTTTCACTGACTTCATATTGCAAATTATAAATTAATTATCAGGTATTGTGCAAAAGTTTATAAATAATTTTCAAGATGTTCGTTGAAAATTCACTATTTTATACGATTTGATTTTTCGTTGAGCAGTGTTTATTCTAGCCACCTTGACATTGGGGGGTGGGGGTAGTTTGAAATGTTTTGGGGAGGTTTGTCTCCCCAAAAATCTTGACAATCAAAAAAGGTCGTCACCCATAATTTTTAGATTTTTTCTTTCCCGGATGTGGTGACAAGCAAAAAAGGTCATCTTATATCCTTCTCCAATGCTCTCACGAGAAAAATGATAATCCTTATATTTTCCCCCTCTTAAAAGAACCCCCCACTCGTCACACTTTGGGGGGGATTTCCATCCCCCAATGCAACATATAGAATTTTGGGGGGATTTAAAAACTTTGGGGGGAAATTCTCCCCAGAGAAGGCCTAGAATAAACACTGTTCGTTGAGCATGACAACGCGGATCCAATGTTTTCAAATTATTATGTTTATTGTAATTTTAGTCAAATTAGGTTGTTAATGTAGCGGATTTTCTCTTTTTCTCTTCAGCTCCATTGATACGATGTCCCGTCGGTCATCACGTGCTCCAAGTATTGACATGCGCAGACGACAGAAGAGCAACAGCATCATCAGCTCCTTCCTCAAGAACGGCGCCGCCGACCACCGGAAATCGACGGACACCTGCACTTCCGGGCGCGTCATATTTCCGCCGCCGCAGTTCGACCTTCCCGGCATCCACATCAGCCGCATAGAGACCATCGACTACGACGACAGTTCCGTCTTTTCCGGTTCCGGTCAGATCGGAACGACGCGTTTCATCGTCATCCACAGCGACGGTTCGAGCGACTTCTCCCGCCTCTCCTTCCCGAACTCCGAGTGCTCGCTGTCCGCCGGCAGCCGCAGCAGCCGCAGTCGCAGCAGCAAGGACTCGAGCAACGTCAGTTCCCGACTCTGGGACTTCTCTCCCCGGGAGTCCGACTGGGACGTCAACGTCCCGCTCAGCAGCGGCGGCGGCGGCGGCGGCGGCAGCGGTGGCAACTCCCACAGGAACGACCTGCCCGGAGGCGCGCGGGACTACTCCATGCTGTCCCCGTCGATGCCCCGGAAGGGCTCGGTCGTCACGTTCGACATCAGCGAACCGACCGTACGTCGCCACTCGAGTCCGGCGTCGAGTGTGAGGAGGAAGGACAGCGTCAACATGGGAGCGGCGGGGGAGTGTCCCTGCTGCCGCCCAGACTATCCGTCGTCGTCGACGGCGTCCAAGGACGAGAGGTCGTCGGCGGCCGTCTACCGCAAGAAGAGCTCTGGCGATCAGTCGCTGATGTCGATCACCATCGACGAAAACGACGGAGACGAAGACGACGAAGACGACGACGACGGATGCGACGCAGAGACGCGTCCGTTGAATCCGGACGATGCCAACACGGCAACGGAAGCGGTCGTCACTCCGTCCGATCAGCCGTCCATTCCCGAGCGATCCGGATTTCACCCGGCGGCGTCGGCGGCGGCGGCTCCCGGGGGAAGGCAGCCGTCGACCGCGATGAGTTCCTCGGCCGTTCCTCCTCCTCCCTCGGAGCGGCGCTCGTCCGTCGCTGAGACGGCACAACACGGACGACTCGGAGATCGAGCGACGCATGGCGAAGATATTCCACGAGATCAACTACAGCCTGACGGACAGCCTCGAAGAGACGAAATACCAGTCGCCAGAGGGAGTGGCGGAAGCGGAAACGCAGACGATGAGCGAGCAGGAGATCGAGGCTCTGCTGGAGCACTTCGACGGCGGCGGCGGCAAGAAATCCGACGAGAAACTCGCCCAATCAGACAGAGACGACAGAGCAGCGGGAAACGACCCGACAGCCGAATTTATCAACTTCTCGGAAACCCCGAGAGGGGAAGGGGATCAAGGAAGACCGGCGGCGGCGGCGGAGAAACGGTCGAAGCTGTCTCTGCTGACCGCCGCTCTTTTTCCAGGTAGAAACCGAAAGTCTTCTTCGACGAAAGGCGAAGAAGCAACGAGACCGAACAGACGTCGCGGAGTGCTACTGATGCTCGGATTGACCGAATGAACGTGACTTTATTAGATTACTAATTTGACTTTTGACCATTAAGACTAGGCGCTTCACTACTTCGTCTAAAACTACCCTCGGCTCAACTGTAAAGACAATTCCTTAGATATCGGTAGCACCAAAGGCGACCTAGATTCAAGAGAGACCAGATTCAGAGATACGGAGGCAGGGAATAGTATGCATGTTAGATTCGCTTCAAGTTCGATCGAGAGAAATTGTGTTGGCCTAGATCTGAGAGCTTAGAGATGACTTGATGGTTAGCAGTGGCGGCTCGACCGGGGGGCCCGTGCCCCCTCTATTGAGTGCCTGGCCCCAGTTGAGACCCTATACTTAATGCTACATACATTAAACAACAAATGGTTGGCCCCCATGATTAGAAGTTGCCATCCCAACGGCCCCCCCACTTGCCAAATCCTAGAGCCGCCACTGATGGTTAGAGGGACAAATCAAAGGCAGAAATATTTTCTAAGTTGTGAATTTAAAATTTTGAATGTTTTTTCTGAAATCGTAACCGATTTCCTGTAATCTAGCAAAAAAACTTCCTAAAAACAATTTTATTTTTATACAGACTGTCTTAATTATTTAGAAATAGGCCTATTATTTATAAATATTTTAGCGGTTGTGCCGAATTTGATTCGACCTAAGTTTAATGATGAACTGTACTTTATCCCATTAATCTAAGTTGAAAGTGAAAAAAACAATAGTATTGTTACAATCTGTTAATGCATAGGCCTAAAGCATTTGAAGATTATATTTTTGATCTATTTATTTAGATGTTTCGTGTCTGTGTGCGTATAACAATTTAAGCCAACATTAAATATAAAGTATTTTGCAAACCGTCAGTCTGAATATGTCTGAAAGCAAATCATAAACTAGGTCCATGTCACGGCAACATGGCAAACAGTTTTCATCATTCAATTTCAAAATACATGTATACACGGTGACCCAATAAAAAACAAGCCACTGTATATTTGTCCATAACTTTGGCCAATTGGATACACTGTAGGGCCTAGTTGTTTTGCAAGTTAACACAGCAGACAAGTGCAAATTGGCTTTATTTACTAGCTCAAAAGCGATTGCTCATTCTTTAGCGGCATTTGAATGCTAATAAGATATGACAATATCTATTTCATCAAACTCAACACAGTCGCATAGACAAATGAAAATATCACCCTTATAAGTAAAGAAAAAAACAAAATTTCTATAGCGCTGCCCGAAAGCTTGGCGCAGTGCACCAGCTTATTCACACAGTGTTTAAGCTGGGCCTTCTCTGGGGGGAATGCCCCAAGTTTTAAAATTCCCCCCAAAATTTTTATGTTGGCTGGGGGATGAAAATTCCCCCCACCCCCCAAAAAAAGTGCAGAGACAAAGAACGTTTCGGCCCAAACATTTCAAAATCCCCCCAATGCCAAGGTGGCTAGAATAAACACTGTATTCACGAGTGCTCAATCCGGGTAAATCCATAGTCCGTAATCTGTAGTCCGTGGTGGTCAAGGTTGTAGATCCAGGTAGCACTAGGCAGTATTTGTTTATTTGCCTCGTAAGTTATATTTGCCTTTAAAACTTTCGGGAAGCTAATATGCAAGTCTGTGTGCATTAAGTGAAACCACTCATTAACTGATTTTTTCTAAATAATTATTTCAACAGTGCTTCTGATCGTAAACTTCTCTTGTAAATGATTAATTTCATGGCTGCTTTAAAGTTCACTGTCCCAGTGTTTATTCTAGACCTTCTCTGAGGGGGATTTCCCCCACCCAAAGTTTGAATTCCCCCCCCAAAAAAAAATTTTTTTAAACATTTTGGCAAGTAGTATGACCTCCCCAATGTCTGTTCCCCCAAAAAAATTTTAGACTCCCCCAATGTCTAGGTGGCTAGAATAAACATCTATCTCTCTGTCCTCTTGCTATATTAATAGTCTAGCCAAGAACAGCCAGCATTAGCAAAAGTGGTTGGTCGAAAGGACTTTTGATAAATTTAATACATGATGCACTGTAAGTTTCTCTCTTTACATAATTCAACTGGTTTGATCTATGTCGTGTAGTCAAGCAGCTATTCCTCGTCACATTTGTAGAAGTCGCCGATTCCTTTAACAGTAAGCTGCAGCGACATCTCTCGACGAAAGGCATTCATAAGCTGTTGCTTAGCCTCGGCAGCAATTGTTCTAATTGTCTGACCTCTGTCCCCCAGGACGTGTTGCTAAAAATAAATTCTTACTCAGTCACGCAACAATACAAGCCTGGTGCAAAAATCATCTCGCAATACAAATCTGTGCACACATTTTGGCACTTTCCGACAGATTTATAATGTATTGAAGTACCTCTACAGTATTTTAACTTTAAGAACAGAATCTTTGCAAACTGTACTTTTTAGTTAATTTAATGTGTATCTCCCTTAAATAAAACAACTTCTCCAGTTGTTTTCAATACAAATAAGATTAAGGTTACAATGACCCTGTGAATTGCATAAATCTTAATCTTAATTATTTCAAAATTACGAACTGCACAACGACATTCACTAGACTGGAAGAAGGAATAGAATTTGGTGATAAATAAGTATATATATCAAGCAAATTAGACATAATAGGGGTCTTGAAATTAGTCAAACTACCAAATGGGTTTACTTGGCATCATCCTAAAAAATACACTGGGCAAACAGTGCCAGCTAAATCCTTGAGTCAACGATAATTTTAAAAGTTCTAGTTCAACAAATCAGTTTCTTACCAGATGGCGTTTTCTCAAGCACGTTATTTCAAATGAAACTCGCAGCAGATCATCTTCAGTCACCTCCCATAGTGCAAGTTTCTGCAACAAAACACGAATAGGTTATTTAGTAAAATCTAAATGATACAAACCACTAAAAAATAGAACCTTAAGAGAAACAGATAATTAATAGGCAAGATATGCAGGTCCCTATGGTTAAATCTAACTTTGGATGCATGCAACTTTGGCTACAGGTATTACCCTGACAAACCCTTTTGCGGTAGAATTATACAATCTGCATCTAACCATCTCTAGAGAGAGTAACTCAACTTGAATCCAATTATAATTAAGAAAATTCATCCAAACAACAAACAAATTATAGTACAGTCAAATATATTTGATAGCAAGAATATATCAGATCTGACCACCAACAGGCTAGAGGCCTGATTGGCCTGGGACCTAATACGACCTGCCACCTGGTGTCAACAAATGGCAATCTGAGATCTGAGTAATATACTGAAACTTTTGATTTTCATAATATTATGAATTATAGCATCAAAACAGTTATGCATAAATTCCTAAATTTTATAAATACAATTATTTCAGATCTGGTCCTTGTGATTCTGGTCCAAAATGAGTAATTTGAATTTTCTAATATGTATGGCACAAAGTTGACATCTGTGCACCATTTGTGGCACTGTGCTTGACCTATTTAGCAAAATGAGTGAAGCATCATAAATTCTTACTGTTAGAATATAGGTACAGTAAAGCGAAAAAAATATATGAAGTCTGTACTAAAATGATATACATGTTTGATATTCTTTGCTTGTATTTTGAAATGTATGACAACATATTGTTTTGTTGTTTGGAAATCCTTGATTGATTGATTGATTGATTGATTGATTGATTGAATTCTTGTCTACATTGTTTATATGCTACTTTCAAAAGTGGTACTATAGTAGCTGCATAGGTACATGTGTGCACTCACACACATAGGGCCAATTAGAGGGGGAGGCCAATGGGGCCAAATATTTGGCCTGGGCCTCCAATTCCTGGGGCCTCTGTTATTTTAACTTAATGTCTAACTTAGATGTGTTAAATATTCTTTTCACGTTACAATATTGAATTTTTGCATAATTTGTGAATTTTAATATTGACTTTTGAATGAATCATAATGATACTCTAGCCTATTCTATTCGGCTGAATTTTAATATAATATACTATTTATGTTTGCAATCAGTCAGGCATGCTAAATATTCTATATCCGATGTAAAAGTATTATTCTCTGTGTTATTTGATTTGCTTTTAAATTTCAATGTTATAACTATGGACTAATAGTCCACAGTTATAATACTCCAATAGTCCACAACTATTGGAGTTCATAGCCTCAAAATTTCAAAATGGCCGGGCTTCCCTTAGTTACTGTTGGGGTCTGCACACACACACACACACACACACACACACACACACACACAAATACATATATATTAACTATAACTATCTTTTCCACATCTTAATCTCTCCCATGCTGCGTTCAGACTTGAACTAAGGGCATCTGTTCTGCAATTCAGCAAGATAAACTCTCCTATTAATCATGGTCCATAACAGCAAATTAATATTTACTAGATCAACTGTGGCCAAACCACGGCTCATGCAGGCGGCTCTTCTGTGTTCAAACTGCGGCTCTTGAAAAATTTTAAAAATCAAACAAATTTTATGGTTGTAATTTTTTTCCGGACCTACCTGGGCTGAAAATAATTTTTGGCTTGATTTTATTTATTTAATTTTTAAACTTGGGCATAATTTTATTTTTAAAATTTAAATGAAGCCTATGGTGACTCAGATTGGTTGGTGATGTTAAGATTCTTGATCCTACTTCTTTTCTAATCCCTTAAACATTAATTAATTGAGAATTATAATAATTTCTTTTAAAAAAATGAATAAAATAATTTTCCATTGCGAGTTGGGTCGCGACTCATAGTGAGTTAATGCGGCTCTCAAGATTTGGAAAATTTGCCAAAATGGCTCTTGGTTACTACAGGTCTGGCCACCCCTGTACTAAATGGTCAAAACTCTAAATTTGTGTCAAGCATAATGACCTAAAATTGAGAACCTCATTTTCTGGATATTATTCTGGTCTTCTCAGATAAATGAAAAATCAAAACATTCTCCACAGAATTAGATGTGACATACCAATTTGACCTGATAGGGTATTTCATTAGGCAAATGATCGAGCATTCTTTCGAACACACAAAGGCGAGCCAGATCAACTGGATTCTGATCTGTCACAACGGACGGATGGTAGTGTAAAGACGACCTGTAAGTTTCATTCAGTAGATATTCCTAAAGCAGAAAAAAGCAAGCAGATTTGAACTCTGCACGTAAATACTTCAATGAATATTTTTCACGTGTAAACTGTATACCTTACATTGAGTCAGATGGTGATTTAAGCAAATTTCTTAAGTTAACCAACACCATGCAGTTGAGAGGAATTGTTTCATAACAGATTTTGGTGAACTCTCTGATCCCAGGAAGCCACATTTTGTAAAGGTAAATGACATCCTACGGTCATTTACAAAAGAAATGCAAACTCCTTAACTCCACAATACTGAAGATGTTTACTTTGTAAATACATGTAATGCTGCAATAAGCATACATGCACAGGTAAAGCTATTTGAGAAAATTTACTTAAGATAAAAAATGAAACCAGGGTCAAAAACCATCTGCCACTGGTGCTTCATAAAACTGCCTCAAATGTACGATGTAAAAGGACGTCCAAAATCAGAATTCAAACAACAATTTACACATCACAAACAGTCCCAGTGCTTTATTAATTTAGTACTATGTATACAGGGGCAGGAAGTTAACAGAATGGTAACAACACTGGACGATTGCCCAGACTGGAGATAAGCGCCGAAACCCAACGCTTGGACTCAAGTACAGGACCTACCTTTACCCTTACTATATATACACTATATAGTATATATACATATATATATATACATACTGTATTTTCATTCAGACATACATACATACATACATACATACACATACATGTGTACTTATGTACAAATGTATTCATTAAAAATATTACAGCAATGAGATTTTTATTTGGACTGCTTCCTTATTTATCATCACAGTTGTCATCATCACTCTCCTCTACAACATCACCAGATTACATCAAAATTCACAACTCCAGCTTATACTGACAATTGCACATAATAAGCCGATACGATGTGCATGCGAAAAGTGAACGTTGACGACTTACTCTAAGATCGAATACACCGTCACCACTCAAAGCGGATATCATGAAAACCTCATCAAAGTGCTGCCAGCCGCCGTTTTTATCCTTCAGCTCTTGACTTCTACTCTGAACTTCTTTGTAATATGAAGTCCATACACGTTCGTCGTGCAAGTTAAGAACGACATTCGACCGTGAATCAACTGTGACAGTAACTGCAGGTGTATATTCCTCTTCAAGCCGACGATCAACACCCGACAGGTTTTGTTCAAGTTCATCATCAGGAGGTTTTGAATTTTTGAAAGCAGCGCATTGTGAATTAGAATTGAGCGATGGTTCTTCTTGCGATATATTTTCCAAGGTAGCCACAGCTGTATTGGAATTTTCAGCTGAAGAACCGTTCCGAAGTTTCATTTTTTCAAACAGAGAACTAAGACTGATCTTTTTTGGTTGTTTTGCAGTAGACCAACTCTTTGTTCCGCCAACAACGCCCTCTGTTAGATTCCTTGCTATGCCGAGCAGTTCTCGCTTGTTCTTTACGAGGTCAACCTACATTGTGAGTCATCATTGAATAAACAGTCAATCAATTTGAGAGGCTGATTGAGAATCATATAAGAAAAAATTCAAATCAAACAATTAATGAACAATTCATCAAGAATTTGCATGTCTATATGTAGAAATAATGCTTGGGAACCACAATGCTAGGGCTCACAGAAGGACAAAGACACAGAGGAAGACCAAGAATGACCTAGATGAATAACATCACAGACTGGACCTTCATGGCAGTACCAGAAGCACATCGAGGCACACAAGACTTCGTGGAGACAGTTAACCCATGTCATTGCCCAGTGCCAGTGTGGCAGAGTGGTATGATGATGATCATTATGATGGTGCAATTACAACAATTATGATGATATGCAGAAAATATACCAGTAACAAAATATTTTCATATTAAAAAAATATCAAGTTGCGCAAAATTAGAATCAGACGATCAGAAAAAATGGTGTGTGATTGCAGGCGAAATGGTACTAACGTGTTTCCAGAATTATCTTACTTCAAATACTGCTTACTTTGTTCAAAACAAGGACAGATCTCTTGTCCGAATGAAAGTGAAGAATCTTTAAAATTTCTTCATCAAGTCTGGATCGATTCCAGACATACGATACATCAACAACAACTGCCACTGAGAAATCATAAAACCACAGATAAAATATTCAAGTGCAGAATGAACAAAACAACTCAATGGCCAGAATTGCATGAAATCATCTCATGGAACTAGAATGTAAATGTAATGTAACACGATATTTGTATACAGTGCAATCTGCCTATGAGCACAACCAAATAAAACTGGGCTTACAGGCAAAGTATGCTTATAAATGAAACTCTAGTTCTGGCATTAGTCCTTCTACATTTCTTTATTTAAAGAATTCCTCAATGACCATCTGTACATTCTGAGGAGAGCACATGTCATACATCTGACCCATTGGCCGTTGAACCTATCATTGGCAGGTGGCAGCCTCCAACATATGCCAGACTTTCAATGGCCCATGCAAATGACTTATGGCAGTTTCTTACCACTGCTCCTCATTTACCACTGCCCTGTAGCTAGTAAGGTTGAGTTGACCTTAGGACTCCTGCAGGTCTCGAACCCACGACCTTCTGCTCTATCATTCAAAGTTGTTACCACTCTACTAACTTCCCGCCCCCCTAGAAATTCTAACGTTATAATTTTTCTCCAAATAAATAGCCGCCATGGTGACAGCTTAAAAATTTTAATTATCAGTAAAGGGTTTAATGAACCTAAGAACTTTATGGGGCTCCAATGCTGAACTGAAGATGTGATTATAAGCGAATTCAAAATAGCCTACTTCAATGCAAGTGGTCTAATTAAAACCTGTGCCTGTAGCTGAATTGCGCCTATATGCGTAGTTGACTTCCAATGAATAACCTTAGTCTCAGAAAGGGACTGGATGCCTACTGTGCTAATAAGCGGATAGTGCTTGTATCCAATGTGCTTATAAGTGGTGCCTCTTCTGAAGAATCGCTCAAAAGAAAGTCATAGCCAGACTTAAATACATTGTCACTATGCTACTGAAAATGCATGTAACTTATCTCAAAAGCAATGATCAAATTAAATCACAAAACAAGACACAATAATCTGATGTCCTGCATATCTGACGACCGAACTGAAACGTGTTGCCGACCTTTCAGGTAGCTCTGCACTGTAGGTGATTGTGCATTTCATGTGGCTGCCACGAGGGTCTGGAACGGCCTACCTCCATCCATTCAACTTTCCCCTTTGCTCAACATTTTCAAAAAGAGGCTAAAGACGTGGTTGTTCCGCACTAGTTATGAACTTTAACTATGTAATGTGTTCACGCGCAGTCCACCTGTGAACGAGTCACCACAATAATCTGAACGTTGCTTACTTACTTACTTAATCACAACAGCTTCAGTGGCCAAATACAGAATTGGTGGTGAGACTGACTTCCATCAACATCTGAAGGAATTAATTATAAAAATCAGCTGTCCTATACATGTAGCATTCATCCACACTGTAAAACCCAGCACATGCAGCAAGAACAACAAATGTCTACCACAAAGTATTACTGTTCTTAAGTATTTCTGATATCCTCATCAAATAAACAATTACAAACATTTGAAAATTTAATGAAAAATGCCAAATTACATGACTGTGGTTATCCATGCCTTTAATTTGTAATAACACCATGTAAGTATTACAAATTTTGTATATTTATGGTAATAGTTAAAACTACATAATGACTTACATAAATCAGCATCAAAGACAGCCGAGTGTGGGTCAACTAGTAAAGTCTTCTCAAGTTTGTGTCTAAAAATCATAAAACAAATTATTCAATTGATCAAAGGTCTTTCTATTCAAACCTCCATGATTAATCAAAATACCAAGTTTTTTATTTGATTTTTTTATATCAGAGCTCAGAGCTCTATCTGTAAAAAATAATTTAATATATAAACATTTACAAGTTTCTTCATATTTTAATTAGTCATTGAAAATCATTTCACAAACTATAGGCTCACAAAATTGGATATAACTTATACACACTGTTTCATTTTTCTTGGTCCTATGACTCCTGGAGTGTCAAGAAATATCTGAAAAAAAAACATGAACACAAATAAAATTTCAAATGTTAAACATAAATTAAAAAAATAAAGGATTTCCTAAATTATTACCAATATTTAAGTAAACAATATATTTAAAAGCAAGCTTCAATGTTAGTGCTTTAAAATTGTCTTAATTAATCAGAGTTTAACATAATCACTTACTTATTGATCAAATTTGTCATCAAATTTTTTCACTAACCATTAGAGGTGTGCACGGGGACTGACTGTTGTCCCCATCCCCTCCCGTCCCCCATAAAGCTTTTCTCCATCCCCACCCCGTCCCCATTGACTTAAAATCCATCCCCACCCCATCCCCTAATCTCTGTCCCCATCCCCATTCCCGTCCCCGCATTTGGAACCCATCCCCGTCCCCGTACCCGCATTTTGGTCTCCGTCCCGTCCGCGGTGTTTTATATCAACTATTCATTTATTAGTACCCAGGGTGCGATTTTAAATTTTGTCGATAGGGCGTAGTTGTTGGGGAAATGTAGCAGTGGGGGAGTAGTTGTGGGGAGATGCAGCAGTAGGGGATGCAGTTGGGCAGTGGAGAGAATCCCCTTCCCCTACAAATCGCGCCCTGTTAGTACCAACAACAGAAGTAGCTTTTCAAAAAGTTTTTCAAAAGTTTCTTCTAAACTATACAATAATCATATATGAAAATGGGACACTATTACTAACCTTATATCTTTAGCGCACATCATAACCATAAGCGTCAGCCAATTCATTTTTCAACGTGTATACCGGAAACTAACCAAAAGATAACGGACATTCCCGGTTTTACTACCAATGCCATTCTGCCAGCAGTGAGCAAGACGTTGAAAAATGAATTGGCTCTCTTTCTTTTGTCCATTTTTCTGTACCTTTATAAAATGTTTAATTTATATAGTAGGCCTAAGCTAAGAGGAGTGTTTTAATCCACCTCCGAATCGATGGTGATTGAGTCAGGGCACTAAGGTAAATAGTGATGGTGGTTTGGGCACAGGAGAGACTGGGCAATTGGGAGTGGGCACTGGGCGTTCAAATTACAAAGCTGTGCAAAGTGCTCTGCAATCCGCCCCACCTCTAAATTATATTATCTTTTGTTGTCCTGGACATCTATAGGTTCCCCAACAAGCTGAAACCGGCTCTGATGATTCTCCCCTGGTGTGTTTATATTACCCTCAAGTTCTCAAATGGCTTTATGGTCTCTACCAACTGCGAACTAACAATGGTGTCAGTGATCAAAAGATTCAAAACCAATCTTGCCTGGCCTAACAGTTCAATTTAATGGCCTTTTAATTAAACTGAAAGCATTAGGCCTATATGTTAGTAGCTATGCTAAAATCGGCCAAAACGCATGATTATTGAATTGCGAGATTAATCGTCCCCATTTCGCGGTATTTACGGCATTTTTGAAACCGCATCCGCGATAATACCGTCAGCCTGGATTCGCTTGCGGTACTACTGTCATAACTTTTCCGTCCCCATTAATATTTGGGCAAAATTACAGATTTCAATCTCGCTACCGCGGTAAATCCATGGATTACAGCGGTGAAACAATAGCCATTACCGTGCACTCCTCTACTAACCATCATTATCAATCTACAGCCAGACTCCCTAAATACTGTTAAGTAAGTTTCTACCAGTGGGTCAACTTGACCTAAAGACAATCAAATTTTGTGCATGGTAGAATTCCATCATAACAAAATCTTACCAATTACATTAAAAACCCCCACAATAGCAATTCCGCTTTGATGAAACTATACTGAAAGGATTCTTCAGATCTAATCAGTTATAGCAATATTTTTGTTTCCACTGAATACATAAAAGACAGGATTGTAAGCTTTGCCATTCAAATTTTCTTTTATTTGTTAGATTAGCAATCAAGCAATATCATCTTTTAAAATAAACAAGCATTAACAGTGAGCTGCTCATTAACAAGTTATCCATAACATGAATAACTATAAAAGAATAACTCCATATCTATGGCTCCACCAGCGCTCCAGGAGCTGGGTTCACCTGTATGTCTCACCTCCATCGAAGACTATCAAATTCGGAGAACGTTCATTCTCGCAAGGAAACCCTCTCATCTGGAACTCGCTACTGGTCACAGCGTCGGCGGCCACCTCATTTGGGGATTTTGCGAGCAAGTTAAAGATGCATCTATTCAACATCTCATTCCCATGTTCCTTGTAAAGCGCTCTTGATTTTGGCCCTTGCTATGGTACGGCGCGATATAAATTGTCATTAACAATAACAATAACAATAATTTGTAGGTTTATGGCCAAATTCCAATAAAACAATGATTATATTTTGGTCTTATGACTGTCATAACAATAAAATTTTACAGTAACAGCATTAACCGTTTTATAAGTTGAAAAATTGAATTTCAATCAATTTTTCTTGCCTCAAACACAAAAAAGATTACCGATAACTACGATAATATCTTCGGAACAATTTTTTCATTCAAATGATCAGTGGCGTCAATCTGTAGTGAATAGAGTGAGGGTCAACCTGTTGTTGTGCCTAACCCTAGCCATAACCCTAACCCTTTTAGCATAATTCTTAATACTTATTAATGTTCCAAAATACCATTTGCTGATAATATCTACGTGCATTATCTATCTAGCACAACAATTTATTAAATAATCGTACATTGGTACAGTATAGATTTATTCAGATTTTTGTGAGGGTCCAATGCCTTATGGACCCTCACAACCAAATTTTTGTGAGGGTCCGGACCCCAGGTCCCTCACAGGATTGACGCCTATGCAAATGATTACTAATAAAGCATATTGCTTACTGATGCCCCTCTAAATGAGAATCAACAATCAACAATTTGAATCATTATGAGGCATTACAGAGAAAGCAATGGGTAGGCAAATTCTATACCACAAGACTCTCTACACTCCACAAAATATGTCATATATTATATATATTAAAGAGTGAAGCATGGCACGTCACCAGGTTACCTACCACTTGTTTGTTATCTTCTGTCAACACTCCAATTGTCTTATGGCGAGTCGTGTGAACTTTCTGTGACACCGGAGCAAACTATTGCATATACAACAAATATTAAAATTCAGCAAAGTGCATGTCAAGTATACGGTAGTAAAGCATTGATGCAATATGCTTGTGGCAGACAAAGGTTGAAATACCGCATTAGAATTATGAGCGCCAAAACAATGCACTGATATAACTCACAGGTATTCAAGGTAGAGTGTTTAATAGTCAAGACAACTTACCATAAAATTATGTTTGAATAAATAATCAAAGACAAAATCATCTTTATCAAATAATAATCAGACAAAAATTGGTAAAATTAAGTGCCACAATTTCTGGGATAAATGAAGCAATTTTATTTTCTGCCATGCAGACGAAGTTCTGTTTATGAAAAAGAATTGTAAGTGAAGGCTTGTTACAGTGTTTCATAGACAGAAAGTTTTGGTTTTGCATTGTAGTTACAATCATGGAGTGCAAAAAAGAAACATTTAACTTAATTCAGCCAAACCAATGTTGGAAATCTGATGTCATGAAACCAGTGATATACGGTAGTGCAAATAGCATGCATATTAAGTCATCAAGGCAAAATAGTTTACCAACGTTTTCACTGTCTCTGTGTATTTTAGTGCTGTGCTTTAATCGCAATTAGGGCTGTCAATTTTTTCCAAATCGGCCCGGGTACCCGTCAAGATTTCGAACGGGTACCTGTTCAAAAATTAGCATAATGGTATTGCCGCAAATCATACACAAGCTGCTTATTTCATACAATAATCAAAGGTAGGCTACGCTTCCAGTTAGGCCTACTTAATATTAACAGTGATCTGCATATGTGCAACATAAACTTGTAGCTCAATGTAAAATGGACGAGCGTTACTCGGGGCACCTAGTTAAGGGGTTAATATGATTAATCAAAAATCATTACATAAACTAAACTAAAATGAAGCCAAATGTCAATAACAATAAAAAAAGTATTTAAAACAGGTCTAGTTCAGTCTGTAGCAGTCAGTCGGTAAAATGTTTTCCGGCAGATTGTGCTTTCACGGGTAATCCTTCCCACTTTTACTACCCGGGTACCCGGACTGTCTTCGGGTACCCGGGTTCCCGATGACAGCCCTAATTGCGATTAACGTGCAAATAGAGCATTAAGCAGTTAATTGCAATTAAAAATTAATCGCATCATATTTCTCTAAGAGAATTTTAGCTTGAACAGTAATGATGTCATGGCTTTTGTTTACAGTTAACTGTCATGGATGTTGCCTGTGCTATATAATGACTGCTATGTGTGGTCACATGACTGCCTTGTGGTCACGTGTCTTCCATCTTTTACAGTTTACCAGTTACTCGTGTTGTCGGAGTTAATGGTCCGAAATTAAATCAAGCAATTTTTCTCTAAATCACTGATGGATAAAATAGTAGAGAATAAGACTGAGAAAATCAAAGAAAGTGAAGTATAACAGAAGACGTCTAAGTCTAAACGGTCACTGTTAAACGGGCAGTTTACTTTTAAAGATGCTGGCACAGTGGTTTGTATACATTGTAAGTACTTATGATTGCGAATGATGTTGTTCATAGAAATCTGATTAATCACAATTAATTACTTTAGTCGCACGATTAATCACGATTAAAAATTAATCGTTGAACAGCACTAGCATTTTGAAGAGCAAAACCAGCAATCAGATCTACTGCATGTCTTCTTTTAAAGGATTCTACTTATTTAGCTCTTCTAGCGCATATACGTCAATTCCTGTTAATGCTGCCACAACAACTTTAGGTTAAAAGATCAATGCTTGATTAATATTGCTATAGAAGATATATTGATTGCAATAACTTTAGATTTGAACTAAACAAAAGCTAGGAAATTCAACAGTGTCATTTGTTTCCTTCAATACACACACACGCACACACACAATCAACTACTAGTATTGGATTCATATCTTATATACTGCCAACTTTTTTGTTTTCAGATGTACTCTGATAACATTATAAAAAAAACTGTGCTGTATCAATTGACTGTGTACATAGCAAAGCTGTGCAATGACATCATAATCCTCTGCATCATTACTACAAATGATTCTTTAAATTTTGACATATGCATTAAACCAAGAAATTTTACTAGTATTCAACTGTAACAAAACATCCATAAAACAAGTTAACTAGAAGTCCATATAGTATAATTACAATAACTTTTAAGTTTTTACATCTATAGTACAATAGCAACAACGAACTGAGAACTCTTCATCATGCAAAAGCTGCTGGATCAAAGCCACCATTGACAATAACTTCAAATTTTATTTAACTACTGTACATATTCAAACAGAGTAACCGACAATGCTAAACCAAAGTACTAAACCAAAATACTAAACCAAAGATCCTATACACAGCATTTGAATACACATTGCTCATACTTTTTGCAATTATGCATGCTGCACAGAAATAAACTGGCATGCCAATTTTTTTCTTGTGAATGCCATATAAGCAAATATTTTTTTAGAACTGCAGTAATCATACCTTCCAGCCAATTAGCTTGTTTGCAAGGGTTGATTTTCCTGCATTAGGAGCTCCCAAAATTGCTACTTTCAATAGTCGTGAATTTGACACTGAAAGAGGTTTTCTCCGTATCAAAAGCTTCTGTTCCTCTTGCCAAAATATAATAAATATCATTAAATATAATTCCAAATTTATAAAGCAGCTATAATAAATGCAAATGACAGACCAATTACGGCAAAAAGGTCTAAATGTAAATATACAAATAGCTACATGATCCAGCAATGCCTTATGACTATTACAGTGATGCTCTTGCTGGATCATGAAATTATGTCGGTATTACATTCTGCAATAATAGTTATGAATATTTTCTGCCTAAATTTAAATAAACTGTACATAACGGTGACAACTAACTTTAAATTTTTACAACACGACGGTACTAACAATATAAGAGGCACATTCTTAGTAATGTATGGGCTCATCATCATCATCAGCATCATAATCACCACCACCATCAACATGCATGCAGTTACTTCAGCCAATATCAAGTCTCGTTTCAAGAGAGCTTTTTCTATTCCTGGGCCCAAAATCTGGAACTCTTGCCCTCTGGTTGTCAGATCTTTCAATAAACTGAGTATTTTCAGGTTTAGGCTTAAAACACATGTACCGGTATCTCTATCAATTAGCATTTCCTCCATAGTCTGTCTTGCTGTTTCCCTCTGACTGATCTCTAGAATGACCTGGTCTTTTGCTAACAGTTTTGAAGTTCCATCGATTGATACCATCAGGTATTAGAAACAGGGTTGCCAACCGTCCAGGATTCACCTGGACAGTTCTGGAACTGACCAGCAGTGTCCCATGTCCAGGATAATGTAGAATGAGCCCTGGATTTCCCTGAAGTATCTCCTCAAACTTGATAGTAACCTCTAACGTTCAACGATCCAATCGGTTCACCGACATTTGCACGACGACATTTGCACCCAGACATTCGCGCGACTGACATTTGTGCGACGACAAATGCGCGAACGTGAACTCAACATTTGTGCGCTGACATTTGCGTGCCGAC
>CM030838.1:8912052-9087052 GCA_018105865.1 Metaphire vulgaris | reverse complement strand
ATAAAAAGTGTCAAGTTGATCCAAATTGCCTTTTTAATTAGATTAATCTACTGTACAAAATCGTCTAAATCGAGGTTAATGGTTTAAAAACACGTGAAGTTAACTCTCGAGTTTCTACGGTTTAAGCCCATGTTGGACTTAGCCCCAAATAATCGAACTCCGAGCCCAAACGCCATAAAGCCAGCGCGATCGCACGCTGTATCAGTTGATGTAGGAATGGACAGCGGCTTCGGTGGCGGCGGAGGAAGAGGAACGCGAGATTCGCCCATCTGACCTGGTAACCGTGGATAGTGCACGGTGGGGTCGCGGCGGCGGCGGAGGGTTCTTGTTTATCGAGAGGCGGTGAAGCGGTCTTGAGCCCGCGGTGATTCGGCGCGCTGAGCGTATTCGTGCGGCCGAGATCGTTTGTTGATGTAGTAAAACGCAATGGACGGACGCTGGTGACCGGGAATGTCGTTCGTGTTCGACGCCTGAAAGTGCGAGAAATTACTGACAATGGCGATTAGATTATACGTTGACGTGGCTGGATCACTGTTCGTCGTGTCCGTACTCGTGTCGTGCCATGGTAAGTGTCGAATATCGTGCTTTTGCTGGACGTCCGCACTCATGCTATGTTCAATCCTCAGACCCTGTTGCTCTTCGTCGTTCACCATCATTGGCTGGTAAACCGGTAACGGCTGAATCGCACGTGGTGGCGTAAGGGACTGTTTGTGGCGTCCAGGAGTTAATCGCACGTAGTAGCGTAATACCATGCTTTCTGATTTAAACCGCACGTGTCAGCATAAGGCGATTTTGCAGCTTCCAAGGGTAAATCGCATGTGATAGAAAAGACGATGTTGCACCTCAATGTTGCAGAAACCTCTATAACAATATGCAGTAATCCAAAAGAGCGCTATACAAATATTCTGTTACATTACACTACATTACTTCGAACGGCAAAATCGCACGTGGTAAGGTAAGAGTGTTCTAGAAAAGTCGTAAATCACATGTGGTAGCGTAAGGCGATCTGTTTCCGATTGGAAGTCGTTTGCATCTGATCCGCTGCTTTCGCCGACGGAAGCTCCGAGTGATCGGCGTGGAAGAATTGATGGCGAGAGGAAATTCCCTGGACGTTCTGCGGCGTCCTATTTGCACCGATGGCTGTAGCCGCTGCCCATGCCGCTGTTCGGTCAGATGACCGGGTAGATGACCCGGCCCCCGAGCGGCTGTGGCCGTTGGTCACGTACGGTGCTCTCGTTCCTCGCCGGTCAAGCGACCGCAGGATGAGCCATGCATTCCGATGACTTGTTTTGCATTTTATTGTCCGTTCTTCGTTTCGTGGCTTTCCCGGTTCGCGCTTTTAGCCAGTTGCTTGATAGTTCTGCCTGGAAAAGTAGCGGATATACTTGTCAGTTTCGACAAGTGTGCTGTGTTGTTGATGAAGTTTAAAGTTAAATTGCTTTCATGAATTTCAAGCATGATATTGTTGCAGTTGATTACTATTTTGACAGTATGTTGTGAATGTTTTCAATGGCATATTTCGTCTTTAGTTTGGTAATATGAAAATTTGGTAAAAACTGTTAAGTTTAGAATAATCTGACTTATTGAACTGGTTGAAAATGCAGTGGCGGCTCCAGGATTTGGCAAGTGGGGGGCCGTTGGGTTGGCAACTTCTAATCATGGGGGGCCAACCATTTGTTGTTATGTATGTAGCATTAAGTATAGGGTCCCAACAAGGGGGCCACTGGGGGGCCAGGCACTCAATAAGGGCACGGACCCTCCGGTAGATGGTGATGGAAGGCTACTAAATCACCTTATAGTCAGTGTTGCCAGTGAAATTTTTGAAAATAAGCAGATCATGCCCTTAAAAAACCCAGAAAAAACCAGGTTTGTAGAAAGGTCCAAAAAGATGATAAAATTCATAAAAAATCGTGACAAACCTGAGAAAAATTTTGTAACTTCGTCTCCAAAAAGTCTCCACAAGCAAAAAAAAGGTAGTCGTCAAGTTAACTTTATCCTATTCAAATATTAATAGAGTCTTTACACACAAAAAAGGGCTGTCAACAGGGGAGTACTTCTGAAAACTACTAATTTTCTAACTTTCACTGCATAAATCATGCAATTTTATAAATTTTCACAGATTAAAAAAAACAGATTCTGCAAAAAAAACCAAGCAACCAGATGAGGCCCAAAAAAGTAGATTTGGTTGGAAAAACCCACACTGGCAACACTGCTTATAGTGGTTAGGGTTTTGGGTAAGGGATAGTAAGATGATTTTAAGCTTAGTCAAAGTTCTAAGGTAGTTGCTAGTATTAGTCAGAATGGAAAGTCAGATGATTAGATTGTAGTCACTCTCATTAGGAACAGGGATTATGTAGTGCCATGCAGCATCACTTGAATATTATGTTTAAAATACTTGGGTGGTCTTTCCCTTCACCTCTTCCTTGCCTTCCCTCAATCAATGCTTATGAAATTGTATACTGGTGGCTGATTTAAAATATTATTATAAGAAAGCCATTATTGGTTTTTCATTGCTTGCTAAGTCTAATCAGCGACTTGTCAATAGCAAAGGAATCCGTTTTACAGACAAACTCATTTATTATATTATGGGTGGCCTTGAATATGTTCCAGTTGCTTGCATGCATCTTGTAGCCTGACTGTGTGATGTTGTGGCTAAACTTTGTACCTAACTGTTGAGAGTCAAATTAAATATACTGGTTGGCATTTGCTCAGGGCAGTTGGCCTAACGGCTTCTCTCCAACTGGTTTAACAGTTGACATCTCAATTGATCATATACAATCTTTAATTAAATAGTGTGATAGTTCTATCCACTATAACCTTGTTAACCCCTTTACCCCATTTATTTGTAATGTAATGTACATTTACAATGAACACATTGTGAGTCACGGCCATTCAAGGGGTTTAAGAATGCTTTTATGTCCTTTGTACAGTTATTCTGCATCTAAAAGATATAAAATTTATATTTTAAAATTTTAATTTAGTCATCATCATTTGCTACATTACCTGTGCAGCTGTGGTCCAGCCTTTGTTGAAGAAATCATCTCTGCCCAAACGATCTAATAAACTACTGATCCATATATCCAACCTAAATTTTCTGACAAAGATTATTGAGAGAGTGGTTTCCAAAATTCATGCCCAATTGTCTTCAAATGGCAGTCTTCACATTCTGTAATGCAAAATCGTAAATATCACTTCACTTATTTACTGACAAAAGCTGATCTGCTCTCTGTACAGAGTAGATTACAAACTGAATAATGGCAAAGTCACTGCATTATTCCTTCATAATCTGTCTGTTGCCTTTGACAATGTTGATCATTCCATCTTCCATCCTCTTGCACCTTCAGTATTGGTTTGGTTTATCTGACTGCTTTGAACTGGTTCAGTACATACTTGAATTTGGAGAATTTCGGGCACTCAATCTGTCTGAATCAATGGAACTTTTTCATATTTGGATATTTCATATTTAAATTGTAGGGTCACTAGGGCTTAGTTCTTAGACCCCTTGTGGTTCATTGCCACCAGAGACAGGACATTCTCCCCTGATGACATAAAACCCTCTGGACATTACCCTCCCTCCCTTTAACAGCATTTCAAGTGACAATGCCAGACATAATCCGTTGTTGTTTACTCTATGGGCTTTGACAAAAAGCAGTGTTTTGCACTCCTACATTATTTCCAGATGATCATTACCCACAGATAACCCAGACACTGAAACACTAACCCTAAAGGATACTGATGGCAGCCATGGCATCAGAAACCGATAAATACCTTTTACAATTAAGATCTATGATATTGATCAGTTATTGTTCATTTGAGGGGGTAATGACTAAAGGTCATGATCTTTGTCCAGTCAGGGAGAATGTCCAAGTGCAGCATCAAATACTGTCCTATGACAGATGAACTCAAATTCACTATTTCATTTGATAACTCTTGGTCAGAATCTAAAACAACGGCCATTTGTCAATCATTCTCTCATTTGACATCGGGATTATTCTAATAAATGAATTTTAAATTTTGGCTAACCTGATTTTTTGATATTTTATTTAAGTTTCAAGAAATTTGAGTCTCTCACCTCTGTCAAACTTGAGGACTCTGTTGGTACTAGTTCTGCACCAGATCCACTGGTTATTTTTAAAATTCTCTCAAATTGGTTTCTGCAATGACATCTCAATATATCATATACAATCTTTAATTAAATAGTATGATAGTTCTATTCCTCATAACCTTGTTAACGTCTTTACATTTGATTTATATTGTAATGTAATTTTCTATTTACAATGAATTAATTCTTGTCAAATGCCAGTGTTTAAGAATGCTTTTATTGGATTTGTACAGTTTATTCTTTTTGCATCTCCAAATCCAAACATATTAACTAGTTCAAAGGTTACTTCCAAGTAATCACTAAAACCCTAAAATGTGCAGCTGTGGTCCAGTTGTTGAAGAAATCATCATTGCCCAAACATTAAATAAACTACTGATCCAAAATCCAACCTAAATTTTCTGACAAAGATTATTGAGAGAGTGGTTTATCTCTTCAAAACAATTGTCTTCAAATGACCCCTTACTTCACATTCTCCTCATCTGTATTAGTTATCACTCTTTCACTTATTTGATACAAAAGTTTGCATCTGCTCTTGTAGCCGCCTAAAAAAACTGAATACTGCCTGGATTGTTTGCATTATTCCTTCATAATCTTTCTGAACCTTTCTTGTTGATCATTCCATCTTCCATTCTGCCTGCACCTTCAGTATTGGTTAGATTTACCATTCCACTTTGCTCTGAACTGGTTCAGTCTACAATCTCTTATTCTTCATTTCCAAGTCTTCTCTGATGTTATTCAGAATCTTTTTCTTTTTCTTATTTGATATTTCAGTTTTTAAATTGTGTAGGGTCACTAGGGCTTAGTTCTTTGTAGGCTCATCTGTTCATTTTGCAGGTGTACAAGAGGGCAAGATTCTCCCTCATAATTCCCTCTGGACATTACCCCCTCCTCCCTGGTAGACTTTAAGTGACACTGCCAGACATAATCCTTGATATGATTTGGATCTTGTTTGATTGTGATTTGGTGATGCTTCTCTGCATTATGAAATGGCTCTATAGAAGTATATTGGATCAGACCATTAAGTTGTATAAAATAAAGGAGAGTGGACAGTGGAGGAAGATGGAGGGACGGCAACAATGGGATCAGAAACCGATAAATAGCATTTTTACAATACAGCCATCTTCATATTGATTTACATTGTTCATTGGAGGCCGTAATGTCCGGGCAAGCATGTAATAAAAGGAGAATGTCCAATTCTTGACTCATTTAGTTCTGATAACAACAAGGGGCATGTTAGTGATGTAACAATGTAACCTTCATTTGTTAACCTCTCAAGTCAGAATCTTATATCTAAGATTTCTCAATCATTCTCTCAGCTTTGAATGACAGGACTTTGCATTATTTTCAAGATAAATGACTTCTAACTCCTGGCTAACCAAATTTGCACTCTTTATCACAGTCTCAAGAATTTGAGGGATTAGGCAGCCAAAACCCAACAAATTTTTTACACCAGTAGGGATTGATTTATCCCAGGGTTGGTTACCTTTTTTAAAATTCTGACTTAAGTTTTTTTTTTAATGCCAAGTACCTACTATCCACACATTTGGGATATAGTGCCATTTTGTATATAAATATAACAGAAAATAGTGATTAGCTCACTTACTGCCAGTAATTCTATTTTGTAGTAATATAGTTTACAATTGCAAATTTGGGATTTTCTAAAGAAGTGGATGATTAATGCAAACACAAAAATGAGAAACACAGTGTCTAATTGTAACACGATTATTGGAATTATTGGGATACAAATATCTGGGCAGTTTCATAACAGAAACGGACGATGTACAAAACATAAACGCCCAAGTTCAAATATCTTTTGGAAACAAGTAATTACTAAGAAAAACCTAGAAAAACAGCATAAATTCAGTTCCTAAGACTTGCCATTGGCTTATCCATTTTAAGAATGCTGGACTCTAACAAAATCTGTTGAAAAATAAAATAAGACCTTTGAAATTACAATGAACCAAGTTATCTCTGAAAATTAGCTGTGCATTCAAGAATAACAAATGAAGATCCTCAAAGAAAATTGGAGAAAAGAGACAACTGACTTTTTATTGATAGTTCTTGGTTTCAGTATGCTGGACACTAAAATCTAGAACTCAAGCACAGAACAAGCAAAAGTCCTATTAGAGGGCAGATATGAGGGAAAAAGAGCCAGAGGAAGACCTAGAAGAGACTGGCTGGACGAAGTTAAGGAGCACATACAGGAAAAGAACTACGGAAGACTAAAAAGGATTGCTGAAGACAGAACGAAGTGGAAACAACTCATGACCGTCAACCTTCAGATATGAAGATGACACATGATGATAGTTTGCTTAAGATTAGCAAGATTACTATAAGCCATTTATCTGTAGCATTTGAAAATGAAATGCAAGTATCAGTAATCACAAATTATTTTATGCAAAAATATTTCAATTGCAGTGAGCAGCTGCCGGTAATTCAATTGAAATCAAATATAAAAAGAAACAACACTAGAATTTCATGCTAAATCTGTAATATTGACCTATTTTAATGGAAAGAAGAGCACAGTGTGCATTGATTTTTATATTATTTATTTGCTGCTTCATGTTTAGTTTATTCAGCTGGTCTAAAATGTCAACTAAGTAGGCAACTTTTTCTCCAATTTTCATCATAAAGAAGACACCAGATCGTCTTTTCTTTACATTTCCAGAAGCTGTCCATTTTCATCATTCAACTCAAATGCCCATCTCACTACATTCCCTTTTGACAACCAGCGAATATCAGCGCTAAAGAGAAACCTCACAGAATGCATTCACATCTTACAGGGCTCCTTGAAAAGACGTGTGTTGTGCAGTGAATGAATGAATGCCCTTTGCTATAAGAGCAAGTTCAAACACTTTCCTCTGGAACCCTGATATTGAACCTAGCATAGCTGGGGCTCCATCAGTGCATATCCTGCATACGTTTTCGACACAGGACATTCTTAGTTTCCAAGATTATGCTACAACCCAAGAGAAAACACTTGGCAACCCAAGTTTGGGTCATGACCCATAGGCTGGGGAGCCATGCTTTAGCCAATTGAACAGTGTGCATTACTATTGATTTTGTTATATATATATACATATATATATATATACACACACACACACACACACACACACACACACTTGTCATAGACCTCTTAAAGTAAGGACTGACGTTTGCTATGCTCGTCCAGGAACTTGGGTCCATTGAGTTTTTAACACCGTAGCATCTATAAGACGTAACTGGAGTTTACACAGCGATACAGCTATGAAATTTGGTAGTCACACTCAGGAATGAACTCTCTACGCATTTCAAGTAACCGGAAGTTGTTGACATCATTACATTGCAAATACACTGATTTTAAAATGATATATAAATCATGTTAAAATCAATGTATTTCACATATATTGCATGCTGCTGATCTAGGCCGAATACCGGGTATATAGTAATTAGCAGTGATGGGTAATTGCCCTTTTTTATTTAATTAATTAGAATTAGAATTAGAATTAGTTGAAATTTTACAATTACAATTAGAATTAGAATTAGCAAAATTTCATAACCAATTAATTAGAATTAGAATTAGATACCATCTAATTTAATTAGAATTAGCAATTAGAAGTGCAGTGATAAAAATTGCGATGCATTTTAAATGTAATGGCGAAAATTAATTTCATCCTCCGTAATCTAGATTATATCAGAATTGCATTTTGCAAGTAAAAGTGACTCAAACAAAGTATCATCTAATCGATTTCATTTTCTCCTATCATTAAGAATAAGTCCACTGCACTAAATGATCTTTCAATAGCAGCAGATGTGGCCGGTACAATATGATGCTGCAAATGTAGCTGGTATAAACAGGGAAAGTTCAATTTATGGTCCTCCCAAAAAGAAATACAATTAGTGTTCATATTGGTCGGAGTATATCTGAGTAACTTTGGAGCTCTTCAGTTTCTGTTGACGTCAGCAAAGTTTCTTCCATATATCCAAATAGATCGTTGTGGCCTTGTGGGACTTAATTTGAGGTGTGACTGATTTGTCATTGTCCATAGCCGGTGTCAAAGGTGTAATGTTTATCTGCTTTGAGACTGAATTTACTTGATGTTTAATTTGTCCTTGAACAAAATATCCTTCCTCAGCACTCTCTATCCACTTGAGTTTGAATTGTGGTTCCAAAGCACTTGACACAAGCAAGTGTGCTAATTATGCAACTAATTGTTTTTTTCAATTACAATTAGCAAGCTATTCATTAGAATTAGAATTAGCAATATTTTGGAAGTAATTGATTAGAATTAGAATTAGACAGATAGCTAATTCATTAGCTAATTAATTATAATTAGAAATTGAATTACCCATCACTGGTAATTAGCATCGGAATCTAGTAGGCAAGAATCCGGCTATAAATCAGATTTTCTCAAAAGTATGTAGCCTATATTATTTCTGTAATTATATACTTTTTGTGAACTGTCAATAGCTAGAACTTCAATGTTTATGTTAAATTTAGGTTTCAAATCTGGAATTTCTATCATCTTAAAAAGTTTGATGAATTTTTAATAATGTCAGCTAATTGCTTCTCATGGGTAGATTTTTGATGCAAAGTTGCAGGTACAAGACAACTGCTGATT
This sequence comes from Metaphire vulgaris, assembly GCA_018105865.1. Lineage (NCBI taxonomy): Eukaryota > Metazoa > Annelida > Clitellata > Crassiclitellata > Megascolecidae > Metaphire > Metaphire vulgaris. The sequence continues at coordinate 9,078,346 of CM030838.1, read as the reverse complement.
TAAAAGTTTTTGTGTGCTATTTGTAACAAGTAGCACTGTAAGTTCTAAATAGTTGTTGACCTGTGTTAGTTCTGTATAGGTGTCAGTTTCGTTTTCATATGCTGTTATTCTGTTGAGATCTTGATATTGCTCTGCATTCTCCATTGTGGTTCTGGTGATGGAAGTTGTCCTATAGGAACAAGAATCCCAACAGATCACAACAGATTTCTTAACCAACTGACTTCATTTGCTCATCAGAAACATAGTGAATGACCATCACCCCTCTTAATCCTCTGGCTAAACATACCGGTACTGCTCAGAGAATCCCTGAAATATATTTGCTATTGAATGTTAAGTGTTGTTTACATTCATTCTTTTGCATAAATATATTTAAAGACTCACTGCTTGAGTCAGTACAGTTGAATGCCCTAGCATCCCTCAAAAAGAGAGGCTTATTTCTTTAGATAAATTAAATGTAGATAAAACACTGCTTTAGTTCTACTGACCTGACTTTTCTCCTCTGAATTGCAAATCTGACGATAAGAATTATGATGACTGCAAGCAGTGTCATTCCAATGGAGAGTCCCATTATCAAAGCCAGATTTCCTAAAGAATAAAGTATGAATGCAACAGTAATAACAATAATAACAATAGTTGTGTTTTAAGTGACTTAGTAGGATCCTTTGTTGAATCTGTGTTGAAAACCATGATCATGATCATGAAATTCTACTAAGGTGTCTTGAGACCACTGTATTTGAGATGACTGATTCAAAGTATTTTAGTTCCCTGTGCAATATGGAACTTACCTGATGTATATGTCTTCTCTTTTGCTTGTATTTCAACTGCAATTGCAAAGTGTCTTCATATTAATTTGATGTCATTTTGGTCTTAGAACTTACATTACGTAGATTAAATGCATTCTTTCGAATTGTTAAAATGTTTAGTTATCCGTTAGTCAGAATCTCTTTGGTCGTCAATTCAGCAATTTGCTCAGGTTCAATGCTGCATTATATTCCAGGCTCTTGCCTTGTAAACAGCAGCAGTGCTGCCATTTTTCTTGATGAGATTTTGACATCTGACATCTTTTTTTATGGGACTATTCAGACCACCATTTCTTTTTTTATAGAAAATTCAACATTTATTGACACCTTTTCAATACATATATTATCCTAGCATTAAATACATATATTATCCTAGCATTACTAAATGCTTACTGTATAATTAAGCTATAATCTCTATGTCCATATAAAGGAAAAGTAAAAATTTGAATAGTCTTATTTACTTGTTTGACAAACGAAATGCTTTGTATAATAGCATGCTCCTGCTTCCCATCTGTGGTTGTTTGCTGTGGCAAAGAGACAGTCGCCATTAGAATTTTTAGTCCTATCACTCCAGTTGTTGTAGATTCCTTCCATTGTTGAATCTATGAATGTATTTCCATTACAAAAAAATAACACTTGGAAATGGCTCAGTTTCACTTTTGTTGAAAAGTGATAAGAAGTAAAAGAAAGGAAAGAGAAAGGAAAAGATCTTTAACTAGGAAGTGAGAGAGACTATTGATTCTGGAAAGCTGACAGGCTTATTACCACTGACACAGTTCTGTACTAAGTAACAATTTATCCTGCCTCCTTCTTTTGCTTGTGTTTGTTTTTTGTAGACTCAAAGATAACAGCTGTAGCTGACAAACGAAATTTAGAATAGAGGGATGTATGAATGACGGTGCTTTTCAACATTGGAAAAATCCTACAAAACCACTTGAAATCCAGTTATTATTATTATTATTATTATTATTATTATTATTAGTAGTAGTAGTAGTAGTAGTAGTAGCAGTAGCATTAGTAGTAGTAGTAGTAGTAGTAGTAGTAGTAGTAGTAGTGTTTTCTGATTGTCTAATTATATATTTTCTAATTCATGGATTTGCAGAGAATTGATTAAATGAGTTTTAAGATTATTGTGAAATGTAAATACTTTCATTTTTGGATCTTATCCAGAACCATGATTTTGTGTCAATCCTACACAGTCCAATGTGGAAACAGTCATAGATAAATGATTGCATTTTCATTTGTTGATAGACTTCTTTGGCTTTTGTAAGAAATTCGTCGCCATCAAATATTGCTAAGTATCCTCCACTCTTATTACAGTCATTTGCTGCTTCATTCGCATTCAGTCGTTGATTATTGAATACTTTGAGACAACCGTGATGTTCATTTTTAATTGAATTGTCTGCTGGACATCGACTGTCTAAGCCAAAAAAAAGATTTAGACATAATGTAGAAATATTATCATTTAACAGCTTATGCAGTTGACAGGTAATGAAGATCAAAAACAATAATATTTCTTATCCATTGAGGTCATGTTTCTGATGTTAAAAACTTCAAAAACATTTAAATAGAAATGCAAGTGACAAACAAGGGAGACGTGAAATGTCACCTGTGTATTGGCATATATAGTGGCAACGTGATGATGAATATGTGGCTCTGTATCCTGTTGTGGTATTAGATGGTCTTAGATCTGCATAAGAGGTTCTGAAGATGACTGCTTGGATTCTCAGATATCCTCCGTCGCCATCTGATATAAGATCTAAATGCAGAACAATGATATATTTGTTTTTGAAAAAATAGGATTTAAATTATAAAAAGAAAATTATGCCTGACATGTCTTACTGATCCATTGAGGTTGTGAATGCAGTAATGAAGTGGAAAAAACTGGTACTGAATGATGAGAGACAGCAAGCAGCAGACTTTTTCAATTTACCTTAAAGCAGCATTTTTTACGGGGCAGGAAGTTAGCAGGGTGGTAACAACGCTGGACAATGGAGCAGAAGGTCGCAGGTTAAATTCCGCAGGAGCCCTAAGGTCGACTCAGCCTTCATTCGCTAGAGGGCGGTGGTAACTGAGTAGCAGCTGTGGCTGCAAAGGTAAAACGTGGGTCTAGAGAAAGCAATGGCAAACTACTCTAGATTAATGGCTCTAGCCACCTGCGTCGCTGCTTGCCTGACACCAGAGATCAGCGCCGGGCTCAATGCTCGAAATTGAGTATGGGCGAACCTTTACCTTTACCTAGCATTTTTACACTCACTAAGCTTTGTTTTTATATTTCTTAATCATGGTTAGATTAAAAATGCATTTCCACTAGAATAGAGCATATTTAAATATTGTTTAACATGCACTGCAGTATTTTTGACCCTAAGTAGTGTGTGTTTAGAACAAGTTGCTTACCTGGTTGATAGAATGGTTTCTTATTTGACCATAGCCACTCTTTCTTTGTCACCTCTTGTCTTCCACCTAACCAGGTGTCATTGTTCTTTAGACTGATGTTTACAAGGTACAGTTCAAAGGTCATTTCTACTTCCTCATTCTCAATTATTGGTAATGTTGCATTATTTTCTGTGCAGGCTTTCCAGGCTGACTCCCAATGTCTACTTTGTTCCCGTGTGTTTACTTTTGGTTGAAAATAGCAAATGCGTTGATTAGAAACATTGAAACAGATTTCCTTTTCCACTGTAGAACCAATCAACAACGATCCTGAAGTTTAAAAATGAATCTGTGTAGCATACATTGGTATTATTCACACAAAGTTATTGTCTCAGATGCAAAGGAAACAGACTGTGGGATATTTATTATTTCACTTGATTTATTGTAGGTCTAAAAACTATTGCCCATAATTGCTGCCATGCAGGCAGAAAGTGAAGACGATGGTGATGGTTATAGGCCTAACATTTACTTGTTCATGCTTCAATAACTGCTATTATGTTCAGTAGCGTAGTGTGCCAATGGCTACTAGTGTGCCAATGGCTACTATAGCTTGAGCCATGGGCAGCACACATGAAGGGGGCGGCAAATTGAGCCGCGATGACCTTTTTTTGCTTGTCAGGAGAGTTTTAGTGTAGGGGCGGCAAAATTGAGTGGCGATGACCTTTTTTTCTTGTCAGGAGAGTTTTAGCGTAGGGGCGGCAAAATTTGAAAGGGGCGGCAAATTGAGCGGCGATGACCTTTTCCGGCAAATTGAGTGGCGATGACGTTTTTTTGCTTGTCAGGTTGTCGAAGAGCTTTAGCGAAGGGGCGGCAAAATTGAGAAGGGGCGACAAATTCGGCAGCGACGACTTTTTTTTGCTTGTCAGTTATAATAGGAGCAGGTTGGGGCGGCACGAGACCACGCTACGCCACTGATTATGTTTTCCCGCGCTTTGTTAAGAAAGCTAAAATGATATTAAATTAAGGATATTATGAAATGTTAATTTAAATTGTAAAATGTCGAGCAAAACAACATTTTATATCATTTTTTTACACAATGAGCTTACTTGGAGGAAGAGGAGTTGATGAAAGACAGTTATGTCTCTTTGGGGAAATACTGCTTTAAGATTAACTTAAGAAAGATTTCTTACCTCAGGTGACTATGATCGCAGTTGCAAAAAAATATCCAAAATGACTCATCGTTTTTGTTCGTTGCTTCAATGTTTCATAAATTAAACCTAATCTAAGTAGTATTTTTTAAAACAGAATTCAAACTTTGAGTGAACTTCTGTTGCCAATGCCCTAGCATAGATGGGCATTGGCTGTGTGTGTGTGTGTGTGTGTGTGTGTGTGTGTGTTGAATCCGGGTATTTGGCTAATTGCTATGAGTTTTATCAGGTCCTTAACAGACACACACTCTCTCTCTCCCTCGTTTGTGCCCTGTTTGAAGAACAGAATGCATGCATGCACTAAGTTAAGCCAGAATTATTTCAGTTTTAGGTCTCCTATGTATTTTTCTGTGAAATGAACTTCATGATGTTAATTTCTGTAATTAAGATGTGGTCTCATTAGAAGATTACGTATTATGTCTTTTCTATAATCCTTTGTTTGCCTGCGTTTTACCCTAACCCAGTCTCTGTAACATTGCTTTGAGCAGATGTTACTCTAACTATTGGGATAGTTGCCTCTTACATTGAACTGCTGTCATCGTCTGTTTTACATAAAATAATTTTTTGTCTGTTTTACATAAAATAATTTTAAAGCTGTACATGTTGAGGATTCGCTATACAGATTTTATATCCGATGAGACACTACACAAAGTGGCCAGAGTAGATCAGGAATTTCTGAAACATATCAAATCAAGAAAAATGAGATATTTTGGACATGTTACTAGAAAAACAGAAGACTCAATTGAAAACTCAATAATAACGGGTTTGACGGAAGGAACCAGGAGGCAAGGCAGACCCAGAACCAACTGGATTATGACATGGTCTAACATGAAAGGAGCTCCACTAATGGAAGCAGCTAAAAAAAAGGAGCAGTGGAGAATTATTGTTCAACATTGGGCCAACCTTCACATAGCGACGACAGCTTCATGACATGACATGACTTGTTGAGATATTACTAAGCAAGATTTTAAAGTACTCCCCTGTCTTATGAATTAATTTCATTATGCTGCTTTATTCTTCAAATCCATTGCACCCAGAACTGTAGCTAGGGGGCAGGTGGGAGCTGCCCTGGGCGCCATCCTGGGAGGCGCATTTCACACAAACAAACAAACACACACACACAAACACAAATTTTTAAACCACTTTCTTCCAACGTGAAAAACTACGATAAGTAAGAAAAGGGTCATGTCCAGAATTTAGGGGCGCAAAATGTGAACCATGCTCCGGGCGCCCAGTGTTGTTTCAGTTAACTTTAACTGTGACTGAAATATCAGTTACTGAAAAAACAAATCAGTTAACTGTAACTGAAACTGTAACTGAAAAATGTCAATAACTGTAACTGAAACTGAAAAATAAATAACTGAAATAGCTAAAATAACTGAAAAATAATTGTATATTTAGTTGCATACTATTACTGTCTGCCAACTTGGAGTATCGTGTGTTTCTTAAGCTAAATGAATCTATGATGTCTTAATATCATATTGTAAATACATGACATGCTTACAATATTTTTATGTCATGATTTGATGGACGTTGCGATGGACATGCATATGAAAATATTTACATATCAGAAGATTTTTCAATCATTTAGAGAGAGCAGAGTGATTGTGTATTAAGAAAAAACCGTAGAAATGTCATGTCCAGTGTTTCATCTAGACTGTTTGGACCAAAGGGGAATAGAATTGGGTGGGGGAGGTGGCGGATTGGGGGATTCGATGCTCCCCCCCCCCCCGGAAAAAGAAAAATACAAGTAAAAAAAGTAAAATAGCAGACTGCTGAATATCACAACATTAAACATAGAATTGCTATGAAAAACCAAGCAGAGATGCATAGAATATAGATATGAATGAAAGATAGTGAACTGCAGGGCTCCACTGAATCATCAAAAGTCTAAAACTTCCAAAGAGAATCACAACAATAATGGTGGATACCAAAGCTAAAATCTACCCCAGTGGGATGACATTGACCATGACTACATGAGTCAATCTGAAAATGGATGACATTTTAGAATTTTAGCTGAATAGTTTTAACATGGTTTGTTTTGGTGATAGCCAACACCACCCCTGGCAAGGGGTGTAGGCGCAGGGGTGTCTGCCACAAACCGGGGTGGTGTACCGATAACCCTCCTGCTGGGGGTGTAGGAAAATCCCTGCATACCTGGTACAATGTTAGGTTGTTTTTGTCCATTTTAGCAAAGCCTGAGTTTTGTTGGTTTTGAAATTTATTGGCAGATGGGTTACGGTATCTGTAAAATAGCAACTATAAAGTAAACAAATAGCAGGTAAAATGGATGTCACATTTTGGTGTATTGCCTAAGATATATGAAACATTTTAATTTGAGCATTTTAGCATTTATAGATTTCTAAAACAACTCACTTTTTATTTTCTGGTTAAACAGATGTTTACACTTGGATTGTTTTTAATTCATACTTGTGTCACAAGTAGAAGTGATTGCATCATTGGCATTTAGCATGCATGAGTATAGTGAGAGGTCTGTCGTTTGACGGACTTTGGTGTATCTAATTGACAGTCTTACTTTTAAGACACTGGTCTATCTCTTGACATGATGTTCATTCACAAGGGACATGTTTTAATTAAAGTACAAAGTTGATTTGGTGCAGAAATGTTGTCTTATTTTATCATTGTACTTTCTTAGTGGCTACCGGTATGTGTAAGTTCCTACCCAGTCTTCTGACAAAAAACTTATCAAGTCAATATTTGGTAATTCAACTAATGAAGATGCTAATTCAAGAAGTTATTTAAATGTTCAGTCTGTTAAACAGAATGCAAGAGATTTCAAATACTTAGGGCAGTGCTTCCCAAGCTTTTTCCAGCCACGGCACACTATCCAAGAAACATACAGTCAACGGCACACTGCAGCCGACAAGCAAAAAACCTCATCTGTGATTGATCGTGAACTCTTCCTTTTAACAAGCTGATGAGCAAAAAAGGTCATCAACTTATTTTGTTAGCTGTTAGATTAAATTCTAGATTTAAAAAATAATAATTTTCCAACATTTTGCCACGGCACACTTCTAAAGTTGTAGCGGCACACTTGGGCATGCAGGTTGGGAAGCACTGACTTAGCAGTGATGGGCAACTAGTTAACTAATTAGTTACTAACTAAAAGCTTAACTTTTTTTAGTTATCTTCATAGTTTAATTAAATATAAATAGTTTAGTTAAAATGATAGTTTAACTGAAAAATTTTAGTTAATAACTAAATAGTTTAAAACTTTTTAGTTGGTGTCCCGAATTCCCAATAACAGTTTCTTTTCAATCTATTCTTTTCTGGGTCATTTTTTCCAAACAAACTTGACAAACTTGTGTTCCTGCAGTCTAGACTAAGACTTAAATATTTTAAAAAGACAATAATTAATGACTTCAATGGTTCATTGACTGATATGTTCATGTTGCGAGCATCGTCTATGTTTTCATGAACATACCTGATATCTAGTAAATAGTTGTAAAATTAGTTGCAAAAAGTTCAACTATACTTTTTTAGTTTAGTTAACTATTTTAGAAAGTTAGTTTGCAACTAAAAGTTTAACTACTTATTTCTAGTTTAATTTAGTTATAGTTTAACTAATGTTTTTTAGTTAGTTGCCCGTCACTGACTTAGGAGGGATTTCAACAGAGTCATGGAATCTATAACAGCCTATGGGGCTCTACAATTTAAAATCATCAGCTGGTTCATTAGCACCAAAATGAAAATATTTATAATATTAAGATTCTTGCTCTGTTTGTCCAGTTTGTCTGTTACCTTCAAGCGTTCTGATTGGTCACCAATCGACGTTGCAAAGTCGAATGCGTAACCTCTGTCCTGGGCTGTGCACGAGGCTGTTGCCATTGACAACCATTGTCTTTTGTTTAATCAAAACTGTGTAACAATCGAATTGCGTAACCTCTGTCCTGGGCTGTGCATGAGGCTGTTGCCATTGACAACCATTGTCTATTATTTTCTAATCAACGGAGCGTTCGAAGCGTCTTAATTGCAGCTCAAACCCCCGTTCCCTTTCCCTCTCCCCATCCTCTCTCAAACAAACCCCTCCCCTCCCCACTCCCTTCCCCTCCCCACCCTCTTTCCATCCCCTCCTCTCCCAACCCCTTTCTCCCCTCCCAACCCTCCAAACCCTCTCCCAACCCCCTTCCTCCACCCCTCTTCCCAACCCCCTTCCCTCCCAACCCTCTCCCAATCCCCTTCCCTCCACCCCTCTCCCCCCTCTCCCCATCCCTCTTCCACCCCTCTCCCCATCCATCTCCCAACCAACCATCCCTTTGGTTGAGCTTGGCTCGAATGTGCCCCTCGGAATATACCCCAAATTGCCCGTCATGCCCGAAATTCTATGAGATTTTTGAGCTACGGAAAACTGCAATTTGATGCAAAACGTCATGCCCTATAGATTAAAATTATGAGATTTTTGCATAGCTACGGAAATTTACTGCAATTTGATGCAAATGTGCAACGTCATGCCCTATAGATTAACATTATCAGATTTTTGCATAGCCACGGAAATCTACCGCAATTTGACGCAAATGTGCAACGTCATGCCCTATGGATTAGCATTATGAGTTTCAAATGTTCCGTTTAGTACTTTAAACTTTAAAGGTCCCTTTTATAATTCCTTACGTTTCTCGATTCCTGAAATTTTTATCCCGGGGTTTCTTGCAAAGGAATTAATTATTCATCGATTATTAGTTAAATTAAATGCATGTTTGTGCAGCGAATGGTGAATAGGAGCCGTATAGCACCTATATCTCAGCGGTTATAAACGTTAGAAAGACGCGTGTTACGCCGCTTAAGGCTAATTTTATAGAGCACATTAATTATTCATCAATTATTACAACGGTAGTTAAGTTAGAGGCATTTTTGTGCAGTGCTGAATGGTGAATAGGAGCTTCGTATAGCGCCTATATCTCAGCGGTTATAAACGTTAGAAAGACACGGTTATGCTTCGCTTAAGGCTAATTTTATAGAGCACATTTAGGCCCGATTTGTGTAAGCAGTTTATGTTTAATTTTTGTTGGAATATTCGTTGCCTCGAACGAGTTGAAGCGAGCCTGCACTGCGAGCGAAGAGAGAAGAAGCGAGCGAAGAGAGAAGCGAAAGCGAGCGAAGCGAGCATTTTTTAGTATAATATTAAGATCCTTGCTCTGTATGTCTGTTACCTTCAAGCGTTCTCATTGGTTGGCTGTGTGAGAGTTCTGATTGGTTGGCTGTGTTACATTCTCATTCATTACCTTTAAGAGTTTTGATTGGTTGGCTGGGTGAGCGTTCTGATTGGTCGTTCTGGAATCTTAGGCTTCGCTGGCTTAACGCCACGCCTGGCGTTTGTGGCGCACGTTGCAGCGTCATAGTGTGTAGGCCTACAACTCGCGGTTTAACGGCGCCGCTGGTTTAACGCCACGCCAAGCGTTTGAATGAGCGCACGCGTTGCAGCGTCAGAGCTTGCCTACGTGGCGTATGTACGTCATTGAAACGTTGTTCAGCAGCATGAATTCAATGATTGGGTTTTAGTATTATCCTGCACTGCGAGCAAAGCGAGCATCTTTCTAGTTAAATTCTTATTCTTGTTATACTTGATGTTTAAATTGATTATTTGAATTAAATGAGAGGAATACCGGTACTTTGTGTCTTTGGGGCTTGCATGTACCGGTATTTTTGGCTTCTCGCAAATTTGAAAGATGCTTTTGATACAATTTTATTCTCTTGTTATTAAAAATTGAATTCTAAAAATTACTGTATTCCAACCTTGCACAACTTGTTTGGGATTATATCTTTCCTTTCAGTTTTTACTTAGTACCCTCTGTTTTCTTAAAAACTTAATTCTGGATTTGTTAATGCTTTTGATTTTCAAATTATGATTGAAGTTGTTCAAAATCCTTTATTCTCTCTTAAGACTGGCTTACACAGAACCTGTGTTTGGGTTTTTATGTGAATACATGGTAATGTTTAATATGGAACAGCTTAAGAAAATAATTATATTCGTTTGTTTTGTTTCCAGGTTCGAATTTGTCTTTAGAGACTGGTTTGCAATTTTCTGAAGAACCACAGAGTCTCATAGTATTAAAAAACCATCCCGCTTTATTGAACTGTTCGGCCATCGGTGCCTCAGATGATGAAGATGTTAAGATTTCCTGGCGTAAAGATGGGGTCGACGTTGTGCCTGACCGAAGAGTATCCATCATGATGAACGGATCCTTATACTTTCGACGTATTGTTCACAACTTAAAACGCCATCTCAACGACCAAGGCAAATACGAATGCATTGCAACCAACAGCATTGGTGCTCTAGTCAGCCGTCAGGCTTTTCTTCAGGTAGCAGGTATGTAGTGACAATTTTAAAGCTTATTAATTGTCTAACTAAATTATTTTGATTCCTTGAGCAAATTTTCATCAAGCTACTTGTGTTTTTCTCTTGTACATGTTTTTAAAATTAGATCATTGTTGGCAGTTTTATATATGCATGTTGAAGAAGTTACTCCAGTCAAGAAACCTGCTGTCTGTGGTGACCTTATTTTTCTAATTGCTGTGTAGTTCCTTGACTTCAATTTTTAAAGACTTTGTTTCAATTTTTAAAGACTTTGTAGTCTGTAGAAAATAACTATTGACTAATAAATTCATTAAGCTCGTTAAAAAAATTTGCCGGGTATAATTTTGGAAAATTTTTGAAATCAGGAGGGTGGAGAGGAATGACCATGCATTTTGGACATTGCTAACACTTTAGGCACCAGGATGTCTCATACCAGTAAGCTTAAGTTTAATAGATTTACTGGAACACTTCTTCATTTTTATTTAATGAGTAATAGAAAATATGGCCAGTCCATGCCAAATGAGACAACTCCAGTGGAGAGTAGTAGGGGCCTGATCTTTGTCTGCAAAATGCAAATAAAAAACACTACTTTATATTTATTTTAAAAACATTTCTCCAACAGATTTAAATTTCATATTTTCCTTTATTCAGATTTGTCTTTAAGAAATTCCTGTAAACACCTGATCTTGCCATGCCAAACAATCCCCGATTTAGTGTTCCTATTTTTCGTAATTCAAATTTGTCTTTACAAAATTCCTGTAAACATCTGATCTTGCCATGCCAAACAATCCCAGATTTAGTTTTCCTAATTTCCTTCATTCAAATTTGTCTCTAAAATTCCTGTAAACACCTGCTCTTTCCATGCCAAACAATCCCAGATTTAGTTTAACTATTTTCCTTCATTCAAATTTGTCTCTGAAATTCCTCTAAACACCTGATTTTGCCATGCCAAACAATTTTAAATGGATTTAATTTTTGATGTTTTCTTTCATTCAAAATTAGTAGTGGGAGTTTGTAGTCTAATTTGGAATGTAAACATGCCCAGAGTCTATGACTATCTATAAGCGATTTATAGTGAGTTTTTGTTTCATCGTTAGAATTATAGTTTGATGTAAATCATTCATTGCTGATTGAGGCTTGAATGGACAATGTGCAAATTGGGTACCGGTAATATTTAAGTTCCAATTTCCTTCTCCAGCCAGTAAGGTTAATTGAGGGCCAATTATAGGTGACTATACACTCTAAGTGGACTGCAGCAAAACTCAGGGGGAACTAAGAAAATTTAGACCAAGTGGACTGACAAAACCTTCAGTCAAGACCTGTTGTCTGGGTGACCTTATTTTTCTAATTATAGATCAATTTTTAAAGACTTTGTTTCAAAAAGACTTTATAGTCTAAGGAAAATAACTATTTACTCAATTCATTGCTATCATTGATAAATTTGGGACAAAATTTTAGTTGAGTTTGGAAGGAGGTGGGTGCTAACAACTTTGGACATAGAACAGGTCAGGGGTTCAAGACCTTCAGGAGCTAAGTTTAAGGTTGACTGGAACAGCCTTACATTTTTATTTAATGAGGTGGAAAATGAGGGGCAGTCCATGCCAAAGAACAACTCCAGTGGAAGCTGGTGGTCTGATCTTCAAACAGGTCTAAAAACACTTATCTTTCATGCCAAACAATCCTAGATTTAAATTTCATATTTTCCTTTATTCAGATTTGTCTTGCTGAAGGGTTATAAACAACTGATCTTGCCCCTATGAGCGATTTAGTGTTCCGGAAGGACATTCCAATTTGTTCCAAAATTTCATAAAATCTCTTCTTGCATGCCAAACAATGAGATTTACGATAAAATTGGCAAACAAACAAATTTGTTACTGTTCTGTAAACACCTGCTCTTGCCATGCCAATCAATCCCAGATTTAGTTTGTTAATCTGCTTCATTCAAATTTGTTCTAAAATTTCTAAACACCTGATTTTGCAGATTCAAACAACTAGATTTAAGTTTCATGTTTTCCTTCATTCAAAATTATGGCCATTTTGCTGCATTCAGAAATACATTTAAGAACCCAGCTTTTATGAATCTGTTGAGCTGTTTATTAATTCTGTTGTTAAGTGTTTGGGGTGATTAGTTTGATGTAAATCATTCATTGCTGATTTTGTCTTGATGACCAAAATGCAAAAGTCAGATTTGTCCACTTCTTTCAATGGTTAAATATTTTACCAGAAGAAACATTTTGGATTCATTATGTTAGACAAAGAGGACTGACAAAACCTTCCAAGACCCTTGAAATAGCAGTTATAGATTATTCTACTAATCGGATTTTCAAAGTGATTTGTCTATCATTGATAAAGCAGGGACAAAGAGTTGGGCCCTTGCTGCAGGTTGTAAGAACTTTGGACATAGAACAGGTCAGGGGTTTGACACCTGCAGGAGCTCTCTAGCCTACTTGCTAGAGGGCGGTGGTAAAATGAGGGGCAGGGGTAAGAACTAAGAAGCTGCAATAAGTCAAAAGTGGAAAGTCAGTGGAATTCTTATGCACTGCTGAGGGTTATAGAAACAAAGACCACAATATTTGCAAAGCCGGTAAAAATTGTGAGGACATTCCAATTTGTTCCAAAATTTCATTAAATCTCTTCTGCTATTTTTATGAGGCTATGATAAAATTGGCAAACAAACAAAATTATTACTGTTCTGTGGCAATTGCATGCTTCTGGTTAGCTGTTAATCTGCTCAGAAAATTTCAAAAAAATTTTGTGGAGCTGCAGATTTCTATTACTGGTATTAAGCCTTAGTGGATCCTACTGATAGCTGTTTGACTGCTGCATTAGGAAATACATTTAAGAACAGTGGGTTTAAATTCTTGGCTGTTTATTAATTCTGTTGCCAAGTGTTTGGGTGATTACATACTGTACTTTAAGTTGTTGTCCTGAGACCAAAATGAAAGTCAGATCTGTGCACTTCTTTCAATGGAAATATTTTACCAGAAGAAACATTTGCTATTCATTATGTTAGAATTAGATGGAAGGAGGCCTTGAAATTCTTGTTATTCTTATTCTACTAATCGGATTTTCAAAGTGACTTGTCAATGTTGTCAGCAGTGCCTCTGACTTTGGCCCTTGCTGTAAATTGTCTCACTAGCGTAACATTAAGTAATGCTTTAAAATAACAGCTTGCTGTGCTGCGGCTGCTCTCAAAGAGAATTGTTGTGAGTTATTTTGATATCCTTGATATTTAACTTTGTACTCTATAGTGTATATTGAATAATTCTTATTTATTAACTATGGGATTTTGATTAAACTTTGAACTTTATTGCCCCATTGTGTAATGTAATGTTAACTGGTATAATCAAATTATTAGTGTGAAAGAATGCCCAGTAGACTCATATAAAAGGCATGAAATTATAAGCCTAAACACAATTAATATATTTTTCAGAATTGATCTCATCTTTGGCTTCAGTTGTTCAATAAGGTTCTTAAACGTGTTATGAAGATAAATCCAACTATATACTTAGTAAAGTCTTCAGTTTGCTTTATTTTGCCACAGCTGAGAACTTTTTCTATTAAAATGTATTTTACATAGTGGAATTGTAGTTGGACTCAAAATGTGTAGTACCAGAGAAGCTAAAACCAAGAAAATATTGTTAATGGTTATGAAGAGAAGGAAATTACCGGTAGAATGCATTTGACATATTATGAAAAAATATTTTCTTGGTGAATTTGATAAATCATTAGGTATTTATATTACAAAATTTCTAATAAAATTGATTTATTAAATTTGAGATAATGTTTTGAGTTTTAGTTGATTTTTAATATATTGAGCCTGTTTGATAAGCAATTTATTGCATTCATATATCTAGTTTCTTTTACTTTATGATCTGTAAAAATTGCATGTAGTTTCTGTATGTATATACAGAGTCTATTTACATAAATTTGTAAGTTTATTTGGTTCCTGTCACAGACAACTTGTCAGCATAGGTACATACTGCTACTTGTTGATTGATAAAACAGCCCTGAATTGCTTTCATTTTGTTCTCTATTATTAGATGCAGATCATTATTGACATTATTAACTCAACTGAAACAAGTAATAAATTATAATTATTAGTTTACGGATATTGAGAGAAGTCAGGAATTTTGAGATACTTGGAAATGTTTTAATAGTTTTAACAGTTTTTCACAACAATGTATTTAACATTTGCAGTAGCAGAGTATAAAAGTTCAAGAAATGTTCTTTAAGATTTAATCATAATGTAATGGTTCTCTGCTTTTCTCCTGTATCTTGGCAAGAATTGGATATTCCTTAGAGCTTTGTCAGGTGGTGTTCTTTTAAAGTTAGGTTCTTACACATTTCAGACACGGACTTGGGTCCATTTTTTAAAACCCAAACCAACCAATCACGATTCAGACCCAACCCACAAAAGTAATAGGTTACTTTACCCACCCCCACTCACTATGTAATACATTACAATTTCCTACTCCATGACATTCTGAACCATCCCAACCCAACCCATCATAGATATGGAAATTTCTAACCCAGCCCAATCCAACTTAATCCATGGGTGGACCCAACCCATGTCCATGTCTGGCATATTCTGATAATTAATTATTATCCCCATTGAATTATTAGATATGACTCACCTCATCCTCCATTACCATATTAGTCCTGTAGGTTTGCCCAAATTTGGTGTCAGAAATATGTGGTCCCTAGATAGTTTGCTTTCCTGTTATTGTAAGGGTGTGCATTTTATGGAGCATTTAGTTTATGAATTTCTTTATGCATTTCTTTTCTTGCCAGAATAAATTTACTTTTTGATTTGATTTCAGGAAGGAAGTGAAAGAATTCTTGAGCCTTTCCATTGCTTGTCCTGTATTTTAAGTGATAAAGTTCGTGTTTATTTATTCAGCTGGAATTTATTCAGCTGGAATTTTCTCAAAGATTTGGATAACCTTTTTTACAGCAATGCCAAAGGTCCATTTGAGGATATATAAAAGTAAAGGTAAAGGTTCGCCCATGCTCGGTTTGGAGTATTGAGCCCTGCACTGATCTCTGGAGTCAGGCAAACAGTGTTGCAGATGGATAAAGCCATTAATCTAGAGTAGTTTGCCATTGCTTTCTCCAGACCCGCATTTTACCTTCCCAGCCACAGCTGCTACTCATTTACCACTGCCCTCTTGTGAATGAAGACTGAATCGACTTTAGGGGTTCCTGCAGGGTTGAACCCGTTTTGTCAGAAAGAACCAGTTCTGTCAGTGTGCCTGTCTAGCATGTTACCAATGTACCATCTTCCCTGCCCCTAGGTGATATATGACCGGGAGTAATTACCGGTGCATCACTTCTCATATTGGAGGTTTTAGTGTTGGGTGGTTATTTTCTGGAATTTTGGGGATCCTTTTTCAGGATTTGAAGGTTATTAATTGACCTAAACATATATATAGCATTACTGGTACTTTTTAACTTTGCATCAAATAGTACCCTATATGTCCTGTGGTAAAGAGAAAGCTACAGTGTTTGACTAATTTATTATCTGCTAATTTTTGCTCTATACTCGTATGACACAAAAATAGACTTGTAAGACACGAATTGATCCACCTGGATGAACTTAATAAAGTAATGAGGTCTTACTCTTTGGCATGCTTCATGGCTTGGGCTGTTTTCACTCTTTTCACACTGTTGAGAATGCCAACTGGCAACTCAGTTTACTTTTAACAGAAAAACCAGTATTTGTCAAGTTTAACATGATTAAGAGAACATAGGTTTTATGTTTATTTAATAAAGAAATGGCTACAATTTAATAGTTATTAATTTGGACGATTAATTAATTTATTATAGTAATACATTTATATTAATAAAAATGTTGGCTGGTATAACAAGTGTTCATGAAGATTATGTAACTAATTGCACATTGTCAATCTCGTTTGTTGCTAAACGTTTTTTATGAAACTTATAAAGTCCCATGAAATTTTTCAGATGTACACTTATTTTTTAGTTCCTTTAATGATTTGGCCTAATAGTTATTAGTGTCATTAGTTATTTTTATATATTATTAGTGTATCTGAGATATGTTTAAAAATATTTTCTATTATGAAATCTTGCAAAATGCTATTTTAAGACACTTGGAAATATGCTTGTTTCATAGTAAGTAGAGCTGTCAAATTAGTGCATTACAGAATTAATCTGATTAAAAAAATTAAATAAGTTAAAAATTTAACACCACATATTTTTTGATCAATAATATAATTATAAAATTTTTAGTTAATTAAAATTAGACCATTGACTTTGCTGTTGAATGAATACTGATACAAACACGTCATTGATAAAACAGTTAACAACATTAAGAAATTGGCGTTTGAGAGTTAAGTCTGAGCGTTTATGTTATCATCAAATGGCTGAATATTTGTGCATTTACAGCAGAAAATAATAAGGCCCATTAACACATGCCATCTGGATGAAATTAAAGAGTAAAATCAGTCTAATGACTTGTGGCATTTTGAAAAGAAAATTCAAAGGACTTGGAACTGATAGAGTTCTGTACTGGAGAAGAATTGAATCCTGTTTGGCTGACTTCTCAATTGATTCTGCATAGGTTTTTACATAGGTTTTGCATGTCATAGTTTCCTGCAAATTTCTAGTTATTTCTTTGTTGATCTGAACACCCATTGTGTTCAGTTTTTCCTTCTGGGATATGAAATAGAGATTGATTGTGCATATAGAGTGGATGACGATCCTGATTTTGGATTCTGATCTGGATGGATTGCAGCAAGAAGTGAATGACTACATATGATCTAGTGATCATGGGACATGAGGCCATTAATTGACTCATCTTGATAAGAACATTCTGATGGCTTAATCCCTCTGGAAACAATGAATATAAGAACATGGACTTTAAGGATGAAGGCTGGCAAAGGTTTTCTAGTTTTCTGAATTATTTCCTTATACTTCATTCAGCTGAAGTCTCCAAAGACTTCCCGGTCAGGTTTTCATTGAAATCAAATTCTTGTGAACTTCTTTCTTTTTTCCTTTGCCTGGGAGACAGTAACTTTTGTATCATAATAATATTGTGATTTTAAGTGGTTTAGGAGGCTAAGTAAGCCTGTGTGAAAACCACTGATGTAAACATCTGCATTCAATAACCTAGTTTATGGAGATAGCCTTTGAATCCATTTACTGTTTCAACTGTCACTCCCACCTCATCCAAACTGTTCCATTTGTCCACAACCCTTGCATAAAAAAATTTTTTCTTTATTTGACCCACACTCTGCTTAAACAATTTGCATTTGTGGCCTCTCTTGTGCTGCTATAGTGTGGCAATGTAAAGGATCCTATGGGACATCTACTTTCCTAGTCATAGTTTTGTCAGTTTTCTTGAATATCAATTTAATTGAATGCTAACAACATTTACCTGTCTTTAGATTGTGTTGTATCATATGTTGAAATGCATGCTTATGTTGTCACTGATACTACTGTGGGGCTGTCCATTAATTATGTCAACAATTTTTGGGCAATTTTTGACACCCCCTTGTCCAACTACTGTCAACTTTCAGTTACCCCTCATAATTATGTCAAAAAGTTTGACCCCCCACCCTCCCCAAAGATCAATGACAGGTCCCAATAGCAAGGTTATTATTTTTTGCGGTGATGACAATTTTTTCCCTTTTTTGCTCATCGAGTGTCAAAATGTGGTGTTGATGACCTTTTTTGCCATGCCTCTGTAGTACACGATAGAACTTTAGAGTTATTATTGGTTTTGGGAAAACCCTCGTAATTGTCATCACCCGCCCCTTTCCTATGTTTTAATGCTTTGTTTTTATTCATTGAGTCGTGACCTATAGGATAAAGATAGACTCATTGCTGATTCGCTGTAGTCAGTGTCTATCATGAACTTGTATGAGATGATTGGCTGTACTGATGCTTGCTTACTTGTTATTGGTTATTGGATTGTAATAAAAGCATCTGTTGCTGGGGCAACGGCGTTGGGACCTCTCCGTGGCCAGTGATTGAACACTGGGACTCTTGTACCATCTGGAGAGGACCGTACCGTAATCCGGGAACAGTTTGAAGAACATCTACTATGTATCAGTTCATATAGTAATGATCCCCACATAGTGAGTGGGAGCCCCATTCTCGCTCACTACACCTCTTTCCATTGTAATAAGTAGTATTCCATGAAATTTCCTAGTTTTTGATTATTTGTCAAAAGTGAAATTGTTGATGTCAACTTCTCTTGACCCCTCCCTCCCCCTGTCAACAACTCTCAAACTTTTTCAACCCCTCCCCTAAATTGTTGTAATTTCTGTTTAACATAATTTTCAACAGTTTCCAGAAATATTTTAAATCAAATATCACAGCAATATTGACAATGTATATCTCATTGGAAAGGGTTTTGATTATACAAATATATGAAAAGAAAAATGTAAAATTTACAATTACATTCTTCATATTTCATGGGAATAAATAAAAAATTTAAAAAATTAAAAATTAAATTGGACTTTGAAATTCATCAAAAATTTTCCAGCAACAACACAGTGTAAGTCAGCTATCAGAAACATGTACACATATGTTATAAATATTTTAAAAATTATATATAGATGTATAAGTGTCATATTTTATTTTACAGAGGATTTTGTGTGAAAAAAGCAATTATGTATTTTTGGGACAAAAAGTTGCTAAAAAAAGTTTTTAACAACAAGACAGTGGCAAACTATCTTGTTAAACATTAGAAATTATGTAAAATGATATTTTAGTTTAGGATCCTCATATATATATTTGACACATGCCATAAGTTCAAAGACTTGGTTTTTATATTTTCCAGCAGAAGTTGAGCACCTGGAAATAATGTCATCAAACTTACCATTTTGAGCAAAACTTCTTTAGTTTTCTGTTGAATTTAAATTTAAATGCCAGAAGGTCAAATCTTGCACCAAAACTGGACCTAAGCGGTTTTTTCTTTTGCTGGCTTTCGTTAGAATAGCCCTAAATTAAATTTGTTTTATTTGAAATTTTGAATTTCCATTAATCATCTATAATTATATGATCTCAAGCCGAACGCCTTAACAGTACTCATTGATGTTTTTGTTTAATTATTTTGGTTTAAAAAAATTGAACAGTGTGTTAAACCTCCATTTATTTTCAGATAAGATTGAATTTTTTGATGAATTACATTTGTTTGCACCAACTGGACCTAATTTCTTTTCAGTTGCATTTGTTTATTTGAAATTTTGAATTTCCATTAATCATCTATAATTACTGATCTCAGTCCCCTCTATTATGGTTAAAGGTGCCTCAATTTATTTTTGGATATGATTTTTTTGAAAGCATTTTCCACATAATTTCAAAGCAAAGTTTGCAGTTCTAGTGCTTACGGTTTGATTCAATAGGTGATAAAATATTTGAAGCAAAGTTTGCAGTTCCATTTACTTACGGTTTGATTTGGTGATAAAAATAAACATTTATTAAATTAATAAACAGCTATTAAATTAATAAAGCAAAATAGGAATTGCCTGTTGTATGACATCAATCATTGAGCAGTGGATTTCATAGAACCACTGGAGTTCCCATGAAGCAATGACAAATGATTTATTGTTCAAGGGTCATATTGTAATGACCGTCCGTCAGTCCAGTCATTATATTTGCCGGTAAAATGAGGATAAATTATAAGAACTGCATTATTTGTTCTCTTGTAGACTTGAATCATTTCTCAGGGCAACCACTGAGTACCTCGGTGACAGTCGGTGACACTGCACACTTCCGATGCCAAATAAAAGGACTACCAGAGCCATCCATAGTGTGGGAAAGGAATGCAGAACCCCTGCTGCTGTCAGAAAGGTAGATTGATCAGTGTTTCTTGTTTGTATTATAATACAATTCCTATGACTCTGCCAAATTCAAGAGTTAGCCAATGATCTAAAGCAGGGCTACACAAATTGTTTGGATCACAGTCCGGAAATTTGTATTGAGACATGACTAGGGTCTGGGCCAGCCAAAAGGTTCACATTTATTTTTCTTGACAAGCAAAAAACGTCATCGTGGCATAACTTCTGCACTTTCAACTTAAATAAAACACTATAATAAAAGAATGCCGGTAATTAGTTTTATCCTTTCAACTGTGCAGTTTTAAGCAGGGCTTTTTTGTGCTGGAACGAGGCAGAACGGCGTACTGGAAAATCTGACGACTGGTATTTTTTTGCAACATTAAATTTATAAATATAAAATTTAGAACTGATATAGTTCTTAATTTTCTATGTATGAATTTAATGTTGCATTGATCATAATCATTATAGTAACAGTTCAGCTGCTACGTCATGTTGACAATTGACTTCTGACTATTGCGTTCTGGAAAATATTTTTTTTGCAAAAAAGCCCTACTTTTAAGTAAAATGAATATTTTTATAGCATTTGCAGCAATAAAAATTTATTTCACTGAGATGTATGAAACTTGGCAGTAATAATTTGATAAACTTGACATTTTTGGACCACACTGCGGTCCATCTGTACTGTACTGCAAACTGCAGTTCACCATTTAACCCCTTTACAGCCTATTTAAATATTTTTTAAATTTACAATATCTCAGGTGCTATGAAAGCTAGGAAGGTGAGGTACACACCATTGTTTAGTTTTTATTGCTCTTTCAAACCATCTGTTCCCAAAAATTTGGGGGTGAGTCCGCCCTACTGCCTAAAATAGCATCCTCCCCAATTTTGTTCCAAACCTCACGGGCAAAAATTTTTGATTGTTAACCCTATTTGGGTGAGTGGCAAAGTTGTAGGAGAATGTCAGTAGAACCAAATAAAGCAAAAAGTTTGAAAATTTGATCACTTTTGGTAGAGATATCTTACTTCTAATCCGAACACCCTTTGTCAGAACATAAGGCTAACTTTGTAAAAGCATGCTCGTCTATTAGACTAGGATCAAAATCCCAAAGATACTACACAGAAATATGAAATAAATGCTGCTACTTATTGAATAAATACACATCTAAAGGTTATTTGCATTATGACGGGTTAAGGCGTCAATGACGGTTTACGAATGACTCTGAAAGTTGCATGACACCTTTAGCCGTCATAGCTATTTAACGGAAGTTCGTCGTCAAAGCCGGTAAAGGGGTTAAGAGCAGACATGGGTCAATTACGTTTTAAGCAATTACAATTACATTACAATTATATGGATTTTTGTCAATTACAATTACAATTACAGCCAATTACATTGGGATCAATTACAATTACAATTACAAATGTGTCAATTACAATTACAATTACTTTTCATTCCTCTTTCTGCTTCTTGTAATAAACTTAAGTGTCTAAAATAATTAACATAAATTAATTCAACAAAGTCATATGCTACGGCCGATTTCAAGAAACCGTAACACAAAGTTTCACAAACCTGCAAATGAGTCAACAAATTCAAAGTAGCCTTTTCTGTGCATGACACTAATTCACCACACAACCGGCACTTCACTTTAACATTTGCATTGGAAACAGCATTATTAAAGTCATCAGACTTTTCAAAATAATTCCATATTACTCCTGCTTGATTTACGCTCATCTTTACTGGCATTAAAGTTTTAGTCACAAAAGAGCGCAGCCGCAGAACACAGGAAGTAGACAAATGATAAGCTGGTTCCCTTCCAATTTGAAAGGCAGTAAAAAGTAAATAAGTAAATTTTTGCATGGCAACTGACCAGAGCAGTGAGTCCATTTACCAATAATTACCGTTGTGCTTTGACAATTCACTAACCATCCAATGTATTCACTGCCATACATTCATAGAGTGACAAGACTTCGGCTTATACATGCTAATATGCTATTAGACCTTATAAAACTCACATTCCTGTAATTGAGTAAAACAATTACAATAGCTCAATTACAATTACACTCAAGACAATTACAATTACAATTACTTGTAATTGAACTTTCCACAGATCAATTACAATTACAATTACATTGGCCAAATGTAATTAATTACAATTGAATTACAATTATAATTGTAATTGACCCATGTCTGGTTAAGAGTCCTGATCTAGCAACAACACAGGCCTGGGTGCTAAACAGAATGGGTTTATGTTTGTGAGTAATGTTAGTACATAGGGCCTACTCTATCCAAAAAACTTGCATTGAAATATAATCAGCACAGCCCTTTTATATTATTGTGTGCATTATATATCTACATACAAAATCTAGTGTATTAGAAATGTTGATTTTAGTACTAGTGAGATGAACTGCAGTTTTCACTACCGTAAAATCTCGAGTATAGTGCCCACAGGAGTATAATGCGTAGGGCTTTCTAGGGTGCAGATCAAAAAGTAAAATTGATTTTCATGAATATAATGCCACCCTTAATTCTCCACACTCTTAATGTTTTACTTGACCATCTTTAAGCTTAATTATGGCTGACAGAACTGTGAATGTTGCAAATGTCAAGATATTCACTGGTAGAAGTTCCTGAGCCTATGTTTACTGTAATGAATGGGAGAATGTGTACCCAGGTATCATATTAAACAGAGATTCCGCTGTTATACTGTCATTAATTATAGGGCTGGTTGTGCTACATTGACACCTGGCTTTGTTTAACTGAGCTAGCAGCCACTTGTTGTCTGGTTCAAAGTCCTGTCTTTGTCTCCTCTTCTTCTCCCTCTGACCAAACACTTTGTACCAACAATAGACTAAGCTGTCAATAAAGTCATTAATGTGGTTGGGTGTTGTAGCCAAAGAATGGTGTGATGACATGAGAGATTGGGGTGGAAAATGTCTGCAAGAACTATGTAGTGTAGCTGCGGACAGAGAAGATTGGGGCAAAACTGTAATGATTGCATCAGACCAGTGGCGTAGCAAGGCAAAATGCCGCCCGGGGTGAGGAAAAAAGTGCTGCCTCCAAAAATTCCAGACAAGCATAAAACGTTATCAACTTCCCTAAATTTCCTGACAAGCAAAAAAACCTTATCGCATCATAAAAGAAAGTAAAAAATTCAAAAATCTTGAAAATGTCGCCCCTAGAGCAAGTTCCATCCGGGGCTGTTCGCCTCCACTGCCACCCTCGCTACGCCACTGCATCAGACACCAACAGGCGCTGAGCCCACGGTTGATGATGATGATGATGGGTTATTGATGATGATGGGTTATTGATGATGATGGGTTATTGATGATGATGATGTTGTTGCTCCCTCTCACCCTCTGCCACTCTCCTTACAAATTGTCTATCTCTGCATCTCCTCCCTCCCACATTAATGCCACCTCCATTACCATTCAAATTAAAACGCTAAAGACAGTGCAGATAAAATTAAATCTTTGGAGAAAATGAGAAAACATTTATCTAATTTTGCTATTATATGAGTTATAATGCATGCCCCTAACTTTATGGAAACTTCTGAGTTAAAGAAGTCCACACCATACTCGAGATTTTACTGTATGTCCTCTTGTTATGCTCTAATGTATTGTCAGTGAAGATTGATGTTGGACTTTTTGGGTTTGCTTTGAACTTGTTTTTATGTTTTCTAACCAAGCCGCTGATTGATTTGTGTCGAAGTGCATTGTGATTGGAGTAATTTGTTTCTGTGGAACTTGGAGAATTTTACACAGTTCATGGCTTTGACCTTGCTAGTTCAAATTCCACTAGTTGGCATAAATTGCATTTTGAAAACCTGGTGAATTTAACTAATCTAATCTGTTTCACTGATTTTTGGTAGGGTAATTCCTGTAAACTATTATTTCCTATCCTATTATTTCCTATCCGGACTTTTCTGTTTCATTTATATGACGCAGAGTTCATTGAGTTCTTTCTGCTAATATAAATTTGTGAATCGTATGATGGAGACAGGATTTACTGGTAGTCGCCTTAAGTGTGTAACTTGTGTTTTCACTGATATCTTGCTTAATTTTGGGTTGGACCATTTGTTAGGTCTGCAACCTGATCAACATGCTTGTTTGTCCTGTGGGTATTTTCATGGTTCTGGGTTGGACCAATGACCTCTGTGTTTGGCATTGAAATTGATAAACTCATTTTGTCTATGTTGAGTAAAGTTTTTCTAAGTAGCCAATTATGTTTTAATCTTTAACTGTAGTTTGCTTTGTTTGGCATAATAACAATCTGCATTTGTGTCCAGGGCTTGGTATCTATTCTTATAGATATTTTCATAGTACAGTAGACAGTGTGTCAGTTAAATTTCTTCTTCTTCAGGTGTGATGTATTTCTACGATGACGACTATGGACTTCCATTTCTCTCTAATGAAAGAGCACTAAATAAATAGAATTCGCTAAGGAAAACTAACAGCACTAAATGCCAGACTTTTGTATTTCTTTTATTACACAATTTGTTATGCATTATATGCATTCAACAACATTTTTAGCGCAATCAGTACTTAGAGCCATATTACTAAGAAGTTACCGGTAATTTCCGGTTGAAGCCGCGACTTTTACTCTGCAGCAACTTATAAACAGAATTAACATGAATTTTTTCAATTTTTAGTACCTTGGTACAACAGCGACGACTTATACGGTAATAGGACATGCAGTGCTGAAAGTCAGCCGGAACGGCCAGAACTGAGTTCCGGCACTTTTTTGGACCATGAAACTTTTTCCCCATAATTTTTCAATATTTGTTCCAATATTGTAAAAGCACCATGTACTTGTTGCAAAACTATTAAGCTAAAGATTTAAAAAGCGGTATAGAAATGTAAATGATGGCTACCAGTAGTTCGTTAGGGTTAGGGTTAGGGTTGTGCCAAGAGAGTTCCTGCACCTTTTGTCACAGGCTTTCAGCACTGAGGACACGCATAAACTCCGCCCATGGACTTGACTTCGTGCGTGCCATGCGTGATGTATACATGTGTGCTATACAAATTTTTTTAAACAAACTGCCCAAAAGTGCACAGTATATGGGTGTGCACGGTATACACATGTGTGCGGTATATGCGTGAAAATATGGTAAATTTGAGTAGATAAATTTATGAAAAGTTTGTTTTAAGGCAAAATTGCATTTCTGTTTTTTCTTTTCAAGCTAGAACTTGCATAAATAACATTTATGACCTTCTGGAGGAGTTTAAGTTTCTAAATTGTATTCTCGTTCATGATTGTAATTGACAAATGCTCTGTACCTATATGTTTTCACTATCCAGTTCTGAGTCATACTAATGTGAGTAATGTTGGCAGTTATACATTTATGCAGAAATAGTGAAGTGTTAAATGGTACAGCCTTATTTTGTTACAATTTGTAAGATTTTACGAGAACAGGCCTGTCTATTTGTTACTGGTACTTTTATCTTGCAGTGAATGGCTGGCCAAAAGATGATAGGATAAACATAACTCTCATTAGTAATTGGAAACATATTCCTTTTCCTTAGTTTGCATCAGTTTTTATCCTGTATTTGGTCGTACCAGGATTTCTTGGTTAGTTCTTTCTCTGTCCATAGGAAATTTCTGCCTCTGTGAATCCGTAGGCCTATTTAGTTTCCTCTGTCAATTTCTTCTTGCTGTAGTGTTGGCCATGTACGGTAACTGCAGTGTCAGTTAGAGACATTGAACATTGGCAGTATTTTAAAACATTAGCCAAGTGGATAAAAAAGTTGTTCTTAGTTGCTGTATTTTAGGAGGGCAATATGTGATTTAGGTGTTCCTTGTGTTAATGTTTATAATCCTTTAATAATATACCCACATAGCTGAAATAGCTTATGGTGGCCTTGCTGGTAGTGTTTATGCTGAGGAGGAACTTTCTTTGTCTTTGGTCAATATGTAACCTGATAATTGCATCATTCTACAATATGATTAGTTTATGTATGAGGATGAAGCTAATGTTGAAAAGCAAAGCTTAGAGTTGTTTCTCAGACAGAGTTTAAATTGTTATAATTATAAGCATATTTTTTGTTACATACTTGATTTATTTAGAGAGTCTTAGTTTTAAATCACCAATCACCAGTGAATATATGTCACACTTTTGAGAGAGACAGACAGACAGACAGAGGGAGATGGCCTTGTGGTATATTACAAGAAATAAGCTTTGTTGATTTCAGATATGTTGTACTTCCTTCATATTCCTTACTTATCTACAATACAAGTGAGGAAGATGCGGGCATCTACAGGTGTAGAGCAGAGAACATTGCAGGAGATCGATTAAGCAAGGATGCTGAGCTTGTTGTAAATAGAGGTTAGTGATTAACATTTTTATTCGTCAGTTGACTATGCCTGTTATTAATATAAAATTATTTTATAATAGTTTCTGTTGCTTTTTGCTTAAGATTCTGGTCACAGCATCAATATTTAGTTGTCCATTTGAAATTTCACATTTTTTTTCAAATTTCCAAATTTAAATCTATTTAGCTGAGTAATCTAATTCCATCCTTTCAACATTGCATGCGAAGGTGCTACACTGTATATAAAATTGTAATTACTGCTGCATAAGAAGAACAACATAATAGGCCTATCAAGGCTATCATTCACATCTGCTTATGGCATGTAGAATAGTCGTCATATTTTGTTTACAGTGATTCTTTTCTCTTATTCAATGCAATTAAAATTTTGTCATGGTTGCCATAATTTCTCACTGTGGCAAATCTTTTATTAATCCTGCATCTTATTTCTAATGAAAAATTATCTTTGTAAAAAAGCAGTAGCCTGAAACTGTAATTCCATAGGAAAAATCGAATGTAATGATCTACTTTGACAATTTTCCTCCCCTCTGTTGCTTTAGATAAAATGAACATTTTTAGATTTAGGAATAAAGTTTAATTATTCTAAGAAACTTCCTGGGCTATACTGTAAGATGCGCGAGCACACACACAGACACACTTTGAAAATACTCTTTCAAGTGTAATACAAATTTAATTTCCTGGAAAGATGATAGATGTCAGCTTAAATTTACAGAATTTTTAATGATTTAACTATCAGAACAAAGTAGCAAGTAATGGAACATGCTTCCAAGTTCCAAGGCTAGGTCATCTTTATGGGCAGGGCCAATGACAGAGATTTGTTGATTGTACATTAGATAATTATTTAGAATTTTCCTTATCACTGCTTGATCTATTCCCACCCAGAGACTTAGCGTCCCAATGGTGACTATGGCTCTAGCCATGGGCGGCACACATGATGGGGGGCGGCAAATTTTGAAAGTGACCTTTTTTGTGTTTGTAAGGTTGTTGAGGAGATTTTGGCAAAGTAGAAGGGGCAGCAAATTCAGCGATGACGACCTTTTTTTGCTTGTTAGCTATAGTAAGAGCAAATTGGGGGGTCATTTTTTTCCAGGAGCCATGGGCGGCACAAGTGCACACTACGCCACTGTTCCCACCCTTTATCCGGAGGTCTTCCTAATTCTTAACTCTTTACCACAGAGGCTACATGTTTTTTCACATGAATCTGTTATATATTAATATTCTATTGCTCTATAAATGTCCATATTTTAATCTGGACAAACTAAGGAGTTCATCTTCAAGGTCAGGACCGAGGCCAAGGACTAACATACCTGATGTCTAAATATTTTGGATGATTGTTGTGGAGGAACTTGGAAAATCAGCACTGGGGTGAATGATGAAATGGGTGAATAATTGCTGCTGGGGTTGAAGAAGAGTGTTGCTGTGTTGAGGGTTAAAATTCTTAGTACAAGCACTGATAGCTAGCCAGGACACGACTTGTCGGGGAGGAGAGGGAATCTTCCTCCACTGCCCAACTGCATCTCCTACTGCTACATCCCCACCACTACATCCCCCCACTGCTACATTTCCCAACAACTACATCCCCCCCGAATGCTCCAGGTCACAAATCACGCCCTGCTGATAGCTAGTTGTCAATTTTATTGACGACAGTTGTTTTTTATGGTGCCTCTATGTTTTCATAAAAGTCATTAAAAATTGATTTTACTTCTTTATGATTGAAGCTTTTAAACCACTTTCAGCCAGCTGAGGATCTCAAGCTGCTGTTGGAGTCAGTTAATGGATTTGCAGCTGTTGGTACAGACATTTCATAGATTCATTCAGTGTGCTTTTACACATCTGGAATGATAATTGAACTGTCCTTCAGACATGGATGTAGTGTAAATGAACAGCAAGAGTGTAAAATGGGTGATTGAGATAATAACCATGGAGTAATTGTTTAAAAAGCCTTTTGATGCTTGAAACGAACGATGAATGAGTTGCACTAGTAGTCAGATGCTCCTTATGCCGTCTTGTCTTATCCGTATAGAGGAGTGCTTCAAATACAGATAGAACACAAATAGTGTTGTGGAGTTGAGACTAATTTTAACCTAGGTGCATTATCTGTAGCTTTTGGCCATTTGACCATGGCTGTTTTGTTTTGAGGATCCCAGATTTTATTTTTTAGGCCCATTTTGTCTATTTGCCAGTTTCCATCATATTGTAAATGTTTCATATTCATAGCAGTGCCTTTGGAAAGTGAAATATATGTTATTATCGGTACCGGTACTACCGGTACCGGTATACCCAATAGTCATACCCAGTGAACAGAGCATGGCTTTACACCACCAGAAAATGCAGCTTCAGTATTAGCTCAATTGACTTGCAAGGCCTGACTCAAATTTTCATTTACAATAGACATGATATTGCCTACTGTAAGTCTTCTACCAAACTTGTCTTGGCCAGAATTTGAATGAAGTTGACCTTTGCTACCCATACTTGTGCCTTCAGGAGTCAACTTTTAATGAATACCACTCAAGGGGTCAGTGATGAGAACTAGATTACTTTAATCTTGGCCTCGGCTAAGTAGACATCAACCAAGGTTCCTTTGTGTTTGTTAGAGGCATTAGCATACAGACCTCCTTGTGCCAATAGTCCGAGGAGGTCTGCATAAAATGATCCCATCTCCATGAACAGGCTCTTCTAATTGGAAAATTATGAAGGATCTATGTTAAATGTCAAATGAGACTCCAGTGTCAGAAGCCAGTGGGGAGTACCAGTATCTTTGCCCTCCTGGAACTTAACTAGGAAACCTGTCATTAATTACCAGGTATATCTTTGTAGTTGATAGCTATGTGGTCACTCAGTGCAAAGAGATTATAACTTGGGATTCTACTGGGAGATGAAGCAGTCTACCATGACTGTTAATTATATGGGTGATTACACCTATGATAGAATTATTTATTAGGATTACATATTATGATTACAGGTAGATCTTGTGCAGGAGTGTTGGGAACCGGCCTATCTCCAGTCTAGGTAGTCAGGAGATATAAGCTATTAATCTGGGGTAGGTTGCTTTTACTTTAACCAGACCCAGGTTATGTTTTACCTCACAGCTTAGTTTTACCTCACAGCTTATGCTGCTCCTCATATTTGCCACTGCCCTCTAGCAAGTAAGGCTAAGTCAACCTTAGGGCTCCAACTGGACTAAGTATATATAGTTCAGTGAGCTTGCCTCTCCAGAGTGTCACCTCTCTGCCATCTTCCCGCCCCATATTATGATTACCGATACCCGGTGTCCTGTCAGTTCCTGGACTGTTAGTTGCATGCTGGATCGTTCCTATTGTTCTGTCTTTTAAGTGTATGTAAACAAGTGTAGACCTATACACTATGATATATAAATCATTACATGCGTATACACAGCCACACGTGACAACGATGGTCTGTAATAACACGTCCAGGTAAACATATCACGGTAATTTAAACATCCATATTCAATATAGTATCCATTTGACAATAACTTGAAAAAATGGGACATATATGGGCTTAAGACACGGGCAAGTATTCGGGAAATGCTATTCGACAAGATGCTTATAAGTCAGTAGCTGTCTGCCTTGTACGTAATTGTTTTACCTTACCTATGTACCTACCTATCTTCCTACATACCTATCTACCTACCTAACTGCCTAACTACCTACCTATTTACTTCCATTTACAATGACAGTCCAGGAAATGACGGTCCAGGAACTGACAGGGACCACCGATACCTTATCTATATGGATGATTTCGGTTTTTCAAATTCCATATGCAGTAAAATAAAATTAGCAACACTGCAAATTTGCCTCAGATTGCTTTGCAAATCTGTTCTCTGGTCACTATTTAATGAACCAATAGCCATGAAGCATTGTTGCTTCACAGTTGATTTGTGGGACATTTAAGGTCTGAGTAATTTTACTGTCATGGTTATCTGCCTGCATTTTAAGTCAGTTATATCATGTTACTTATTATAAAAAGAAGTGACATGGTACATAAAAATATATTTTTTTAAATTACTGAATTGATAGCAAACTTTTGTCACTTGTATCTGCTGTACACGTGTATCAGATGCGTTGTGTGACCTTGAATGTGTGGTTTGGTTACCTGATAAAATGTATATATAAATAATAAAAGTAACATGAGCCTAAAGGAGCATAATCGTGTAGCTGCAGTCACATAGGCTGTTTATGCATTGAAAGCTGTGAAGGTGGTATTTGCTGAAAAAAAGCTGCCCAATCTGTTGAACCCTTTAAGCCCTACAGAGCTCAAATATACCCATACCCATTATGTCCCAAAGCATCCAAATGCACCCCTAAGCACCCTCTTAGCTTTTAATGTCTTTCCTCACTTGATATAGCATCTATGGAACTGCTGTTGGAGGCTTGCTTGTAGGAGGCTTACTGCTCAAGATTCCCACAGTTATCTGGCCCTAAACAATTGAATTTATGAAACAAATTGTCCCATTAAATCAGAGTATTAAAATTTGCCACATGTGTAAGCACAAGTCAAATGAAAGTATTTATTTTATGGCAGATGTAACATCTATGTTCTAGTGATCGTATGTATAAGTGGCAGCGACACCCATGGAATTCTCGCAGATATCTAAATCAATGATGGCATATCTACAAATAGCGACCATTTAAACCGGCCATTTTAAATTCATCACTTGAGTAAACAACCAGTATATTTGAAGGAGTTAAACTCCACCTCTGCATAGAAACATCGATGAACTTGCGAGAAATTAGAAAAGACTTCACTTACCTCATGAGGCTCCTTTTTTCTATGAAACCAGATTCCTTTGCAACTTCGAACTGTCGAAATGAAAGAATGGTGCCCGATAAGAAAGATAAGAAAGGCATATCTCCGCTAAACATAGTCCTATTTATGAAATTCTTGATCTATTTTGTTCCAATTACATTTTTGAGGGGGCTGTTCTAGGCCAGAGAGTGGACCCCTCACAAATTCTATATATTTTGCATGGATGGTTAGAAAGAGGAATAACATGCAAAACAATGGCATATACCTTATCTTCTTAGCTTTCATATCATCCAAGCAATTGTAGGTTGAGAAATCCAGTATAACATGAAATTATGCAAAAACGCTGGTAGTAGGTGACTTTTCCAAAAAAAATCCTGTTTATCAGAGACTATTCACATTAAATCTTAGCTGTGAATATATGATGGTAATATTGGGAATACACAGTATATTGTTTTTGGGGTTCTCAATATAATGAACTTAATGATTGTACTGTATATTGTACCTAATTACTGTAGCAGAATTTTCATAGCAACAATTTGTTATAATTTTGCATTAGTCTTTATTTTTTATTGATTTGATTGAGATGTCTTTTTGAATTGGCAATTTTTAGCAGCTTCAGTAGCTTGTTGCTTGGCAGACTTACCTAATGGTTTTGTGACGTTGTTTGTTAGAGTCAAATGGCCATGAGAGGTCTTTTAAAGTGAGCTTAAATTGTAAAAATTATTATTGCAGCAATTGGAGTAGATGGTGAGCAGAACCAGCCAAGGATCCTCTTGGGGCCCGCAGATCAACAGGTTACTGCAGGAGAGAAGGTCCTGCTGGAATGTACCACAACACCGGGCAGCGGTGGTTTGCAGCCATTGATAGGATGGTCCCGTAAAGGTGAGGGCATAAATTTGCACACCTGTTGTTATATTACCTATGGCTTATTTACTTACATAACTAAACAGGTGTTGATCTGTGGTTCTTTGTTGATTCTAGTTCTTGTAATCAGGTGTCTGTGCTCTCTTATCTCTTGGCCCATATAATAGCGGTCCAACACAGTGTTGTACTGGTGTAATTGTTCTCATAATGCCCCACCTCAATAGAATTCATCCCACTTTGGTAGCAGTCATTAATTGAATTTTGTGATGTTTTTAATAACTAATCTAGGCATAACTGCGAGGTATAGAAATCTGTGGTTACAAAAGAATGGAACTTATTTTTCAAGAAAGAACAGCTGCTATGAATACTGAATTTTTCTGATGTTATTTTTATCCTGTTCATAGCAAATCTCTTGGTTCTAAATAGAATCTTCCTGTCTTATTTTAAAATCTGGGATCCCATATTGAACCCTCTTGAGTCTGACCCATATCCTTCATAGGGCAATTTTGGATGTGTAGATTATTTGCATATTGAGTTTTTTGATGCCTTACATTTTTAAGGATTATCATTGCATAATTTATGACTTATGTTTCTTTTTCTAACAAGTTTTGTAGTTCTTCATTATGTTGCAGTGGTAGCCTGATACTTTAGTGATGATGATGATTATTATTATTATTATTA
Source organism: Metaphire vulgaris (assembly GCA_018105865.1). Taxonomy (NCBI): domain Eukaryota; kingdom Metazoa; phylum Annelida; class Clitellata; order Crassiclitellata; family Megascolecidae; genus Metaphire; species Metaphire vulgaris. The sequence goes on along the minus strand of CM030838.1, from coordinate 9,045,207 downwards.
TTATTATTATTATTATTATTATTACAATTTATATAGCACTGTAACATAGTTAAAGTACCAAAATCAAAAGCGCTTTGACAACGCTGACATGTCAATGAGGGTCTGAAGGTGGCGATTTTAAAAATCCACTCAGATGAGAGAAAGAACTCGCTGCTGTGATGAAGTTCGGCACTGAGTCCTTAACCCTTCTGCTGGGGATTCAATTTTTAGACACCGTAACTGAACTGGGGAATTAATTTTTGAAAAAAACGTTATTCCAAAATGATAACTGTAATTTTTTGAATTTGCGATATCTCAGGCTATATAAGAGCTAAGAAGATTAAGTCATTGTTTAGCCTTTTTACTCCTCTTTCTATCCATCAGTGCAGAACAAAGAAATTTTGGGGTAGGGTCCACTCTACGGGCAAAAATAGCACCCCAGCCCCCCAAAATGTTCAAAGCTCCGTAGCGAAAATTTTTCAGTGGTGACCCCCATCGGATGAGTGGCAAAGTTGTAGGCAGATGTCAGTGGAACAAAATTAACCAAAAACTTTGAAAATCGGTCAACATTTGGTGAAGATACATCAAGTCTAACCTGGACACCTGTGTCGACACCTAAGTATTGGTTACGAATTTTTCGATTTTGCGATATCTCAGGCTATATAAGGGCTAAGAAGATGAGGTATATGCCATTGTTTAGCCTTTTTACTCCTCTTTCTAACCATCCGTGCAAAACAAAGAAATTTGGGGGTCGGGTTCACTCTATGGCCTAAAATAGCACCCCTCTCAAAAAAATTTTTCAAAGCTCCGTAGCGAAAATTTTTCAGCGGTAACCCCAATCGGGTAAGTGGCAAACTTGTAGGTGGATGTAGGAGGAACAAAATAAATCAAAAAGTTTGAAAATCAAAAAATAAATCAAATAAATCAAAAAGTTTGAAAATCGGACCACAAACGCCGAAGATCTTCAGCCGAAACTCGTAGTTTTCTACTAAACTTGTCCCAATTACTGACCCCCTCGGTCCAAAGACCATATATTTCTTTTCAACTAGAGCAAATCTAGCTAAAAATAGGTGACATCTATCGAATGGATAGATAATTAAGCGATTGATAGCATAAGACGTATCAGATACGTCGCGCCGGCACAGGAACCACTACGAAAGTGACTGGACGTATGGGAGACGTCGCGCCCGTTTGACGGGTTAAGAGGCAGTCCTTCACAAGAAGACTGCAGCCACATTGACACGACAATGAGGAACGGAAGATGATGTTACGGGTCCGCGAGTTGGTAGCAGGAGTTCTCCGCACGGTAAGCTCCGGTGGTGAATTCCGAAGAAGCGGTCTTCCACGAGAGTATAGTTCGTCGCTGAAATCGGCAAATCCGTCGAAGTCGGAGGTTCCAGTGAAGTCTGGAACGACAGTCAATCACGGTCCCATTGAATTTACACGCGGCGGCCATTTTAATGGCGGACCTTGGTGGATCGTCGACGGTGACAGCAACCTGTGATAGCCTGATACTTTAAAGAAAACAATTATTTAGATTTAACCATTAGTAGTGACATTGTGTGGGTTGAGCGTATTGAGTTATTTTTATTTAAATATAGAATAATTTTTGTTAGATGGACTTCCACTTCCAAGTGAAAGAATTCGAGTGATTGGTTATTACAACATGGAAATACTAGACGTCCAGGAGTCAGATGCAGGAGTCTATGTATGCTCTCTTCCTGACTGGCCTGACGTTACTGCTGCTGAAGCAATGTTAACTGTCTTGGGTAAGTTTCAATTTGTATAATTTGCTTGATGGTGTGATATAATGCCTTTTTGGCAAAGTGCGATAATTTATTATCATGTTTGTGAAGTTTTTCAATTGGCTGTTACCAGGCCCGCCCGAAGTGGGGGTGCAGGGGGTGCAATGCACCCCTTGGAAAGATGATGGCCTGCACCCCCTGTATCCTGAAATACAGGGGTGCAGAGTGTGTAGAGGACCTTTTTGCTTGTCAAGCTATTTTAAGATAAAATCGAGCGTTGATGACCTTTTTTTGCTTATCAAGGATTTGAAAGAGAAAATTTTAACTTTGGAAAAATCTGCACCCCTGACCAAAATTCGTTCCGACGGCCCTGGCTGTTACTCAGGCACATGTATTTTGTGAAAATTGAATTATCTTTTTAGAATGTGACAGCTGTTTTATGTAAAGTCTTTTGTAACAAAAGTCAGAAATAAATTATAGGCCATTAGCATGACCCTGGTATATAGGCAGATGAATCAGACAGCCTTCAACTATTTAGGGTCCTTATTTTGGCCAAACATGACAGATGTTATTGAGCTTTTATTAAAACCTTAGGTAAACCTTTTTGCCAAAAATTGAGACATTGAAACTTGTAATGTAAAATCTGGTCTGCATAGGTCGAGCTTCAATGATATTAGCAGCTGCATGGTGTTTGCCAGGGGTTGGCAACCTTTTGGACAGTGAGGGCTAAATTGCTTCGCTTTGGCTATGTCTGCCAGAAAGCCATGTACCAGTGATTGAATAAATAATTTTCTGTCTGAGGGCCATGTAATCAAATAATTTTTCGATGGGACCCAAAAAAGCTTTAAAGTTTATGTTTTTTAGAAGGTCTGTGCTGGAAAAGTTCAAAAGTTCTCAAAAATATACATATCAAGTGTGAAAAATTAGTGATGACCTTTTTTGCTTGTCAGACTTTAAATAAGGTGGTGACCTTTTTTACAAAAAACCTGTGGGGACTGGATTAAACTCACTGGCAGGCCGGATGTGGGCCATAGGTTGTCAACCCCAGTGCATACTGTGTATGCTTTGGCATATCTTAATCTCATGATGAGGTAAGCATTCCTGATGGGTTTTGACTAGTATGTACTATTAGCCACATATTTGTTCACTTCATCATTTAAGGAATGTTTTTTTATCTTCAGTGGCACCGCATCCGATTGGGACTAGTGAGAACATTGTTCGACCGACAGCGCATACCGTTAGGATGACCTGCGAGTTTGGAGGAGTGCCGACACCTAGCGTTACTTGGATTAAGGATGGTGAGCAAGTCAAGTCCAATGGTCGCATCAAGATCAAGGAAGATCTGGGCACGCTTTTGATATCGCAGAGTACTGCCAGAGACTCTGGCCTTTACCAGTGTTGGGCAGAAAATGCAGCTGGAAGAGCCGGAATGATTATTCGGCTGTTTGTCGAACCATCAGGTGTGTAGTTACTTTATTCAATATTATCTGTTTCCCTTTGTGAGAATTTTCTCGTGTTATAGACAGAAGAATAACTAAAATGCTATGAGTGTGTTTGGATTACAATCCTTTGATATATGGTCATTTATCTTAGTCATTAATCTTAGACCATCGGTGTTAAAAACCGTCGTTTAGCTATTACCTAGTTTCAGTTGTGACAGAGCATTTATTTATTACTGCACTGCTTTTTGCATGTGTTTAGATATTTCAAGACTTGTCTACAATCATGCAATTAATTGAATTGCTTTTCACTTGCCATTGCTGCCCTGCTATGCATTTGAATGCAGTTTCATTTAACCACCATAGTGATGAATATACCTGTGTTGTGTTGTGTCTTAGGGATGTATCAAAGGTATTACTATTTGTTTTTCCTTTAGCTTAGACATCTGTTTTAGCCATCTGCCATCTTTTTGTGATCTTCCCTGCCTTGTCCCTGATTTAGAGGGAAAGGTTATGTTCTGTTCATTCCTGTAAGAACTCATTGACTGCACTTTCTGCTACTCAGTTGTCTAAACATATTATAGACATACAATAATTGTGTGGTGAAGGATAAAAATGAGAATGCTGCCAAGAAGCTAAAGAAGCAGAATCATTTTTCAGTTTGTTTTCTTGTGGGAGAGCTCTGTATTTTTATTTACTGTAAATGACATGGCATGTCAGACGTAATTAGAAGGTAAGACATGGTAAATTACTTGCCACATGCCAATTTGCAAGCAGATGTCGTAAGTCCTGAAGACTTTGTCAAGGCAGACCGGAAAATTGGATATTTGATTGTTTAAACCTGTCGTTTTGGTTTTTATTTTGTTTAAATATTCAGACTTTGCACCAGCTCCACCAACGGTACTGAGGGCTTTGGCATTATCAAGTCGATCTATTGAGCTGTCTTGGGAGATTTCTCCACCAAAGAATGGTCTTAATACAATGGCTTACTCTGTTCATTATGTTCTGAGCAATGGTAGGAAAATTTTAGAATATTTACTTTGCTCTTTAATTTTCTGAATTTCATAAATTGGAATCCGAAATTTTGGGTTCATGTTTTGTTTCTTGCTAACTCTGTGTGCAAGTGGAAACCTCATGTTTGTACTAGAAAGATGAATCAATTATGTCTGTTGACAGTATGCACTTTCCTACCAAACAGCTTTTGTTTTCCTTCAGATGTTATTTGCTCAGCACATTCTACAAAAATATTTGTAATAATAACCTATGACTAGCCTGCAGGAAGTGATGTATAACTATTTCAGCTTGGTATCCATTTTTGGCATTTAGAATCTGACAGTAAAGAGCACTGTAATTTGGATTTCACGAATGATTTTAGTAGAAATGTTTATTTGCAAACACAGATAAAATAAGATAAATATCAGTCTTATCTAACAATTACACATTCTTTTATCATACGATTAACAAATTACAGTGGTTTCTTAGATAACCAAAGTGTAAAAGAGCGTTGACAATCTTAACAATATCATGTATTGGATTCAATCCAAGCATTTCATGAATACAGTCAATTGTTATTTTGTCATAAACATCAAATAGTTTACATACAGCCTGCTGTATTAGACCAGTGGTTCCCAAACTGTGGTCCGTGGACCGGAGGGGGTCCGCGGAGGATATGGCAGGGGTCTGCGAGAGCCTCCCAAAATATTTAGGGTTAGGTTTACCCTTAACCCTAACCCAAATGACCTTTTTTGCTTCTCACTACATTTAAGAAGGATGATAACCTGTTTTGCTTGTCACTTGTTAAATAATGTGGTCCGCGAGCTAAGCTGGGAACAAAATAGGGGTCCGCGATACAAAAAGTTTGGGAACCTCTGTATTAGACAATCCACGTTGTTTAAAGTGCTCTTGTTTGGACAAGTGGCTTCAGTAGCATATAATATAATAGGTAAACAATACAATTGGAGCAAGCCAACACATATCAGCTGAGAGGTAGAGGATTTGCTCTTGCTGTAGAAGTTATTAAAGTTTAATGATTTGTTACTTTTATTTACAACTTTTGTGTACGGTAGTATGCATTAGTTAAAATTTTGGGGAATAAGTTTTTATATGATGGAGCATCATGCATATATGATGGAGCATAATGGGCATGAAGATATGTCAGATTTCTGTACTGTTTGATATTTGTGTTAATTGGCTGTTTCTCATTGACACTTTAGTGTTTCTAGTTTAATGAATTTAACATTACAGCAGTCTAGACAGTGTGCATTTGTTATTTTATGTTAAGCAAGCAAGTAAGTAAGGTTATCCTATGAGTGCACATTTATAATGAGTTCTGCAGTGTTCTTGCCTGTAAACTGTATGTGGATGCTTTTTTTAAAGACCCTCAGTTCTGTAAGAATTTGGGTGTTATTGTAACATGACGTTTTGCATTGTGCTTGTATTGTTGCAATTCTTGTTCTATTGACAGTAACATTATGCTACTTTTAATCGTAAATGAAGCAGAAATTTTTAGAATGCTAGCCTGGTTCATCTGTTTTGTACATTGTTGTAGGTGGCCCAGAACTTCAGAAAGTTGTAGAAGAACCTCGCGCTATAATAGAGCAGCTTCAGCCGAATGCTGCCTATATGTTCTATGTAGTTGCCTACAATGAACGCAGCGCTAGCCAGCATTCGGAACCAATTACTCAGATGACACTTGAAGATGGTAGGAACACTGTTTTGTGTTTACAATTCTTTGTCATCATTGTGTGGACATGAATATACTCGGAAAACCATAATTGCTGGTTCTTCTAAAATGGATGTTTGTATTTTAGAGGTCAGCCCTCAGCAATGAAATCATAATTGTGTTGTTTTTATGACTGCTTTAAATTTGTGAAGACATAGTTGTGATATTGTCCGATATTATTTATTACAAGAAGTTTGGTCTTATTTTACCATATTTTTATGCAAACAAAATCCATTATGAATTTTTTAGAAACCAAAATATATCCCTATGATGATTATACAAATGCTTTAAACGTTATTCATAGATGCATGTGTTAAACTGTATGTGGTTGACTACTATATCTTACTATGTGTTTTTAAATGATGAATTGTGCCTATCGGTTATTTTAAAACTGCCCATTAGTTACTAGTTACTAACAAGTGGTACTGGAACTGCTGTTTTAATATTTATATACAATATATTATATACAACTGGATAGCAATTGTTATTTGTCTTCCAGTTGTGTTTCATTTATTCTTGTGTGATCTTCCTATCGGAAGTAACAGCTTCTTTCTGCTGTGTCACAAAAGCAGAATGCTTGTCACTGATGAAGTGAACAAGCACATAAATAAATGATGAGTCCTTTTAGCAGAGCTGCTGAATTGTGTTACTCAAATGCAGACTGCATCATAATTATTCAAAATGAAAATGTAAAGAAGGTTGTAGGACAGCAGTTGTTTTGGAATAATGTGTGTTGCTCTGTCAGTTTTCCTATGTTTATACAGTTGCAAGCATTTGTTCAGACTGCTGTTGTGGAAATTTACATAAGTTTTTGTCACTTTATTTGTTGAAATTTATGGTTGCTTGTAATTTTTATTGAAAGAACACAATGTACAGGAGTCTAGGTTCAGTGATGGGCAACTAGTTAACTAATTAGTTACTAACTAAAAGTTTGACTACATTTTTTAGTTATCTTCATAGTTTAATTAAATATAAATAGTTTAGTTAAAATGCTAGTTTAACTGAAAAATTTTAGTTAATACATGTAACTAAATAGTTTAAAACTTTTTAGTTGGTGTCCCGAATTCCCAATAACAGTCCCTTTTCAATGTATTCTTTTCTGGGTCATTTTTTCCAAACAAACTTGACAAACTTGTGTTCCTGCAGTCTAGACTAAGCCTTAAATGTTTTAAAATAGACAATAATTAATGATTTCAATGGTTCATTGACTGATATGTTCATGTTGCGAGCATCGTCTATGTTTTCATGAACACATACCTGATACCTAGGAAATAGTTGTAAAATTAGTTGCAAAAAGTTTAACTATATTTTTTTAGTTTAGTTAACTATTTTTAGAAAGTTAGTCTGCAACTAAAAGTTTAACTACTTATTTCTAGTTTAAATATAGTTATAGTTTAACTAATGTTTTTTAGTTAGTTGCCCATCAATGTATATGTTAATCAATTGAGAAGCTCTTTTATGTGCTTTTGTCAGGATCTTGTTGCAGCTCAGTGAGAATTAGCTTGGAATAATGAGAACCACTATCATATTTTTAAAATGTCTGTTTGCTTGTGTTTGTCTGTCCGAGACTTTCTTTGCCTACGATTTGTTAAATGTTATCATATTGAGTGTGGTGTTTTGCATGTAAATATAGTATTGCTTTTCATTTGCATTCTGTACTTTAGTTGAGGTTAAATTAAAAGCCATCTCAAATGCAATTAAAATTAAATTCAATATTAAACCAGTCTGCAAATATATGCTTGATTTGAATTTTCAACAGTGCCAACCTCTGCGCCAGAGATTCTGGTGTTCGAAGCAGGTGCAAATGCGCTGAAAGTGCAGTGGGAGGAGTTGCCTCCTGACAAGGCAAGAGGTATCATTACTAACTATCAGATCTTCTACCGTAAACATGGTCAAGAGACTCCGGATGTTAGCACAGTGGATGGACCAACCAACCAATACACCATCAATGGTAATGGTTGTGTTTATATATTGTTGGCTATCAGTTGTCAGCTATCATGCATAATTAAATTGCTTTGATGATTTGTAGAAGGCTTTATCCTAAGTGATCTTCAATGTAGCCATTTGGTTTTCCCTTTACAGTATATATGTAGCGGATCTGCATAGAAACCAAAATAAATGTTTAAGATCATTTGCTTAACTGGTGTTGTGCTGAAAAGGATGTAGCTTGTTATTGATATCAGGAGAAATACAACATACAAATTACATTTTCCTGTATTTTTTGTTTTAGTTTTTGCTATGTATTTGCCAACAAATATCTAGACTTTATATTGTTAAAATTATTTTGAGCATTATTGTGCTTAACTAACTGACTAAAAGTCATATAGTGTATATCTTGACATCAGTTGTTGGCCACTCCAAAGTAATCTCCCATGATCAGATCCAACCTATAAGTCAGTCTTATCCTGATCATTTTCTATATTTTGAGGCTATTGAGGTAGTTGTAATGATGATCTTGCATATGATGAATATGTAGTTTATTGTAGCTCATTTGTCATCTAACAATATGTGAAGTATTGTACTCGTCATTCATGTGTAATAGTAAACTACAGTAAAGTTTTAATTTTTCATGAGAGGGACAGTTCAAACTTGGAATGTTGTTTGTCGTCCATAATCTTTGCAGTCATTATTGTATTAGAGGTGATAATTCTTGTAGTGTGTTGATTGGATGTGGATCTGTGGCTGTACCTGTTATTATTCTGGACTTGATAATATCTAATTACAGGATTAGAAACTGGCATAACTTACCATGTTCGCGTGCTCGCTGGTACACAAGTTGGATTTCCAACTCTATCAGATGATCAGTGGCCTTGGGTCTCCAAAACTGTAACCAATAGCATTGATGTTGGGGGTGAGTTTGATGGAATGTTTAGAGCGCTTTTTATCTAAAAGTGTATTTGAAATTATCGCCTGCTGATTTTTTTATAATTGACTTATTTAATACTGTCAGACCTGTTGCCTAATTATGGTGAAGTCTAAGAGTTGTGATGAATTACGTATAGTTGTTAATCAGCAAAAATTTATAATTTCGTTTTTTAACAGGCAGTTATCAGAGTTTAATGTAATGCTTCGATGTTTCAGTTTGATTATAGCAGATTGAAATTTGTATTGAAGTTTAAGGTTTAATAAATGAATCTTCCTAAGCAAAAAATCAAGGATTTGAAATCCAGAATTTAAAGAAATTTTGCTCATTACCATATTTAAACAAGAAATTTCATTCAAATACTAACGTGCAACTGATGTTTGTTTTGAAGTCACTAACCTCACCAATGTCCAATTTGTGGTTGTTAACACAACAACGATTCATTTATTTTGGGACCTGCCAACTAATATCACAAGCCCACTTCTTGGATTTATGATCACCTACAAAGTCCATGGATCACCTGAGGAAGCAAAGGTGATCTACCTGGTTGATGTGACAAACCATCCCATTCATCACTTAAGTTAGTATTGACATTTAAGATTTTGTTTTAAATTGCTGTTGGATATTTTTAATTAGGAGTGAGCATTAAATCCTTTTCTAGCCCTATTATTGAAGTAATGCACTGGGTATTAATCAATAGTTGTTTCTAAATGAATTGGAAATCAGAGTTTTGTGTGGGATTAAATTGAAGGCTGAGATGGAGAGATGCCATTCTTCTGTCTTTGGGCTTCATAATGTATGTGTTATTTTTCAAATACCATGTATTTCTACATTGGCTGCTCTAGACTTCTATTTCTCTCTGTTCATCATTTGCATGAGTTATAATTCTGTATCTACTTCTTTTACACCAGTCACTAGACTGCTGATATATGTCATTCTTTTTCTTCTTCTTACTCTTTTGCCTTTGACTTTTCCAGTAATTACCAGGTTTTCTATTCGGCTCTTGTTCATTATATGTGCAAAAATTGAAGCTGTCTTTTACGTATGGTAGACAGCAATTTCCTTTGTGTGTCCGCCATCTCGAGTACTAGTTTATTTGATTTATTTTTGGTCCAAGATTTTTTCAACATTTTCCTCAAGAACCACAGCTCAACAGCTTCAAGTTTGTTCTTCATGACTTTACAGATCATCCAAGTTTCAGCTCCATATAACTTGACTGGCCAGACGTAACATTCTAGAACCCTAATTCTTATTTTTTATTGTTAAATATATGTTTGTAAGTATGTGCTTTAGAGTGGCAAAGGCTATTTTGACCATTTCTATTTTTATTTTTATATCTAATTCACTTTTAGCATCACTTCTGTACCATGACTGAATGTAGAAGTACCACATAAAAATAAAAAAGCCATATCACAATAAATTGTGTTCATACTCAGTAACACTCGGTTAAAGTAAACACAACCAGAAAAGTCAACTTTTGAACTGAAGGTTTTTTGATGTTACTACTGTAACAGTTTGTAATTGTTTTTTGTAATTTTTGTAGCTGTTTTTGATGAAACTGAGTTAGGCCAAATACCAGTAATTGTAAAATAGAGGTTCTGGTCAAATTTTGTGGAAAATATCTACAAAATGCTATTTAAATTTTTAAACATTTTCTGAATTAGCACATTCCAACTGAGCTGACTACAATTTCCACTTATATGCAAGGTGAAGTAGGAGCATAAATGGGAATTTAACACACTTTATTCTGCATATATAGGACCTCAGAGCCCCACACTTTTCCAGAAAATATGCAGCTCTAAACCTACATGACTAAGTTATGATGCGACTGAGATCCATTTTTTGTTTGATCAGAAATTATTCATGCCTCGTCAGGATAAAATATTGTCAGGATAAAACAGTCATCATGGTTATCATCATCATCGTTGTCATCATGGTCAGCACCACCACCACCACCACCACCACCAAATGCATATTCAAAGAAGCTACCCTTTAAGTTCTTTAACATTCCAGTCATGGCTTTGTAATGTGACTGGCATGTGTTCAACTTTGCACTATACCAGCAAGATAGATGTTGGAATAGTGCAAAGTTCATCTGTGGGTCTTTTCCACTACAGGCCAGGAGGAGATTTCGATATTGAGTTAGTGAAGAGGCATAAGGGAAGGTTATTCTTCTGATGGCAGAGAATTACAGTAAGTGAGGCAGAAAGGTAGTGTGATGGACTTCAACACATCAACATGCAAAGTGATATTCTAATACTGTCTAGGCTACTGATGATAATCTGGATAGGTAAGGGAAGGGTGATGCCTTATTGATTCAGGAGGCAGTGGCTTTCCAATGACTGAATGCTTTGAGAATAGGTGAAGGCTTCTTGTAGATCTAACTCACCATTGTTGTATGCTGGTCTTGGTTGTATTTAGCCCTTCTAACTCGTTTCCGTCGCCACTTACTGCTATGTTCAGTTTCAAGAGTCATCTGTATACAGAGTGATGTGCAGAAATGTCTAGAATTTCTTTTCTTGATATGTGTCAGATTCTTGGTTTATTCCAACCATGTCTCACTTGATACAAAATCTACGGTATGTAATGGGTCCTCATCATCTGTCTCATGCATTTTATCAAATGCTTCAATTGGGTTTCTTTGTATTTATTTACTGGTAGTATCCACGACTCACGGTTGTATATGGCAATGGGCCAAACTAGTGCCCTGACAAGTCTCAACTTTACAGTTTACTGACCAACTTGTTCTTTTTTATGAGTTTAATTAATTCCCATGGCCAGCCTTGTTTTGATGTCCTCGTCTTTGTGTCTGGTGTCGTTTTGTATCAAGCTTCCAATGTGTTTGAACCTGGCAACTTGTTTTATCTCCTGTTCATTTACCGGTACTAAGAAAGACTATTCTTGTTATCTGTCCTAGAGAATATTTTTGTTTTAGTTGCATTTATGTGCATGTGTGCATGTTGTATTCAGTTCCTGTTTGTGCTATTCTTTGCACAAGGTCTTGAAGGCCATCATCTGATGTTGCTATTAATAGGATATAATCTGCATAGTACAGTAAAATAAAAGAGTAAATTTTCACCCTAGGCTCAACGCCCATAGGTGCAGTGCTGATCCCCGTTTTGGCCATAGGTGGCTAAGCCATACATCGCGGACGGTGGCCAGTCTCTTATAATGGTTACTTTCGCAATGTTGCCATTGCTACTCATTTGATGTTACTAGCCCTCTAGCGATTAATGAGTCGACCTTAGGGGCTCCTCCGGATTGAACCCGTGTCGTCGAATCTGCCCAGTGATATTACCACTCATCTATCTTCGCCCCGCATGGGAGGTTACCAGGTAATTAATTTTCCTCCAATTGTGAATCTGCCGTCTGATGCTTTTCTCACTGGGACTTCAGCCAAAATGTTATAGGCAGGGAGAGATGTTATACCATTGTCCAGCACCTTTTTTATGGGAACCCAATCTTATAAACTGTTTTAAACTCAGGCATTTGATCTTTGTTGTTTGAACACTTCATCAGGCTGATAGGATGAGAGGAGACACCCCATTTAAATCATTGTCCACCAGAGTTGGTCATGTGGCATCATATGAAAGGCCTTGGTGAAATTGATGAAACAGGTCTTTTGTTTTCACACTGTGGCTTTTTAAAGCATAATTCTTAAGTTGGTGATTTGATCCATTTTTTGCTTGAAACTGGCTTGTTCTGGTGCAGTTTCTATCTCCAATTTGCTCTGGATGCTGTCCAAAATGACTGGAAGAACTTTGTTTGAATGATAAACTAGTGCAACCCTAGTAAAATCTCATTTTGGGGATTGGAATAGAAGTTGATTTGGTTCAATCATCTGGCCAGATTCCTGACCTCCATAGATCATATGCATTAAATCCAGTGCTGGTCCACTCACCACCATGTTGTATTAATTCTACTGGAATTTCATTTGGACCAGATGCTTTCCTGTTGCCAAGTTTCATTAATGCTTTCATTATTTAATCTTTAAGAGGAGGGGAGGAGGTTCAGACAGAGGCGTAGCGTGCCAATGGCTACTGTGGCTTTAGCCATGGGCGGCACACATGACGGGGGGCAGCAAGGCAGCAAATTTTCAAATTTAGGAAGCAACAAATTTTTTGCTTGTCAGTTTGTCAGGAGATTTTCGGTTAAAGCGGCAAATTTTAGAAGGGGCAGAAATTTCAAATTTTTAAATTTTGGAAGCGACAACCTTGGGACCGTCCATAAATGACGTCACGCACTTAGGGGAGGGGTTCAAACATTTGTAGTGCTGTTACGGTGAACCAAACCACGGTTTTGACCATGCAAATTGGACGGTTTTCTTCCGTTTTAACCCTAGGTTAGGGTTAATGCTAACCCTAACCTAGGGTTAAAACCCTAGGTTAGGGTTAGGGTTAACACTAACCCTATGATCTCTTTTTTCAATGCATTCAATGCATTTAATGCATTTTGAATGCAGTTCAATCAATGCACAGCTTTTAAATGCTAAAATAACGAGTGTTGTTCTTCTGGCATGTCTATATTTCTATGATGAGTCAGAGTCTGACGTCATTATTGAAATCAGTAAAAACAATTTTAAAATGGCTGCATTAGTAGTGTCGCGCAGTGCCAGTTTAGTGTGGAATGCCAATTAGCTCCGGACACCTTCAAAATTGAGGTAGACACCCCCACCCCCAAATCCACAATCCTAGAAATATCCCTGAGGCTAACGGAGCGGGTTCAAGCCCTGTTAGTGCCCCTAGTGGCTCTCACACGTGCAGTAATGCCTTCTAAGCTACTTTAAATCATGACGAGTATAAAATTAGGCCTATATTTTGGCAATTGCATCAACTGAAAAAAGGTGACTTAAATAAAGGGGCCGTCCATAAATGACGTCACACGAATTTGTCACTTTTTACCCCTACGTCACGCAACGTCGGACCCCCTAAAATATGACGTCACAACGGGCCGACCCCCCATTTTCAAAAATCGCGTAACGTCATTTTATTTCTTATTTCTTATTAAAGTCCTCAAAAAGGTCATTCTTGTATTTTTTTCCTCTCGAAAAACCCTGACTGGTAGTTTATGATAGCTTCACCTTTCTGCAATGTTCACACATGGGGCACCGTCATGTAGTGGAAATTTGATTTAAGTTATGAGATACCAGGTTATTCTATGTATTTTATGTATATATTTAATTTCCGAGGTCTCGTCATGGGACAAATAAGTTGAAATAACCCAGAGACGTATGAGGAAGGCCACCTCGGACCGGCCATGAATCATTCCAGGAGTGAATAAGATAAGGTTCTCAGTGCTGGTGCCACGTGGAGTGCATGCCCGTCCTACTATTTGACAGTGTACGTGTCCAGAAGGTCGAACACTGATTCTTGGCTTTCTGCCAACGTATGGTCAACGACTCCAGTTACCCTACATTAGCTGACATTTCGGTGGCCGGCGCTGCCCGGACGCCGACAGCCCGTCTCCGGAGGATATTTTGACACCGGCGATCGGTGCGGCACCGTGAGCCCCACCGCAGAGACGAGCGCGAGAACAAAAGGACGCGCGTTCGCTTGCAGCATCTTTTGCGCCAGTGGATTTCGCAATGGCAGCGCTTCTGCCTGCCCGTCGCCGTCGGCTGTTTTTCCTGCGAGGAGGCGGGCGGCGCCGGTTCGCTCGTTTGGTTGTGTTTTACGGCTGGCCTTCGCTCGGGCTCAGAACTATTTCGGCTGACGTGACGTCGTCCGGCTCACGGACTACTTTTTCATCCCCACGCCCCTACAACCTATGAGACTGTTTATCATAGGTCATCGCGTCGACTGTGGTTCGGATTGGGCGGAGCCTATTGGTCCGCGGCCACGCCTGGCTGTGACCTTGTTTTCTCACCGATGTGTACAGCTGTTTCATGTGTAGGCGTTCGTGAGCGTACGCATGCCTGCGTATGTATGCGTATTATTCGGAAGGGAGGTGGTGTGTGGGATTTGGGAGAGGGCGGTAGTGTCCGAGGTCGTTTATTGACCAATATTAATTCGTCTTTGCGCCTTTTTGGCCCTAACTTTGAACGAACTCTGTATACGGAACGGATCTTGGCCTCGGGCCCTCGGCCAAGGGTCCAGATGTATGTGTTGAAGGAAATGGCTTCCTGCTCTTGAATTGGACTAGTCGTAATTGTCCAACAAATTCTGCAATGTATATACATTGTCATTTGATTTTATATTTCCAATGTTTAGTGCATTGAGTTACAAAATATACACGAACAGCCCAGCATAAAATAGGGAAATTGGAACAAAAGAATTATTTCTATCAGTTTCACAGACTAATAAATTTTCAGCAGAATAGGCAAGGGTTGATTTAGTAAGTTCAAGGTCATGTCATGTCATGAAGCCGTCGTCGCTATGCGAAGGCTGGCCGCAACGTTGAGCAATAATTCTCCACTGCTCCCTTTTTAGCTGCTTCCATTAGGTTGATGCAGTAATTTAAACAGCATTGAAAGCAATATTACTGAATGATTAGACTCATATTATGATTCAACCGCTTAATCAGAGTCCTAAACGGTTGAGATACTGACTTCCATTGAATTGAATCCATCCCATGTATTAATTGTGGTGTGGGGTGGAGCAGTGGTTAGTGCACTGGTCTGCCAATCTTTGAGGTCTGTGGTTCAAGTTCCGGCATTGGCAGAAATGTTTGGGTTATTTCAGCCCCTCGCGTCCCCAGTGGGCTCAGCTCTGAATGAATACATTGGGGTGGGGGTGGGGGTATAGAGCGAAAGTCTGGAAGTCTGGCAACGGCTTTCATTCAGCCGCTGCTGTGAAAAATGAAGTTGGCAATAGTTCTGTTCTCTGACAGCACAGAGCCTATGGAGTATATGACATTACCTTTATCTTTAGGTATTAATTACACAGAGCCCATGAAGTATGCCATTAGCCAATTACCTTTGCCTTAATGCATTCATGTTTTGCTACTTGATTCCGTGGGTACAAAGTGCAATTCATTAAGTTTAATTATTTAAATAAGTTGTACTTGATATCCGAGTGAACCTTAAAAGCATTGTTGTGCCATCTTGTATTAATTTGCAAACCATTTGTTTTTTTGCTTTAGTAATGGTTTAAGAGTTGACATGTATTATATGGGGACCTTTACGTAACTGAATGGACATGCTTAGCTTGTTCATTGAAACCCTTTCAAGCCTCTCTCCTTTTGCTTCAGCCTGACCACTAAAGCTGTAATGCAGTTATCTTTCAACAAAACCTTCGATATCCTTTGTTAAACAGCACCAACTTTAGAGGAGAAGCTATGGTCAATGTCTGGTTTCAAATATTTGAAATTCTGAAGCTCTTACCCCGTTATATTGCTGTCTTTCTGCATTATATAGTGGCTTTACACATTATATATTATAGTGGCTTTACACCTTATATATTATAGCGGGCAAGCCTTTCTTGTACTTATTGACAGACTGTCTTTTGTTTGTGTGAAGGCTCCATAGAAACATTTAACTAGCATCAAGTGGTGGTTTTCAAAAGACAGTGGGGGTTTGACTATTTTGCACAGCAAAATGCTTAAACTGCAGTGGGGTAGAACATTTAAATACCTAAATTTGTTACCCCTCTTGGGGAATCTGGCTCAACCAGTGGAGGTTGGCACTCTCCAGACATAGTGAACCCAGCCACCACCAATGTTTGGTGTAAAGTGGACGCATGCCCAAAATTGGCGAGACGTGCACTCAAAATAATTTTTTTATTGACCAAAAATTTTGTAGGAGGGTTTTTAATTTCTTAAATTAAAAATTACTAGATATTTAAATATTCAATATTCAACTTTGACCCACAAAAATATTCAACTTATAAAACTGGATTTACAGGATATGCATATTTTCTGTTTGCATTTCTTGATGCATGAATCTTCTAAAAAAAGTATGTGAGGTTTTAAAGGTACGCTTACATTATTGACCAACATACATTGTACTTTGGTGTGTTTGGTGTTTTTGCAATTCTGTTTGTTTGCAATAAGCAAAATTTCCCAAAAGTTAGTCAACTGGGAAATTGTTGCCCAGGAGAAATTTCATGTGCCCACTGATTCAGAATTAGAGGGAACATTGGCCAGCACCCGTTTCATTTTGTCACTTAGTCAACTTGTATAATTTCTGGTTGCTATATTTGTGGTGGCATCGATACACTTTGTATTGTGATGATTTCTGCTTTAGAGCCTGATACGTTGTATGAGATCAGCATCAGCCCTTTCACAGACCTTGGTGATGGATATCATGTAACAAAAAATGTTAGAACTTTCCCTGAGGGTATTGTCCGTGGTAAGAAGAAAATGCTTCTCTTTCTATATTTAGCTAAATCTGACTGGCCAGATCAATGGCAATAGATTTTTCTTTTCTTCATATTCTATTAGATTTTTTTCTTTCAGGTTGATTAATTATTGCAATATTGTCCAAATTTACATATATGGGCTACCTAAGAAAAATGTCTTATTTGCTAATGTTCTTGTAAATGTTTTACTAATTATATTTACTTCCTTTACAAATAAAGTTGTAAACTGTTCCTGCATAATATTTAGGGACTTGTTGGCAACATCTACACCAATTTATCTTGGGTGTCCAAAGAATGTTGGGATTCAGCCAGTAATTTATAGCAGGAAGTTATTAACACCAGATGCCAGGGTGTATCAGATTATCCAGTCCTCCTAAAACCTGGATGCCTGAAGTTTATTCTTCTAGCAAAACAGGTGGTGTTGAGGTCAACCCAGGTCATAAAGGATGTGAAGAATTCCTCCATTGATTTGATGTAGAAGAATAACCTTTTACTACATAGGTATTGGTGTGTTTGGGTGCATGTGGGTGCATATACCCAAATAATGGTTGAGTCTTCTTACTACTGTATACTGTAGTTTGTGCTATTTATAGCTGTGGATGAGTTATTTATACCCACTGGCAATCTACCATTGCTATTTGACAAAATTCCTCTGTATAATTTTTCATCTGAAACTGTAGCCGGTGACCCACGAATCCAATCTTTGTATTTGACCTCATTTCTGTGAGAAGTGTAGAGAGGATCTGATTGAACAACTTTGAAGAAGGTCCATGATTAGTTGAAGTCTGCACAAAATTAACATTAAAAATAAAACAGCTGTTATCAATAAGAATAACAAATGTTCCTCTGTTGGTTATAATAAAGTTAATTTATAGCCTTTGCTTCAACTTGGCAATTTCTGATCAGAAATGGCATGCATGACCATTTCTTTCCAATACTGTGCTGTTTTAAAGATGAGCTCTGGTAAAATAAGTGGAATAAATAATTTAAAAGAACTTAGTATGTGATGTGCTGGTATGGTAATTTCTGTTAATGATAAATTCTAAATCAAATGTGGTGTTTGACTGTGTTTCAACTAAGTGGATACCAGGTTTTGGAGTGTATTGGCTTTAATATAGGACTACAGCAAAGTCTACAAATCATGGAGAATCCTATGTTATTATTCAGATATTTGTAAGAAAAAGTTTTTGGAACATGATCAATGCAGAATTTTATTTGACTTCTTCTTTAGGTGCTGTGTATTTCTACGTTAGCGACCATGGATTTCCACTTTGTTCTATCTTGACATCCTCTTATTAGTTCGATGTTATTCATTATTCCCTCAATTCCTTCTCGTAGGCAGTCTATGTATGTGATTCTCTGCCTTCCTCTGGCTCTTTTTCCCTCCACTTTTCCGGTTATTGCCAAATGCTCCAGTCCTTCCTTCCTTTCTCATTACATGTCCGAAGAAGGAAAGCTGCCTCTTTTTGATGGTTGCCATCAGACTTCTTTCTATTCCAATTTCGTTCAAAATCTCTTCATTGGTTTTCTTTTCCATCCATGAAATCTTCAGCATCCTTCGCAGAAACCACATTTCTGTGGCTTCTAATTTCTTATTTGACTTTAAAACTTATATTTAGGAATGTGCTTTGATGATTTCTTACTTATTTTGAACTTTGGAATATTGACTCATTTTTGGCTTTTATTTGATTACAGCACCTCCTGTTCCTACGGCGCTTACTGCCGAGCCACTGAATGAGACGTCAATCCTGTTGACTTGGTCAGAGCCAGAATTTAGGGACGGAACAGTAACTCACTTCACAGTTCGATATCTTCCAGTTCTATCAGAAGGTCCTAAGCCAGCAGCCAATGCTTCTGTCACTCAATTTCTTGAAAGGTGAGTGAACAATTAAGTGTAAACTTTCATTAATGCGACAGAAACAAGTGCAGTGGATAGTGAATTATTTAACCCTTTTACTGTTAATTTATTTGCAATGTAATGTAAAATGGACGAGTATTCTCTGAGCAAACTGGAAAAAAGTATGCATGTGTTTGGCAACAGTTCTTTCAAGGATTTTGGAAAGGAGTTTTAGTGTGATAGTGTAAATTGTGCTTTTGAGCTCCATTTCAGGCAGATTTATTTAGTTCCTTAAATCTCTGCTTGTCTTAAGGTTAAGTGTGCTTGTTTTAGGGTTAAGTGAGAAGATTTCTCTAGCAGTTGAAGATGACTGCAGCCTTTTAACATGGTCTATATCAGAGCTAAACGGGCATGGGTGGTTGATTTTTTTGTTTTTACTAGTTTCTCAAGAATATCAGGATTTATGAATGCAACATCACTGACTGTCACACACACACACACACACACACACACACACACACACACACACACACACACACACACACCAATGATGATGACAAAGGCCCTGTTGAATTGACTTTTCTCTTGTCAAATTTGGATGAGATTTGAAATGTCAAGATATGATGGATTTTTTGAGAAAGTTTCAGAGCAGTGATTGGAAAAATAAGTTTTCTAAGAGCAAATTCTGGTAACTGAGGTAAAGAAAAGCGTTGCCAAGGATCTAATGACGTTAGTTTGCTTTTGTGCTATTTTGATCGGGCACATATTATGCCGCTGTAATTTGATTTAAAGCTTTTTTGCCAGCACAGTGTAGAATACTTTGGACCTCATTTTAAACTGCTATAAGCAGAAATTTGTTGACTGTTAATTATTCACCCTTAGCCTTTCTATGGGCAGTGAATTCATGGGTCAGTGTTTCCCTTTGCTTGGAACTGAATAATATTAGAATTTTTAAACTAGTTTGTTTTTGCAACTCTTTGCAATTCACACACTAATACACTACCATGCAGGTTTACTTAATTGACTACCGGTAATTATGTCAAGTTAATTTTTCCATTAATGCCAACTTAGTCAATGAGAAAATTTGAATGCGTGTTTGTGAATTTATAATGATAAAATTAATGATGATTTTACAATTGTTGTAATGGAGTTTGATGGAGTCTAACTGGTATTTGTTTTCATCTGTTTTCTAGAATCAGCCAGACATCACAAATAGTCATTACGAATTTGAACCCATTTACAGTTTACCAGTTTACAGTTCAGAGCCACACCAGTTCCACTGACAGCCAGTTAAGCCAAGAAGTTCGCTGTCAGACGATGGAAGGATGTAAGTGGCCACATGGGTCAGATACAGTCCACTCCGCTTAATAGGATAGCTCTGGGACCGTCACAACAGTATCCTGTTTACCCATCCATTTATTTGTAATGTAATGTAAAATGGACATGTATTCTCAGGGCAAACGGGAAGAGGGTTAAGTGGATTATCCATTTACCCAAAGTAGGCTGTAGACTTGTGTGCAATAACATCATTAAAATTTAAAAGACAAAGACATGCCTGTACTGTATACAGTATGCACATCGCTATTTAGTCTTATTTCCGATCAGGATAATTTGTAGTTGATGGCTGAGTAACAGTTTCATGACTGATGTCAGCAATCTGGCTTTCGGGTGCATATAAATTTAAATGGCAAAGGAGTCTACTGCTAAGATAGCGGCAGCCAATGTCCATTGGGGGGGTTCATAGTTAGCCTCCTCTTCCTATGTATCTTCATTGTTTCTAAATGCCTTTGAAGTTACCCCAGCCTTATTGAACGTGTCACACTTGGCTGCAACACCATCTTCAATTGCCAGTACTGTTCAAAGCCCTCTATGCCTCCTATGTGTTGGATAATAACAACTGAAATTGGCACTCACCCCGCAATTTTTCTGCCTTTTTTATGCTCTATGCAGTGCAGCTGTTCATGTCAGCCAATCACGTAAAGGCAGCTTTGAAAACGGTGTGCCAGCTTGTTGCTCCGCCTCTTCAAGGCTGTGGGCAACGGTTCAGCCAATCACGGCAACAGTTATATCAGTTGGCAGTGAGTTTGGCCGTGTAAATGGTTGGTTATCCATTTATCTGTTACCATTGGCACAGAATTAATTGCCACGGAATTATCAATTTATCCAGTTAGGCGAATAATCTTACAGCAAATCCACTTAAACATACCTTCACTGTATGTCCCATTGAAATGCATGGGGCTCAGAATGGGACTTCAGGATATTATCCACTTAACCAAATTATCCGCTTATCAGGTATCCATTTATGTGGATTCGACTGTAATGCTAGAAGTCAACAAATCCGATTCATTTTAACAACTTGTCGCTTCGTCTGACATTGGTGGGTGTTTGTGGTCTGAATTATCGTGGCATGAGCGTGCCATTTAAAGTAGTTTTGTTTTCGTGGGACACTGTGTGATTATTTAAAATACCACGAGGATACTTAACATTGAATAATTATAATTGAGACATTTTTGTAGGTCCTGGAATTCCACAAAACGTTGCGGTGTACCTTGTTGCACCAACAGATATAGAGGTCGATTGGCGGCCACCTAAGATTTCAAACGGACTGATCACTTCATATATTGTCTACTACAGTGATGAGAAAACAGCTCCAATTTCAAAGTGGCTGACACAAGTTGAGAATGGTATGTGTGAAATCTGTTTCAGTTTGAATACATATTTAATCCCTTCACCGTTCATTAAATTTTTTTTAATCTGTTACCCAGAGGCGTCATTTGGGGGGCTGGGGGGGGCCGTGGCCCTCCAAGGAAATGAAAATATTAATTTATAATGTATTAATGTGCAAAAAATTGCCAAAAAATATCAAAAAATTGCAAATTTCCCAACATTGGCCCTAAAATTTGCCAAAATTGCTCAAAATTTGCAAAAAAATGCAAAAACTGCCTAAAATTTGCCAAAATTGGCGAAAAATTTGCAAAAAAATTTTCTCGCGCCCCCCCCCAAGAAAAGTGTGAAATGACGCCACTGCTGTTACCATGGCCACAATTTATTTTAGTAATACAATACTGACGCTTTTAGGATGATGCCATCAATCACAGGAACACTAGTATTACACATCATCACATTCATCTCGGACAGAAGTACTACAGCTACAGTACTACAGTTGTCTTTACTTCAGCTGATGGTTTCCTTATTTAATTAAACAAGGATCTGTTGCATTTTTATGTGAGAATTATCTCAGTTCCTTGTTGTTTGTAGTGTAGTGATTAATTATCAGGGGCAGTAAGTTAAAAGAGTGGCAAGCTGATGAAAACGAGTTTGATACACTCCGAAGCCCTAAGTTTGACTCAGCTTTCACTCACTCGATGGATAGATAGATGGCATATAGATGTGTGTGTGTGTGTGTGTGTGTGTGTGTGTGTGTATATATATATATATATATATATATATATATATATATATATATATATATATATATATATATATGGCATAGCGATAGATGGCATTGTGATAGATGGCATTGCAAGGGTAAACTGTGGGTTTGGTGGAAAATGGCCATGGTCTGCCAATGAATGGTTTGCCACCTGTTGACTGAAGACCTTGAACCTGAGGGTTGGCTTTGGACCTATGGTCAATATGAGCCTATGGGTTAACTTTAATTAATTATCAAAGTTTTCTTAAAATATTTAAACCTTATCAAGACCTTCAAAATGATTAATTAGTTGTTGCAATTAATCTTTTTTTAAAATCAATGCAAGGGAATTAGATTACTAGGATAGACAGTTTCTGGTTTGTTTTAAATTCTTTGTGTTTCTGTATTTCAGGTACAGTGGCAAAAGCTTTAATCGCAGGGTTAAAGCCAAACACACTGTACTCCATTAAAGTTCAAGCAACGACACATCGATGTGAAGGATTGTATTCAGCACCAGTTGACCATTTGACGCGGGAAGATTACCACATGAAGAAAAGTGAAAATGGTGTGTTTGTGTGTGTATGTAATAAATGTGTGTGTGTATGTGTGTACATATATGTATATATACACACACATATAATATAATATATAACATATATATACAATTATACATATATATATATATATTTGTTATATATACACCACATACAATTGACATGGCTAATTAATTCATTGATGCTCATCGAGTGTGATTGATGGATGGCATAAATCCATTTACTGTGACTGTGTAATTAGCGACTAGAAGAGGAGATTATGTAAATTAGTAGTGTCAATGTATATGCGTGAAAATTTAGGAAAAATAATCCAAAAACAAGTCATATTATCATTTTCTCTCCCAGTTTTCTCGTGGTTTTAATTCTAGAATGTTAGAAGGATTTTCTTGTTTTCAACATATGCTTGAGATTGATGTGAGTGTATGTTTGACTTTTATCATCAAAGGAGGAGCAACTCGGAGTTTATTAAGCCTACAGGACTTAATGAGACAACAGTAGCTCTTAAGGTGCAGTTAGAATAACATTGCTTTTATGGCTGTTGGAATGGTGTTCAGGTCAAATATTGGAACTAAATGTGGAACTATGTCTTGTCTGTTTCCCATATAGCTGACACTCGAGCATATAGTGATCGCACGCTGGGAATAGTGATCGGCATATGCATCAGCGGTGGCTGTATCGTCTTCTGTGTTTTACTTGTTGCTGCGCTGCGGAATCGGTAAATACACGATTGCTAATTATCGGTAGTTTATGCTTTTTGCATCTGTTAGTCATTCGCTCAGGTTATACACTGTAATTCGATCGTCTTTGTGTAGTTGTAGTTTTATTGTGTAACGTGCTTTTCAACATTTGTAGGCCTCTGCCATGCACTCGAGGCCGACAGACGATGCATGATGCGAATGGCTACGCAGCACAGGTGCAAGATGGGCGACCAGTATCGAGCCCATTGTTACGGTTCAACGTTGCTACTACCGATAGCAAGGAGATGGACAGAACATCACACATACTTAATAAATCTCAGGACAACGAACATTTAGATTCCAAGGTTTTCGCCTATGAAAATATTTTTACCATGTGGGAGATGTGCTTTCTTAGAAATGTTATTTTTTATTAATTTAGTTTTTGATGAAATCAGATTAAATATGCTTTTTATATTTTTAAAGAGTCGTGTGAATTTATGCCTTTCGGGTAATAATCAAGTGTTGTGTTCTTCTTTCACAGGGTGGACCTGTAATAATGAAATGTGCAGAGAATGGCGATGTGGCTAAAATGAACGGATTTTCAGATTATTCCAGACAGAATGGAGGAGCAACCCAGAGCTTATTAAGCCAACAGAAGTTAAATGAAATTGAAACAACAGTAGCTTTTATGGTACGGTTGGAATAGCATTGCCTTTTTGGCTTTTGGAACGGTGTTCCGGTAAAATATTAGAACTAAATTTGGAACTATGTCTTGCAGTTATCAGTTGTGCAAAATTTTGCTTGGTTTTGGCATGTAGATCTAGTGAACTAGTACATTATACCAAAGCAAATTGTTACCTGATTTCATTATTATTTATCACTTTATTCATGTTTTAGTCAGATTTCTGCTTTGAGAATACAGTTTTCTTAATTGTGATGTTACTCTTTTCAGGTATCATCGGATATATCACCTCCAGAAGATTCGGTTAGAAATGTATCACATTTGACTGACCTTGGTGATGTTGATGATGGTAATGAAACTACAACAAAGGTTTGGGAGTGAACGACACACTTAGTGCCATTATTGCACTTAGAGAATATCATCAGGGATTGTACATCTGGCCACTGTTATTATTATTATTATTATTATTATTATGTATTTGATAAAATCAAATTGACTGTTTCACAGTTGCATACCTCAGATTTTCTAGACGCTGAAGCCTGTTTTGTCGACGTTTCTCATGTCCGGCAGCTGAACAGTACATGACTTTGCAGTCATTTGGAATAGATTCATTTTATTGTTGTTAATGTTCTGGCCAAATAAGTGCATGTGAATGGAACTGTCTGTTTTTGGATTTGGATCAGCGACAACAATACAAGATCGTGCACTGACAAAGCAATGAACAGTTGACCTGGATCATAAAGGACAAGCAGGCATCTACCTCAGGATCGCGTATGTCCTCTGCTTCACTTACAAGTCTTCTGCGGCTACCTCAGTGGTGACACTCGTGACTATGACGATAGCAGGGCTTGACTATTCCACTGTGGTGTCCGAGTTCACCCGTGCTTTGCATCGTCTGATCTGACCTACTTCCGGTGTCTAAACTGACCCACATCTCAGGTCTGATCTGTCCTCTGCATTCTGGTTATGACTGTGGTTGCCCGGCTTTTCTGCCGCTGCCTAGGCGCAGTTCATTTTGCTTTTTGCACTTATTACGGGTAAAGTTTTCTATTTAATTTCTTTGTAACACGATGGGCAGAGTTTGTAAATTCTTATATTAAATATAAGGATTACGTTTAGTAACTGCTACTGTTTTATGTGTTATTATTTTGTTGCCTGTCTATTATTAACAAATGTTATTGATGTTTTTAGTAATAATATCGACTATTCATATTCAGTGTATGTTTGTATGTATGTATTGATTAATATTTTACAATTCTGTGTTTCTTGATAAATACAGCCTTGATTAAAAATTTTAAAGTTATACATTGTATGAAAGTGAACTATAAAATATAATCAATGCAGTGTTGGGAATTGGTTTTTGTATTCTTGAAAATTTTTAATATTGTCAATGTTTTACTTTACTACGGAGTTTTTTTGATTTAACAATGCAATTTACGGGTTATGTCAAATTTTAGACACGTGTACTAAATCAAGTTAATATTATTGACTGATGGAGTTAATTATTAATCTATGCACTTCTGGTTAAGCTATGTAGATGCATAAATAGTTTGATATCTACACAGATGTGTGCATGGCAAAGTGAAATAAAAATTTCGTTAGATAGTTGTTGAAATTTTGAATGACATTTGCCACATAATATGTTTATTAGTTACTTTATATGGTTGATCTCTACTTCAGAGATGTAAGCTAATTATAACAGTTCTAATAAATATTCAATAAGAATACCAGCACTTACATTTTATTGTCTCCAATATAATTTTTACATTATCTGTGCATAAATGTTAGCATAAAGATGCATTCATGAAGTCTTGAAGAAAGGAAATGAGTGTGTTTTTTGCTTGTATAAAATTTCTTGAAGATATATTTGATACATGTCTGCATTCATAATAAGTTGTGTATAGTTTATGTATGGTGTAAGTTCTGTAGTGTTCTTTACAGTATTATTGCATGAGGTGGAGTTGAGGAAAGCTACAAATCATGAAATTCAATTCTGGAAAACATGGGGCATATAAATCAAATTTTACAAGTTAGATTTCTGTTACTCAGCATTAAAGCATAGGAAAATATTCTCCAAAAGAATACATCACCTACTTCTTAAAATAGGTATCATTTAAAGAAATTTTTTATTACATTCCCAACACTAGGAAGAAATCATGAACTGTCGTTCATTAAATGAAAATATTCTGAAAGTGAAATTTATCTGAAATAGTGCAGGCAGGGACTATTAGAATGTAACACCTGTGTTGTATGGGCTAAATGGATGGAGAAAAATATGGTTGAATTAGATTTTAGATGAAGTTAGTGTACTAGCTTTTGAAAAGACCAGACTCGTGTTTTTGTTGGTGTGTGTTTGTACATAATATATTGTACAAACTTTCTGCTGAATCCTTTGTTGGCAATCAGGGTCGCCAGTTTTAGTGTTAGCAAGTCCTGTTGTAGCGATTGTTTGTGTGGTGCACCATCCTGTTCTTATCTCGTGTTGTAAAATCGTACTGTGAAGAAATAGTATAAGTGGCAGTTATTTTTAAAACTTTAGTTGAGATTAATTTGAAATTGTTTTTGTATTGGTGTATCTGAAATTGTTTCTAAATTTTTTGAGTTTCCATTGCACTTATTGTTACATTTTCTCTTGTTGAAATATATTTTGGACTTGTGTTTTTCAAACATGGCTTTTGGTTTAAAGATGATTTTGGTGGATATGGATTAGATAATTAAATGAAATCATAGTGGTCTCTTTGTTAATTATATGTTATCGGTTCATCTATCAAATGATTGTAATACAACTGTTGTGGTATTGCCAATTTTGCCTTTGCACTGTTAATATGAGATTACTCAGTGTGAATGCTCTTGTTCTACCAGCAGCTGAATGTTAAGGTAGCCTTACCATATTTAAAATTCTCGGGTAAAGGCGTCTCAAAGTCAATCATTTTGTGCAAAATAAGTTTAAAGTTGGTCATTTGTATTACTTTCTTTGTCACACTGCCAAAACATTATGTTGTAATTATATTAAGTTGTTCCAGAAAAGATGGAAGTTTATACTTTTAGAGCTCAATCATTCATGCTGAACATTTAAACGATACCAACTTTTATAAAAACCGTTTCAGACACCAACATATTGCTTTTTGTGGAAATTGCAAATGCTGTTGAATTATGTTTCCAGGTGATTTTTTGTTGATCTGATGATAATACTGATTATATTGCTTGATTACAGTTTTAGTTATTTGGCTTCTTCTGTCCTACCTCTTCTTCTATTTGAAGTACAAACATAAGAATTTTGATATTTTATTGCTGTAATATTTTCATTTATATGTTTTGATATGATCAGGAGTTCATTATATTATATATATATATATATATATATATATATATATATATATATATATATATATATATATATAAATTTTTCTTTAAGTTGATGGCCTTTAGATCTCTAAGTTTAAATGCACACCTTTTCATTATCAGTTATTCTTTTATAAAATTGGTACATTAAAGGTTTCTGGCTGTTTTTTTAGAAGTTGTTTATATGTACCAATTTTTGCAATGATAAAAAATATAAAAGATGTTCAGGATGCTACTTTTGTTAGTTTTGTCAGTAGTAAGTGTACATGTGATATATGTGTGTGTGCTTGTTTTTACAGCATCTGTATTTGTTGTAGTTTAACATTGTTTTAGCATAAGAGATGTCTATAAATTTGATTGTTGAAGAGTTTTCCAGAATATTAGCTTTTCATTTGGTAAAGATTTGAGTTTTCAGTTTCTCTTCAGAAATTGCTCTTGCTTAATGACAATTCTTTCAGAATTATTATGCTTTGTCTGTGTTCGTGAAGCTGGATAAATTCCTTGAATCGGCTTCTGTTGCTTTATCTATTCTTTGTCATCGTTTATTTATGTATGACTGCAGTATGGCTAAAATCTGTATAGCACGCTCTATCATTTCTTTTGTTTATAAGGTATTCTTGTCTGACTGTTAGTTTCATTTGAAGTTTGAAACTGATATATTTGAGTGTATAATTTTGATCTTGCAGATAACTGCAGTGGTCGATGCATTTTTTTCATATCATTTAGCAATTTAACTGTTGCATTGATGCTGGAGTATTGTCCTAAAGTTTTAAGTGAATGTAAAGTTTGATCCTCACCACAGCAAAATTTTGCTTTGTGTGAATTTTTTAAAAGATACGGGTTACTGCAATTTTGTTTATGCTTTTTAATCTTCTATGTGAAAGCACTCTGTTGACTGCTGCACTTGTATGAATAATTTTACATTAGTATAACAGTTTAAGCTTTGTTATGCTGTGGTCTTTTCCTAGTAGGCTTATTTTGATTACAATGATTTGAAGTTTGCCTACGATCTAGTTTAGTAGTGTTGTTATGTTTGAAAAATCTGTTATAAAATATATAATATTCTGTATCGGGTATAATTAAGTCTCATTGATATGTAGCATTTTAAAGAATTATGTTTTGCTAGATCTTGTTTTTAGAGTAGCATTTTCGGAGAGCCGTTTTGAGTTAATATTTTAAAGCATGTTGTGTTTTCATGCACCTGTATTGTTTCAAGTTCTGCTTTTTTCAACTTCCTTTCTTATTTGTTTTGCCAGCATATAAGTAAGTGTTCCTGATATTTTACTTCCTTTTATTTTTACTTTATGATTAATTCGGTTGATTTAGCATTTGTTAAATCTGATGACATGCTCATGTTTGCAGGCTACATACTTCATTAATATTTGTGGTTTTTATTCAGATTTTCCTGTTCCCAGATTTTGAAATCTGCATCTGCTATTTCTCACTCATCCACAACATTTTATGAATGACGTGATGATTTGTGCAATTGCAGTTTAGGATAACAAAGATCATAATGCTTACATTTAGCTAATGACACTTTAAATTGTCTGTATTATTTTTTTCAAGACAATTTTTCCAGTGCTGTAAACAAGGCTAAGGCCTATGACAAGTGTGCTTTGACATATATAATTTAAATCCTATATCAAATAGGTGTGTTTTTGTCAGCAGCGTGGCATTTGTGAGGTGGAATGGTCAGAATATGATTTGAGACTGATTTGATATATAGGCAGTATGCTAGTTTAAAGTAAAAAGTATCAGGCCAAAATAGCATTTATTACATTGCAATGGAATTTCTTAACTGCATGCAATGAGCTTTGCATTGATTATTTTTACATAATTTGCAAAGATTATTTGTGCTGAGAATCATATAAATCACTAATTCTGGTTTCATTTGTTTCTTTTAAAGATATTTGATCTTTTTGGCTTGTACAGTAGCTTATAGGAAGGTTATAGGAATAACAGAAAGTCTTCTGGAGTTGCATTTTGCTTGAGCACAAAAGTTTTAAATTGAGGGAAATTCGTAAACTAAGAAAAGTATTGGTAGTAGAAAAGGTTTTTGAAAACTTTTTGAAATGTTAAACTATGAAGATAAAGAGAACCAGGAGTTTTAAACCAAAAATGCTTTCTTTTAGATTTCACATATTGGGTTTTCGTTCTAGTGCTTCACAATTTCACTATTCAACCAACCATTCAACTGCTTATAAATGAGTGAATATTAATAATCGATTTTTAACAATGGAATGGGAATCACAGGACTTTAAAAACTTTGCTCTTTGAGTGATTTTATTAATTAAATGTGAAAGCCATTTCAGACATGTCTTATTAAAGTCAGCAACTTGTCACTGAATGAATTTGCGTTTCCGTTCTTGAGCATGGCACATCATTATAGGCTTTTCCAAGTAAGGTAATGTTGACAGATTGGCTTGTAATTGCATGAGTACCATTATTTCTGTCAAGACCAAACAGATTCTGTAAAAATTAGTAACAGGGATTGACATAAGTAATTGACTACTATTTCATTCAGAATTGGTTATAATCTGCATATGCCATTACTCTTTAATGAGAAATTATACTTTAACAGTCAAAGGTTAAAAAAATCAATGCCGTTACTTAAGAAGTAGTTCTTGAAATTTGTGACATTTTAAAATAACCTTGGTGTAATCTGAGGCTTTCCACTATTTAATATTAAGACTCAACTACAGGAATTAGTGGAAACTCAGCATTAGTTATTAAGTGGAGAATACTGGAACAAGTTCAAAATAAAGGCAACACACAATATAAGAAACGAGTGTATGTATGTATATTTTGTATATAGACATATGTATCTTATACATATGCATACATGCATGCATATATACATATATATACACACACAAAGATATTTATGTACATCTGAGTTGATGTTTTGGTTTACCAGTTGTCACTGTAATATATAGGAAACATTTACTGATCTCACCAACTCAGTTTTGTGCCAACTAATTTACTATTTAGAAATGAAACTTTCTTTATCATTGAATTTTCCTCAGATCTTTTTCTCAGAGACCTATTGCAAACAATGGTATTCTTCAGCTGATGGATTTTACAACTTGTATTGATACTTGTTTTTCAGGGCTTGATTGCTGTAAGCATAATTGTTCTTGACCAAACACCACCTGAAGTATCTTCAGCATATGGAATGTTGGCAAAACATGTTGCAGTTTTTACATAACAGATAGTCTTGTATGCTTCATAACCATTCAAAATATCCCTATCTTGTAAATTATGATAATTTTGCTGAGTTTTATTTGAACAAAATTCCAGCATATGCTGACAGAGATGCAGTTATTTTTGGTGTGTTCAGTCCCGTCCTTTTGATGGCTTTTCTTTTGTGTGCCTTAGTTTTTGTGTGTGCTAAGTTTCACAAATAGTGGAATATTCATGGAGGTTTTCAATTTCCTGTTCAGTTTTCTTTATTTTATAGATTATCTTGACATTAGTTTATTCATATTACTGATGGAAATCATGTTTCTCTTGACTGAGAATAGATGTTCTTCTGGAAGTGTTTTCTGTCTGCATTGTAATGAGATTGTTCCATGTTGAAAGATATCCACATTGCTTCAAGAAAGCAACTTAATTTGCAAATAGAAATGCAAAAATTTGCTTGCAATTTATGAATATAAAGTCATGGAAAATTCATGTATGACTTTTTAGTGAAAAATTTGCCACAGATGTATTTTTTTCAGGTTTATTATATATATATATATATATATAATTTATATATAATTTTAAATCAGCAGTGGTATTGATTCAGTTCTGTAGCAGTTAAAACATTTAGCATGCATGTAAAGTCTATTATTTAATACACCAAAACCAGTCTACATATGAAATCTGATAGTGCCACAACATCCTCAATCCACAAGCGATCTTCTCGGGTCACTCTTCTTCATCCTCTGAATCAATCATCTCTCAAAATTTGCAACTGTGCTTTTCATACACTGCATCAGAACTTTGGAACTCAATTCCAGCATACCTCTGCTGTCTACTCAAGTTCTTCTAACAAAACTCTAAGCATTTCTCTTCAAAAAATCGTTTCCTCCATAGGCGTAACGTCCCCACTGCAATCACCCTTTGGATTAAATGACCCTTTGGCTATAGCTATCTTATATTAAGATTAAGCACCTAGGAATAAAGAGCACTTGCTGTGCTACTTTTGAAAACCCTCTTTAAAATTCATGATCTGTTACTTACTTAATAAAAATGATTATTTTCTTGCACTTATTTGAATCGGCATTGGAGTTTGAATGATCGATGTTCTATCTGATAATCGTTGAAAATAAATTGCCAAGTTATTACTGTGAAACTCGGATGACTTGAAACCTTACAACAATTTGTGCTGAAGGACAGGATCTGTACCTTTCATGAGCTTGTGAATTCAGCATGCATTTAGTGTTCGATTGATTACCGGTATTTCTGATTATCATTCTGAATTGCTTTCTATCCAGCTACTGCTTTAAAACAGCGTTTTTGCTACACTACTTTTGCAAAATCTGTCGTAATCACATGCCAATTCTGTCAGATCTCATCTGCATAGTAGGAATGACGGTTGTTTTACGGGTAAAAGTATTGTAATGTTAATTATTTGTTTTTCCCTGTCTGTTGGCTCTATTTTGTATTTATATATGCATACTTGCATATGTATAATATATATATATATATATATATATATATATATATATATATATATATATATATATATACATGCTTACATATATGTCTATATACACTGTATATTATTATAGTGGAATATATGGCACCTTATTGTGTTGCAGTTGTAGGTGCTTCAGTTTCATTTTTTAAATTCTATAATATTCAGAACACAGAAAATAAGTCTTGTAAAACCAAAATATGGGTATGAATTTTTATGCTGGAATAGGTAGCTTTATTTTGGCTGAAATGCTTTATTTTTCATGTGGTGGCTTATTGGCAAGTAGATCAGGGTTTTGTATGTAAAGCTGGTTGCCACTTTGACTAATGTAGTTGAAGTAAACTACTTGATTCGGTACAAAACATGAAACAGTAATCTCCATGTTAGTAATATTATTCCCACTTTTATGTTGATTTCTTAAAGACACATTTTGAAAATCTGCTACTATTTTGTTGTTGGCATATTTTCAGTTTTGTGGAATATTTTTTCCAAATGAATATTTCTCAAAACTGAAAGATATGTCTTGAATTTTAAAAATTATTTCCAAAATGTTTGGTTTTTGAATAGAAACAGAAACTTTCAATACAGAAAACTAGCAGAGACCTTTCTTGTATTTGCTAACTCATATGAAACAAAGATATTTGTTTTGCTTGCCTGACACACTGAAAAGTCAGATTCTTTTTATATTTATTTATGTGTGTATATATATATATATACAAGTATGTGTGTGTGTATGTGTGTATATATATATATATATATATATATATATATGTGTATATATATATGTATATATATGTATATATATATACATGTCTATGTATGTTTATGTATTTCTGTGTGTTGTAATATGTAGTACTTGTGCAATATGTTGACATTGTTTGTCGGAAGGTTTATCAAAACATTTACAATCTTTATTGAGCGACATTGAGATTGTTAGATTGCAACTGTCATCTCAGCGTTTGGTTTTGTTTTTCCTTTTGTGCTAGTTTTATCTCAGGGAATCAAATAATTTTAAATGTTTCTTTTGCTGGTTTTTTTAAAATCAAAATTGATCTACTGTATTAAGAACTTGTGTAATAATTTCTATTTCCCATTGCTTATGGAATTTTTACTGCTGTTGATGTGTCGGCAGTTAACCTTTTGCAGTGAAATTTTCAAATTTCCATTCTCTTTTGCTGACTTTCAGCAGAATGGAACAGAATGGAATATCATTTAGTTAGTTAATGTCCCTGATGACACAGAAAATTGCTAAACCATAATTGGAAGTATATAGGTGACATTTTAGAAATATTTGCAAATGAGTATCAGTGTATGTTTGTCATGTAGTGTACAGAATGTCTTAAGGTCATGTAACAAGTTAATTATTTTCATTTTGAAGAATCGGATGAAAAGATATGATTATCTAGAAATGAAGATACAGCTCATTTGAATCTTTTGGTGGTTGTTGAATAGTGCATGTGGTTTTGTAAAAAAAACACCAAAATTTGTACAGAATCACAGCAACGTTTTTGGCACCTATTTTCCAACAGCTGCCTCATCATGAGATATCCTGCTACCATGTGGCCGGATGAGATGATAATGGAAAGGGCAAAGAGTTGTGAAATTGTTACCAGATATTGATTGGCCAAAACAATGGATCTTGACTGATGCTAGTTCATGTCGTGCGGTCATGGGAAATTTTGAAATCATATATGGCAGATTTTATTGATGAATTCTATAGATGAATTATACAAATGAAATTTTGTTTTTCGATGGGAGGAGTGTTTAGTGTAATGTTGTCTCATGTAGTTTGATTGCTTTCATTGCGTACAAGTGTATATGTTATTTTAACAATGGCAGCATAGAATTCGGTACAGTTTTTTTTACCAATGGCCTTTGCAGACAGGGCTTCGCAATTGTTTTTCATGTTTTTGTAAAACATTTTCTTAAACATT
Source organism: Metaphire vulgaris (assembly GCA_018105865.1). NCBI lineage: Eukaryota > Metazoa > Annelida > Clitellata > Crassiclitellata > Megascolecidae > Metaphire > Metaphire vulgaris. The sequence goes on along the minus strand of CM030838.1, from coordinate 9,011,040 downwards.
GAGACTCTTCCAGATGAGTTTCTAATGGACAGTTCCCGGCTGAAATACTGTTGCTCTGGAAGATGTGAGATAATTAAATATTTTGGAATTATGCTCAAAATTTTAAGAAATAGGCCATTTAGTATTTTGGGTTTATAGATATTTTGAAATGTTTTAATGTCCTTTGTTGTCAAATGAAATGCTGTATATAATTATGTTGTTGAACTGATGGATGATAAAACATTTGCTGTGTTCTATTTGCCTTGAAGTACCAGTAATTAATTGGTTACCAACCACTTCACCGAATTCGCATTTCGCCGAATTTCAGCATTAATTAAAAACTGTTGTGTACAACGATTACCCGGTATACAAAAAGCCGTCACGTCGTAGCATAGAAAAGTGCCATTAAGCGTAGCCACGAACCAGTGTTTATTCTAGGCCTTGGGGGAATTCCCCCCCAAGTTTTAAGATTCACCCCCAAAATTTTTTATATGTTGGCTGGGGATGGAAATTTCCCCTCCAAAAGTGTGGAGACTCGGACCTTGTCCCCCCCCAAACATTTCAAAATCCCCCAATGTCAATGTGTCTAGAATAAACACTGGCCACGAACGAAGAGCGGGCCAAGACCAGTACAAAAAACGACGAGAAAATTTTATCGGGGATGGGTAGGGTGATTGTTGATAAAGGGGCTGTCCATTAATTATGTCATTTTTTTGGGCAATTTTTGACCTCCCCCTTGTCAACAACTGTCAACTTTAGACCCCATAATTAGTCAAAAACTTTGATTTGATAGATCAATGACAAAATAATGACAAGGTTATTATATTTTTGGCAGTGGCGTAACGTGGGGGCATTTGTTGACTGCCCCCGGGCCCAAGAGGCCAAAGAGGGGTCTAAGCTGGTTAGGTTAGAGGGTTAACCCTAAGTGAACGTGCTGACGACCTTTTTTTTTTTTTTTTTTTTTTTTTTTCGTCAGGGTAAAAAGGAGGTGACAACTTTTTTTTTTTTTGCAGTTTGGACGAAACTTTGAAACTTTGGGGTGGGATGACAAAGATGCAGTGGGATTCAAAAGTCACGCTACGCCACTGATTTTTGGTGATGATGGTTTTTTCAGTTTTTGCTCATCGTCCATTGCCTCGTTTGATGTTACTACCGCCCCAGCGATTAAGGCTGAGTCGATTAGGGGCTATTACGGGATTGAACCCGTTCCGTCGGCGTGCCTGTCCAGTGATATTACCACTCATCTATCTTCCCACCTTATAATTAACGAGAACAACAGAAAATGGCCTGAGTCGCTTAACGCACTCGAGTTCAATCGCGCTGTCTTTGTGCCTGTGGAGGATTAACTTAGGCCTACTCATATTTTGGCATACTTTGCGATCTTTCAAGAGGGTGATAACAGCCCCTAAACCACCCTATTTCCCCTAATTAGTACTTTTTAAATTATTAGCAAGGATATTTATACACCCCAAACATCCAAACATCCCCCCAATTTGAAACTGACACCCTACCAATGCCCCCAAATCTGAGCCAGGGATGGCCTTTTTTGCCTGTCAGACTTTTTCAGCAGGGACCGACCCTCCAGAATATGCCGACACCCCCCCCGAAATTGATAATCCTAGAAATAACCTTGATTATAGGCACTGTCTTTAAACTTAACCCTACACGTTAATTTTTTCATGGTGATTAATTATGTGTGACGGTTAATAATAAAATAAAAGAAGGAGGAAAATCAACAAGTTGAAATACCAGTTTTGTATAGTTTTGACTACAGAATCCAACGTTTAACCGAGATAGACGTGGGGTGGACCGTGGAGTCAACCACCCCTTAGAAGAAGTCGTTAAGAGAAAACTTGGCGGTACGAGGGTTAATAGACTCTGTAAGTAGCCCGTTGATTGATTGATCGATCGATCGATTGACGATTGATAGATAGCCATAAGCCTATTGTACGGGTATTACGCGAAGTGTGGATGGACCCCAAGAGAAGCCACATGTGTTGAACGCATCGCAGACATTTAAATGCAGCAGTTGTCCCAAAGCGCTGTACAAATCCTTTCACCGCAATTTTAACATTTTTCGCAGTAAGTTTAAGACTGAGGATTATCCAGATACGTTCTGCTGTCAGCAGAAGTAGCCTAAGTTTTGCAATGGTCGACGGCAGTGGCGGCTCCAATGGGCGGCAGGGGCCCGTGCCTTTATTGAAAGCCTATGGCCCCCAGTTGGGAAACTTAATGCTATACATTAAACAACAAACATGGAAAATCAAATCTATCGCCAAAATAATATCTGCGAAACGTATAAAACAGAAAATAAAATCTATCGAAAATAATAAAACGTCGGACATGAAGATTAATGTGTGAACGTTAAATCATAGTTTCGTTAGCTATTACTACTGCCACTGGCGCAATTTATTCTATGCCTAAACAGCGATAGGCCTAAAAGGCCTAAAGACAGAGCGTGCCTATAAGTATCCTGAGCGACCATCTAACTCGAAATCAGCTAATGACGAGCAGTGGCGTCGAGAGGGAGGTGCGGGGGGTGCGGACCGCACCGGGTGACACCATCTAGGGGGGTGACACCAAACAAGGATGACCTTTTTTTCTTGTCACGGTATTTGAGAAGGAAATGGGTGACACCACGATTTTACCGCACTGGGTGACACCAACCCTAGCGACGCCACTGATGACGAGTAATAGATTCATATTAATATTCATATAATTATCATATACTCATATTACCTGTGATTATGCTATAGGTCTGAGGCAGTGCCTGAGGATCGAACCTAAGGCTGGGCTAACACTCAACCGAATGAGCCATTGAGGCATTGAGACAACTTTCTCAATCGTTAGTCTAGATCTCTTCCTTCCTATATTAACCTACTTTATTGCTAGTTAGATCGCGCGTACAGTATGTGAAAAGTAAGAGTCAATGTTCTGCTTGCTTCACGTTATAAGAGGTGGCGTGCAGAGGGGGCGTGCAGAGGGGGTTGGACGGTGGGGCAGTGGCCCCGACCTGAGCATCCCCAAAGGGGGCATCCAAATAGACTCGGCGACCTTTTTTGCTCGTCAACACTTTTTTTACATGAAAACCCTTAAAATTATCGATTTGGCCCCGGACATTCACATAAGATAGGGTCGTCCAAATTGTCTCGGGAGCATCCAAATTTACTTTGCCTTCCCCCCCCCCCGAGCATCCACAACTCTTGATACGCCACTGGTTTTAAACGAATACCAAGTTGAATATTCCGATCGTATCTGTTCGGTTATTTGCTGTAACGAAGTTAGACGAAGTAACGCATTGCAAACGAGGCGACGACGATGACGTTGGCGGTGACGATGACGATGACGATGATGATGACGATGATGATGAAGCATCAGTTGATCTGTTGGCGTCGTCTTTCGCGATCGACGCTGATGGCGACCGTTTCAATCGGTTCTGGTTGTTTGGCTGAGCCAATCGATGGACCTGAAAGAAACCGACCATCTCTCTCTATGACTACAATGGTCACATTGGTCAGGCGACGTCCTGCTCTGCTTGATTCCTCGGACCTTAAGCATGGCTCGGTCAGCAATGTCATTTTGAATAGCAGTGGCGTAGCCAGGGTTTCCCGAAGGGGAGGGGCTAGGATCCCCCAACTTCGATTTCGGAAAATTCAGAACAGAAAAAGGTTATGGTTATGATTTCCATGAGTCTATGATTCCCAAAACAAAAAATCCTGAGTCATGACAAGCAAAAAGTTCGTCAACTATTATTTTGCTTTAATAAGTGAATTATATGTAGGTACATGAGCGTGCGTACAGCTACATTGATCCGCAATAAAAACATTTTTTGGTCGGACTACCAAGGGGGGTTTAACCCCAACCCCAACCCTCCCTGGTCACGCCACTGTTGAATAGGACTAGGTATACAGTACAGTAGTCTTGTAATCCACGCTTATAAGGGTCAGCAATAGACAAGGGTGTCGTGTAGAAGCTGAATAAATTCAAAGAATGTAATGTGTTCACGCAGCCCACCTGTGGACGAGTCACCACAATAATCTGAACGTTACTTACTTACTTACTTACTTACTTACTTACTTACTTAAAGAAGGCATTAAGAAGATCAAAGGATTTCGATCAGAATGTGACGCAAACAAAAACGGAGGCAAAAACTAAGAGACGAACAGACATACAGAAAACTGAAAGCAGAAACACACAAAGGCTAATAATTAGACGAGGTAGGCAAAAGACATATAGGCCTATACAAATCACGCGCCAAGACATACAGCAGTACATAGGAATGGAAGTTCAAGAAGGCTGTTCAATACCATATAGGACCAAGGTTCCGGTGGATTGATCAACTTCGTCGGGACAGCAACAACACTCCTCTTATACCACGCTGTGGCGTCATATGCCATCCTTCGTGGCCACTGTTCCGAGGCAACGCAACGAACGGCCCTCCCCTGGCTACGCGAGAAGATAGATAGGCTATAGACGCGAAAATCACACTTCATGCATGACGGAAGCGCAAATGGCGAAAGTGTAACTGCGTGTCAAGGATCCTTAGAATGTGCATCGAGAAGTGGAAAATAGGTGATCGACCAGGAAATGGACAGGGAAAGGACAACCATAATTAATTAGATTCCTACGCTTAAGAGATTCTGCGAAGAAGTTTTCTGTATTTAGCACATCAGCGACAGAAGGCAGTGAAGGTGTTCGCCAGGACTGGCCTCTAGAGACTTAATCAATAACTGCCGAAGAAGCTGTGCCTTAGTACAGGGTGGCGCAAAAAACCGGACTATATTAAATGCAGACCTAAATGTGACTAATCACTAGTCCTGTTTTTGCGCCACCCTGTATACACAACAATAGGTGCGTACAAATTATTATGATGGGACAGCAAGAGGCTGAAAAGTATAACGGGAAAGCGTCGGAGAAAGAAGCTGCTTCGTACGTTTTCAGTCAAACGAACGCCTTAAACAAATTCACGAGAAATTTCATCGCATTATAAATAAGAATTTACACCAGAGCTTATAAAAAATAGTATTGCAAAATCCGAACATTCGTGCAAAATGCAATCACGCCTCTACTAAAGGCGCGAGTTGTTACGTTGTTAAGGACTACTGGTTTACAGACTTTAGACTTCTGAGCAATAATTAGGCCTCATCTACTGTATGTCCTCCAACAGAGTGTATATACACACTTAGACGAGACAAAATTGACGACTATACCTATTAGTGCGTTGTTAATGAGCTATTTCGATTACCTTCTAAGTACGAGATACCTCTCGCTATACGTTTCTGCGAAACAATCGCGGTCTCATTATGCGCAATAAGCTCTCGGTACGAACTCCTACAGGTAATTGTTATGAGGAATTAGACACAGATTTATTTTTTACCTGTGTTGTTATTGGACGCGGTTGTTCGTCTGTAGGCAAAGTCCCAGGTCTTTGCAGGAGGCGCCCGAGGCGAGAAAAACGCCAACTTTTTTCGATGAATAGCTTCGGTTATGCTCTACAGAAGACAGCAAAACGTTATCATCGTCATCATCATCATCATCATCATCATCATCATCATCATCATCATCATCATCATCATCATCATAATCATATCAATCATTATCATAATCATACTCATCGTAATCGTCATCGTCGTCGTCAACATAGGCCTATTCAATAGTGAGAGTTGCTACAGTGGTTTTCACACAGGCTTACTTAGCCTCCTAAACCACTTAAAATCACATTATTATATTATTATTATATATATATTATATATTATATTCATTAGCAGCGTCATCGTCGCAATGGAATTGTTCGTAGCTGACAAGTCAACGATGCACGGAAGGTGATAGGTTGAAACTCGGCAGAGGTGTTGTCAGAAATTCTCCGCGGCATGGCATTATCAGAAGGTGAGTTCCTGATATGTGGTATTCCACTATTCCGTGAGTATAATTAATCCATCGCCGAACTAGCAGACTCGACCCGAGATGGAATTCCAGTGGCGCGCCGCAATGGTTTTTTTTTGGAACTGGGCATTAATCTGCAAGTATAGTATTGCGCTCATTGCAGACGAGAAAAAGTCTGACGGGGCGAAGTAGACATAATGCGCCCTTAACTTCTGAAAAAGCCTGACAAGCAAAAAAGTCATCGGCCATCGTCAGTTTAATGAAACATAGAAAGTAATTTGTTTCAATTATTTTGCACCCTCCTAAATTTTTGGGGAATGCCCAGGCACACAAGGCTACCATTACGCCACGACGCCTCGGCCAGCACATTCAAAGGAAACAGTCAGTAGGGTCTTCATCTCCACTATTGAAATTGTCCACTTTTCGATCGTCGTCGCAGAAAAAGATTCATCTTGTGACAGTTCTCTTCTGACAAAATTCACTTTAGGTTAGAATTTGCTGATGCACTACTCTTTTTCTTGTGCTCGTTTTTGTCACGTCTTGCAATTCTATCTAAAATAGTCGAATAGGATTTTGGATTTTCTGCAAATGGCATCGACCCAAGACAGACATATAAGTTATCTCGAGTAAAAACTGACATACTGTACACAATGTTCCCTCGAATTTGTTTTAGTCCGTGTGCGCATGAAATTTCTTGTGTATAAAATTGCACATGGAAAGTCAACTTCTGTGTGGGCCCAGAATTTGTCCGAAATCAACATTACTTATTTACTAACAAACTAAAACATCTCAGAACATTGTTATCTTACCTTATCTTTCTCTTTATCGAACACTTCGCTCTGTCAATGATCCACTTTTAAAATCTTCCCACCAGTTTAGAATGTAAAGACATGCATAGGCGAACACTTGGATGAAAAAGTGAGGGCCCAAACCCTATACCCTCCCCTTTTCTATGGTAACCACTCAAAAAGTTGAGGCTCGAGTCTAGAGACCTAATAGTAGTTTACGACTATATGATTACTAGGGATGTGCGGGTATACCCGTACCCGCGGGTATACCCTACCCGTACCCGTACCCGCGGGTACGGGTAGGGTAGGGTACACATTTTACGGGTACGGGTCGGGTACGGGTACAGCGCTACGGGTACGGGTATAGCGGCTACGGGTACGGGTATACCCGTTTTACCCGAAAAGTTATATTTTCATTTCTCACTACTATAGCAAATTAGCAATGCAATAATAGAAAAATAATATTGAGTAAAGTGTATTAGTATAACTTGTACATCGCGTTCAGTTTGTCAGACAGCATGCATTTTACTTACTGAAAACACAAAGGAAATACAGATGACGTAATCTGACATCTTCAGTAATAAATCTATAATGGCGTCCTCTGACTCCTCCAAGGACTCTTTGACCGAGAAAGTTCTTCTGGTAAAGTTTTGTGGTTTAACTTGAACTCTAATGCCTGCTCATAGATAAATGATATCTACTAAATATTTTAAACAAGCCCATTCGTGTCGGCTTAGGCTAGCTGACTGATTATCCTGATTCCTAAGTACTAGATCTGTCCTAATCTAAACATGCGTGCTATTTACAATCAATAGTTATCCCAATTTCGTAGCCCCTATTTCACTGTTGCCTCTCTATAGTCTCTAGGAACGGATACGGGTTCACGGGTCCATGTACAGGTCCTTGTAGTACTTGTACCCGTAAACGCACCCGCGGGTCATCATCATCATCATCATTGCTTTCTGCCAACCCATTGGTGGCAATAGCTGGGCACAAGACATTTCCAAGAGGCATCGTCACCATCCTGCCCTCTGCCAGCTCTTCAGCGGCAATAGCGAGACACAGAATGTTGATCCGCCTCCTGTTCCCGTCTTGTGTCCTTCCATGACCCTGTTTTCGCCGAGCACTGGTCATGATTTCTCGGTATATCGAGCTGGCCGCAATGCCCCATATACAGTAGTTGGACACGCGCCCTCTGCTGGCACGACAGCGAACGAAGATCTTCCGCCAGTGATGCTGTTCTTCCATGCTCTTCAGTTGAATACATCCACCATCCCTGCCGTTGTCTTCTGGTACAGTTGGTCCACGGCACCTTATTCCGTATTATTCGGTGCAATCACAGGAGGTTTCCCAGCCCAGGACTTCCCCCCATCCGCCACCCGGGGGACGCGCCTCTACGCCGTTGTACCCCAGCGCGAGGTACGGGTCCAAAATTCCAAATCCAAAAAACTCCAAATTCCAACCAAAGTCGGTTACGGGTACGGGTACGGGTACGGGTACGGGTACACAGCTTACGGGTACGGGTCGGGTACGGGTACAGCGCTACGGGTACGGGTAGGGTAGGGTAAAAAAGTTTTTCCACGGGTACGGGTAGGGTAAGCATTTTGCTGTACCCGCACATCTCTAATGATTACACACGAGATTTAACCATATAAGACATTCATTAGTTCAAAAATTCACGCATCAGAAATCAAGCATTACAAATTTGTAAAGGGATTGTGATTTTCATGCCATTAGAGTTTCTCTTCGATCCTTTCTAGGTGCCCATTCGATCCAGGTCCGTTACTCTTCCTCCAGGAAGATGACTTATGCGCATCATCATGTCTAGATGGTATTCCTCCAATTCAATGTTTCCCAAACTGAGGGTCGCGAGACTCGCAACCCAAAAGTATGTCACAGGGCTCAGTCTAGCGGGTCGCGGGGTAGGGCGAAATTAGACTCAGAAGTGCCGTTTTCTAACCAATACCACAATGTCACAAGCCTTGAAAGTTACAAGTACGCTTAGGTTTTAAGAAATTTATATGCCTGCAATCCTCGATACACTGCTTATATTATAATGATTAGTGTTTTATGAAACTTTTAGCCAATTTTAGTCGACAATAAGTTTGCAGGGTCACGACCATGTTACAAAGCCGCGCGCTGAAGTAACTCGCACTGTTCCAAAAACTTTTGGAAACACTGGTCTATAGTACAGTACTTTTAAAAATTAATCTTCTTTCGCAATAACGCAAGGAAAGCGTATCCGACCATTTTGCTCTGAAACTCCAATAACAATAGGTAATCTCTTGCCTATATTTTTACACACCTAGAGGTAAAGCGATTTTGCCGTACTCATAGGACTTTTAAGGCGCGTAATAAAGGTATGTTCTTGGCAAAAGTTTAAGGGGACAATTTTCAAGAAATTTCAATATTTCTTTATCTCCGTTTGTATTATTTGGCATAAATAATTATGAATAATTCTGCCTAATATATCAGCCACATTTTTCATTCGAATTGAATCAGAACTTTCGTTTTGCCATTCATTCAAAACGCAGAAGATTCCTTTCAATCAACGTTCGCCAGATGGCCTAATGCATCTTTGATTTTACATGTTGTAATTTTAAGGGTCGCGGAAGTGGGCCGCAGTTTCAAAATGGTTGGGAAACCCTGCTCTAATTGATTCCTTCTCTTGTTCTTCAACGTATTCATTAAACTAAATTGAGATTCACAGTTTGCGCTGAATGTTAGACATGTTTGTCCTGTATTTATTCGATTTGCTAGATCTTGAAACTCCGCCATAGCCGGTGGCAAGCCCTGGTTGAGAAAGGAGGAGCCAAACACACATACAAACACACATAGACGCCCATCGTCTTTTAGACGGACGCGTCTATAAACAAACGCAACACACACACACTTGAAACTGTTCACAATCAAGCGCAGCCATGAACTCTTAAATGAAATCGCTATTCGTTTTCATTTCAAACATAGGCGTAAAATTCTCTTAGGCCTCTAGGCTCAAGTCTATCATTTTTAGAAGCTACCATAGGGAATGGGGAAAGTACAGGGCTCGGCTCCCCCAATTTTACTTCCAAGTTTACATCAATGATTTAAAATCCCTATTTTAAGACATTTCTATCGCTGGTTTCCTGTTCGTTTAATTTTATCGATATTTGGAACCGCGTGCTTTGAACAAATAATTAAATAAAAGACCTCTTTTACGCATAGTCTAGACCATAAGTTAGTATTTGTATGGAGCCGTTACAAGTCCACAATAAAACGTGAATCTTTGTCAGTAATTACGTGTATGAAATGAAAGCAGTAGAAAAAAAATAAAAAATTTGTGCGCTCATTTTTTCCTTTGTGCGCTTGCCTTGCGACCTCTGTGCGCGCGCACACGCGCACAGCATAGAGGGAACATTGACTGTACACCGTACAATATATATATATATACAAAATTCAGTAAAAGTTCATATTATCAGGCGCTGTAGCATGTAACAAAAATGTGATTCGATGACCCCTGCACGTTCGCGAATTCTCGGAATTCCTGGACAATTAATCTTTCACTGCTGCATTTCTTCTTGTTCTTCTACTCTGCTGTTTCCACCTTCTTTTTGACATCTCATCGCTTGTTTCTCATACTTTTCATTGGCGTTTCTTTCCCTTCTTCGTTTCGCCTCGGCTTCCAATCAATCATTAAGCAATTTTCAGGAAATTTCTCCGTTCATCCGTCTCTCTGTCTTCCCATTTCCTCGTCTCCGTCGTCGTGGAAATTAGGGACACCGGGACACCGAGAAGAAGAAGAAGAAGAAGAAGAAGAAGAAGAAGAAGAAGAAGAAGAAGAAGAAGAAGAAGAAGAAGAAGAAGAAGAAGAAGAAGAAGAAGAAGAAGAAGAAGCAGAAGACGGTGGTTAGAGCCCATCCTCGGCAGGCACGGACGACCTTCGCTAGAGCGTCGATCGTCCGGTTCCTGCAACTGGACTCAGCCGTTCCATGATTTATTACCGAGCGTTCATCTATTATTTCGCACAACCTTCTCTCCCGCAGTCAAACTCATGCGACGACGACGACGACGACGACGACGACTCTCTTTCCAAGTGCTCTTAGCCAGAGTATAGCCCTATTATGCCGCACTTTGGAGGCTGTACAAACATTAGAAAGACGCATTAAGTTTGCACTAAAACTGCAATCATTCTCTCTCTAGATTCTAGAACCATCTACCAGCGTGGTTATCTATCAAACGGAGACTCAGCACGAAACGGAAATTTCGTTGGCGAATAATAAATAATTTGTTATCAAGTAGAATTGTGACGCTACATAAATTCGGAATGGTTCGCATTGTTTAGGATTTTAAGTTTTTGCTGACAGATTGCCGCATTTCTGTATCGTATTGGTATGCGCATGGCATTTGACGCTTATATTCTACGCTGTTAGTAGTAGTAGTAGTAGTAGTAGTAGTAGTAGTAGTAGTAGTAGTAGTAGTAGTAGTAGTAGTAGTAACAGAGATATCCATGGGTTGGGTTAACCTATGGGTTGGGTTGGTCAGACTCAGTGGCGTAGCGAGGCAAAGTGCCGCCTTTTCGTTAAATTCTTGACAAGCAAAAAAACCGCATCGTCACTTCCTAAAATTTTTCAAATGCAAAAAGGGTTTTCTCGAAAATGCCGCCCCAGAGCAAGTGCCGCCCGGGTTCGCCCCCACCGCCCCTCGCTACACCACTGGTAAGACTTTTCCATATTAATGGTGGTTGGGTTGGGTCAGAAAATAAGTCATGGTTAAAGAAACTGTAATGTATTACAGTGGGTTGGGTTGGGTTGGGTGAAGTAAACCTATTATCGGCATGGTTGGGTTGGGTTGGAGATTTGATGGGTGGGGTTGGTTTGGGTTTTAAAAAATGGACCCATGGACATCTCTGAGTAGTAGTAGTAGTAGTAGTAGTAGTAGTAGTAGTAGTAGTAGTAGTAGTAGTAGTAGTAGTAGTAAATAGCAGTAGTAGTAGTAGTAGTAGTAGTAGTAGTAGTAGTAGTAGTAGTAGTAGTAGTAGTAGTAGTAGTAGCAGTAGTAGTAGCAGTAGTAGTAGTAGTAGTAGTAGTAGTAGTAGTAGTAGTAGTAGTAGTAGTAGTAGTAGTAGTAGTAGTAGTAGTAGTAGTAGTAGTAGTAGTAGTAATAGTAGTAGTAGTAGTAAATCAAGGAACGTTCTCGAAGTTATTTTGTCTATGGTTAGACAAAAGTGTTGTTGCAAAATCGAAAATTTCGAAGAAAATCCATAGAAAAATGTAAAAGCACAAGGTCAATATATACGTGTATATGCGTATACATATATGTATACATATTTGCATTTATTATGCATTATGCATCGTGATTTTTTTCTAACAATGGTTCTCGCACAGGACAAAACCGATTATGATAATTATATCCTAACGACGCGTGATATTCTAACACCTGACGTAAAAAGAAAAGTGCCTAATGCTTTGATAAGTTTGAACGATGGTCGAGAAATGCTTTGGCACTCTCACTAATGGCTTTACTGGCTTTTGTTTTCAATGTCTCGTCGTCGATTTAAATGCCAAGGTATAACACATAAGCACACACGCACGCACACGCACACACACGAAACAATAGCAACACACATTTGCACTCCTGCACGTACCTGCATAATATAACTTGTACACTGTGACGACTAAGCGTGGACCTTAATTGGGACTTGTTATTGGACTTAGAACAAAGGACTGCGGTGCGCGTCGTTGGTCTTTGTAGCAGAGTGCGGTTTGAATCTCTTTTGGCCTCAACAATAGTTGATCGGCAGAAAAAACGACAATTGAATTCGATGTAAGACTTCGAGGAGCGTGTATTTTAGCGCTGGATTCATTTTGCGCCCTAATCAGTCAGCGGCGTCGGCAGAGATTTCATTCAGTTGCCCTCTATCGACCGGTTGATTCCAGAACTGTTGTGCGACAGATAGATTTAGTGTTCTGTTTTTTTTTTTTTTGAAAGGCTCGGTCGGCCAGCAGCGCTCGTTGCACCGAAGGACGGCGGTTTGCACGACTGGTCTCGCATTCAGAGCAAGGCCGCGTCGCCTGCGACTGCAGAAGAACTGCTCTGGCCAGTGACACGTGCAGGAAACCCGGCATATTATGCCATATTAAGGGAAGGTTGACATTGTCAGGTGTTAGAATAACACAGGTCGCTGGTTTTGTCAAATAATTATTTGACGTTAAGACGATTCTTGGCATTTAAATTATAGAAATAATAATTATGCACTTCTATAGCACCATTTCTAATACCGCAGGGTATCAATCGATGGTGCTTGAAATCCATCTGCAAAAGACCAGGTCATTCCAGAGATCAGTCAGAGGGAAACATCAAGCCAGACTATAAAGGAGATGCTAATTGAAAGAGATGTGTTTTAAGCCTAGATCTGAAAATACTCAGTTTATTGAAAGATCTGACAACCAGAGGGAGAGAGTTCCAGATTTTTGGCCCAGAAATAGAAAAAGCTCTCTTACCAATTTCAGTGTTTGTTCTGGGTACATTTAACAGTGAACCAGCAAACAGAGGCGTAGCGACGGGGGTGGTATATCGGTATCCCCCCAAAAATTCTGACTACCTTAAAATGTTTAATGTGTTTTTTAAGATTTGCAAAGTTTTTTGAAATTTATCCCACCCAACCACATTATACCCCTAAATCAAATTCCTGGCTACGCCCCTGACAGCAAACCTTGTTGAATGAAAATGTTTCGGTTGGTTTAACATAAATTTTAAATATCTAGGTTGGTCAGACTGCAATAAATATAGTCGTAAAGCTGTATCTAACCTAATATTACACCTGCTAGATGCGACGACCTACCTGTAGGCATGCGAACAAGAGTTTCACGCACATTTACAGCACTAAAATCGAAGGGCAGGAGTTAAGCTTGATGCTTACCGTTAGTTTTTTTTAAAACTAGAGACGAATGGTAAAACATTGAAATACTTGAGTAGTTAATTACGTCTCTCTCTTATCTCTTCACGTTGAAATCTGTGGGAAATGGCAGTACATCTATTTTACATATTTCATTAAATAAAACGAATATTATATCGCTTGTTAATAATGAATGCGTAAGACGAATTTTTAAGAGTTGGGCTACGTTTTAGGCTTTTCAGCAAATGTTATTTATGGTCATGTTAGCGCCAAAGTCTCACTATTTTATCACGCGACTCGGATTCCAGGAGCGCCTCTGAGAAGAAATATAAGAGGCGCTATTCAAATGCTACATTACATTACATGGGACTTGTATCATTCTCTGACTCTCTGCCCTGTATCAGAAGGGACTGGACATGCACGTTGAGTCCTTTCTGTTAATTTCAACTAAAAACATGTACCAATAACAGGGATATTTTTACACCACCTAACACCCCCAACACCCCAACACCCCCACCCCCAATTTGAGGTCAACAACCCCACATTTCCTAATCCTGAACACCCCCAATTCGAGAAGTAACACCCCGCAACTTAATTTCTCTGATGACCATTTTTTGCTTGTCAGACTTTTTAAAGACCTGATAACGTTTTTTTGCTTGTCAAATTTTTTTATTGAGATTTAATAAGGTTACTAGAAAGATGCTCGTTTCGCTCGCGCTCGCTTCGCTCGCAGTGCAGGATAATACTAATCCAATACCTATACCTAATACCCAATTATTGAATTCATGCTGAACAACATTTCAATGATGTACATACGCCACCTAGCCAAGCTCTGCGCCACGTAATAATTAGGCCTATGTACGTTAAAATCACGCAACTGTGACCATTTGTGACGCTGTACACGTATTTTTTGTGTACGTTAAAATGTACGTTAAAATTGCGCAACTTCCTCAAGCTACGAATAATTGTTACCAATAGCAACGTCGTCGCACGCCCACCCCTCTGACGCTGCAATGACTCGACTAAACCGTGCTAAACGTACGCTTCGTCAAACGCTTCTTCGTCAACCAATGAGAACGCTTGAAGGTAACAGAGAGACATACAGAACAAGGATCTTAATATCATAGATTGGTAATTTTGTCTGTCAGACTTTTTAAGGGATGATTTTTTCACACTTATTCGGCATATACCCCAAATTTTACCGACACCCTCCCATATTTACAATCCTAGAAATAACCCTGACCAATAATTTATCCTTCTCGTTGATTTTCGTATCGCCTGTAGGACTCACCCTGGCGGAAGGACTCTTCTTCGTCGCTCGCGGCGTCGGCGCCGGACTCGGTTTCGTCGAGGTCCCAAACCGGGATCGCGGCCGCGGCGGGGAGTCGAGTAGAGTGCCGCGACTGACGACCGATATGGCTACATTGTCGTCGTCATCATCATCCGCTTCATCGCCACAGTTGTCGTCGTTATCATGATCACTGCCACCGCCGCCGCCGCCGCCGCCGCTGGTCTTGTCGCGTTTCTTCGTCGTCGAGCGTCTGGAGCCCGGGGCAGCGGCGACCCGGTCGAGTGACCCCTCTTGCCCCTCGCCGTCTGCCGCCGCCCTGATCGAGACGATGCTTCCGCTGAGCTTCGCTCGGTCGAGGGCTTCGTGCCGCTTGAGCGCCTTCTCTCGACGCATCTGATCCTGGTAATATTCGGCGAAATTGTTGACGATTATCGGGATCGGAAGCGCTATGACCAGGACTCCGCAGACGCAGCAAACGGACCCGACCAATTTGCCGCCCAAGGTCACCGGGTACACGTCGCCGTAGCCGACCGTCGTCATGGTGATGACCGCCCACCAGAACGACTCGGGAATGCTGTGAAACTTCGTCGACTCCTCGTCCTTTTCGGCGAAGAACGCGAGGCTGGAGAACATGAGAACGCCTATGGCCATGAACATCACGAGCAGACCCAGCTCCTTGTAGCTGCGCTGTAGAGTGTAGCCGAGCGACTGCAGTCCGGTGGAATGCCTCGCCAGCTTCAGTATCCGGAGAATCCGCATGATCCGGAAGATCTGGACGACGCGCCGGACGTTCTGGAACTGCTCGGCTCGGCTGTTGGACTCGTCGAGTCCGAGGGAGATGTAGTAGGGAAGGATGGCGAGCAGGTCGATGACGTTGAGCGTTCCCTTGAAGAACATCCACTTGCTCGGAGATGCCCAGAACCGAAGCACGTACTCGAGGGTGAACCACCCGATGCACGTGGCCTCGACGGTCGCCAGCTGTTCGTTGTCGGTGACGTTGCCGTGAACGTCGTACGTCTGGAGCGACGGAATGGTGTTCAGAGTGAGTCCGATCGTGGAGACGACGATAAACATGATAGATATAATGGCGACGACCTGAAAAATCACGAAAATCCATCTATACACGCATTAATTACCTCAACAGCAATTTCCATATAGTGGGACACGTCGACGCAGAACAGAAGGGCCTGATTAGGCCATGTTCACGGGCGGTTCCACGTTGGCGATGACTGGGAATGCATCCCCCTCCGACCGGGCAACCAAAAATGCGTCTCCGATGGAAGATGGTCGTCTAAACGGATTAACCTTGATGCATAGCCACAAAGATATGCACGTATCCATAGACAATATCATCGACAAATTCGCTTCCAGCAATAGAAAACTCTATTTTACATCATGACTTTGTGCAACCAGACTAAAATGGATTTTATACATTGTCAATTCTAAACATTATATTTTACAAATCAAATCTACAGATTTCTTCTTAACCGTTTATAGATAATTCCTTTGACATTTGGCGGGATCTTCCTAGAAATTCATTGCATCCCCCACACCAACTTCCTAGAAATTCATTGCATCCCCACCAAGAGTTCTTGGAACCTCCACTGACCATGTTGCATATGTTTCAAGTGAACCGGACCTACTCATAAATCATTGATAAATATGGCTATTTAGGTGCCTACTAACAGAACCTCTTCAAATGAAAATTGATCACTCAGCTAAACGCAGAAAATTTGTGACAATCCGTGAATTTGTGAAAATTTGTGACAATTTACAATAGTAAAAACAAGCATAAAAGTCTTCTGGAAAATGCAACACCGCACAAAGCTCAGAAACTGTCATATAATATTGGCGCTGCACATTTTCAATAATAATGACTGCACATTCTGTGTATCATTGCACACTGATAAAGGTCCTGCCTACTAGATATTTACTATTGCCAATACTGACAGAGTTTATTACTGCTGACTCATAAACCGTCATGAACCTAATATATAATATTATATTATCAACTGGGGTGGGGCCCGTACCGGGCCGGGCGCCTCGTTACGGGCTACGGGCCTCGAGGTACGGGCTACGGGCGCAAATGTACGGGCTACGGGCCTTGTACGGGCCGGGCGCTAACAATATTTCTTTAATAAATCCAAGTTTATATTTGTTTAGTCTTGCCTTTTTCCTCCTCTTTTCCTAACAGCAACAAAATATTAATGTTCTATTGACAATTATACAATAGCTACAACTAAGTTGTAATAAAAATTTTAATTAGGGAACAGCTAAGAAAATAATTTTTAAAATATAATTAATGAAATTTATTTGATTTTGAGTTTACAAATGAATATTGTATTTAATATCGTGTTAGCAGATTATACTTTTATGGAATTACCTTGCAGCCCCGCCCGTACCTCGGGCCGGGCGGCAAGGTACGGGCTACGGGCCGGGCGGGCCTCAAAGCTCGGGCCTCGGGCTCGGGCTCGGGCCGGGCCCCACCCCAGATTATCAATTTTATCGGGACACGCTATTGCGACTATTATTAATAATGCATCCAAATTGTTTCATATTTTACGACATTTTATTTAAGGGATCGCCGTTGGGGCCTGTTAATTTATTTGCAAAACGGGCTCACAAAAGCTTAATTCGGCCCCGCAGAACAGCGGTCAATGTAAAAGCTGATGGCGCTTTATAAATTATTGGAACAAACGTACTGAAAACAGCCTGCAAAGAGGACCATAAAAACCTACTTTGTTTTAGAAGAGAATTCTTTGCAGCCTGTGTTTCCGCCATTTGAAAAATGTTTTGTCAGACGTTACCCTATCTTGTTCAGTCTATTTAAGAAAACGTGTACTAATCCTCTAAACGTTTCTGGGACACTTCATCCCAAATTCTGCTTGCGACGCGCAGCCTAGACGCAGTGGCGGTTCCAGGAATTCTTGGTGAGAGGAGCTGAAACAATTTTTTTGAAGTTGGTGGGGGATGTAAAGTGAAGAAGAAAACAAGAAAAAAGAGAGAAAAAGGTCATTGTTAGTAGTGTTTTGCTCACTAAATATTAAGAAATCTTGCCAAAAAAGGCCGACAAGCAAGAAAAAGGTCACTTGCAGTATTTTTCACTATTTTTTAAAATTGGCCGGAAAATAGGTTGACAAGCAAAAAAGGTCATCTGGAACCCCGGTGGGGGAATGCATCCCCACGATTCCCCAGTCATCAACATGGTGGAACCGCCACTGCCTAGACGTACGTTGGTCCGATCGTCAGAATTTCTCGTCCTCTGACCCCTCTCCCTCTCCTCTTCACTGCTTTGTTTACGGTCAAATAAAATAATATATTCGAGCCAATCGATGACTAGGCCACTATAAGCATACATTTTAGTTTTCTAGAGATGTATGATGAACTTTGTTTTCTCAAATTTGAAATGACATCTTAATCAAACTGGCATGGAAAGGGAGTCACAGTTTCTTGGCTATAATAGTCTTCAACGTGAAAAGTGATTAAAGCAGCTTCTTGATAACTGATGACTGTGTTTGTGAGATGCGCATATCCATGGCAACAAGTACAAGACAGCTGAAAGTTGAGGCAAGTTATGTTTCTATGACACAGACGGCAAAAAAGAGATCCCTAAAATAAATAGATTTGCGCATGTCCTTCATTCGTTGCCGCGGGGGATTAAAGACCTTGGCGGGCCGTATCCGGCCCGCGGGCCGTACTTTGGAGAACCCTGTTATGTGATGTTGCAGAAATGGCGCAGTTATATAGGGTAGAATCACGCAACTCTGACCCAATACGCGATGACTAATTACCCATTGCCATAGAAAGCTGTCGACGATGCAACCGATTATGGCATAAAATTAATTCACAATTTTTGCTGCTCGTTAGGAAAATGACAATATACATACCAAAGGCCCCTACATGATATATATTTATATTATACAGTACATGTATATCGAACATCCGATATTAATTATATCACATCTCGAAGGTGACGTGATGACGGATATTTCTCGGCAATTACTTTGGCATGCAAGATCAAGACACGTGACCTGTTGATTCTATTCAGTTCGTCAAGTTCTCCATATTTTAGCGTCTGGAACGCTTTTGTGATTCGCTGTGTGTTTCTATATCGGTCCACTTGGTGTCGTGCGACCGGAACTGCTGTACGGCACGGTGTCTGAGGCGCTCGTACGTTTTTGCGTATGTGCGCGTGTATGCGTGTGTGTGTGTGTACGTGTGTGCGTGTTTCTCGATATACAACAAATGTCGCAAATAATGAATATGCATAAAACACGTTGAGCCAAGACGTTTCCACGCGTAAATTATCTAGCGCCAGTATAAAATGTGGCAAAACAGTGTGACGTCCATGCAACCCAGCGATCCATGAAACCCCGCGTTACCCTATGTCTGTGCATGTTGCATACCACAGCGACGCTCAGCTTCGTAGTCTCATATCTCGAAAGGCCGAAGAAACAGTTCTAGCTTTCAACTCGCAAGCGCGTCTGGCGTTGCTACCTGGACAGGTGTGACGGAGGACACGGGTGTTATCGACCTCTCTTTAATTGAACGCATCAATCTCTCAATAGTCAACATTCGCCAGTCGTAGAAAACTATATTTCCTAGTACTGCAATTGTCAATCGTCGATAGGCCTTTAGAAGCCTTGACTCGGTCAATTACTCACCGTCGTACAATTTAATAACAGAAATTTCATTATTAAAATAGATTTTCCTTCCTATGTACGACAGGTAGGCAATAGGCCTACTATAGACAAATGAGTGCTTATATTATTGGTCAGTGGTTCTCAAAGTGTGAAGTTGTGAACCCCGGTTCCCTGGGAAGCCGTATAGTGAATTTAAATTAATCCCCTGAAAGATGAATCCCCCAAGTCATTTTTATACGCGTAGGCATAATAAAGACTACCCCTCATTATTAGGCCTATATGTAGAATATTAACTTCTTCTGTATTATTATAACTCTCCTATATAGTGATATGAAGTAAAATTAATAAAATGATTTCATGAGATATAAAATTGTAGCATCATTAACTTGCAGAAAGAAAATTGACGAAAAATTGTAGGCTAATCGATGACAGAAAACATAATAGCCTACAGAAAAGCACGACATAACAAAAGTGCAAGAGATGAAATTACGTTAGTGAAATACAGTAATTGCACAGGCAATGAGAGTAACGTTTATGTAAGTGCAGAAAAAGTATTAATCAAAAACATATGTTATATAGGCCTAAGGATTTGTAAACGTATAAATTTCGTATGCAAATGTGCCGTTTTTCTTTTTTCCTAATTATTATTTGCATTCCTATGTCTGTCGACTAATGTTCACGTGGGCAGTTCTATTTTCGTGACTTTTCCTTTTCTCCTTTTCTCCTTTTTTCCTTTTCTCCTTCCTTCTCCTTCGTTTCTTATTTGAAGATTTCGGAAGCGGATGTAAGCTTTCCTGTTCAAGCCAGGATACCAGATGCGGAAGCATTTGTTCAAGATCGAAAGTAGCTAAAGGATCACCGTTGTCAGTTTAAAATTCAGTGGCAGTTGCTATAATAATAGTCTTTATTTCGTGACAAGCACAGCATCAAATAGAACAAAAAACAATAATAAACTAATAAAACACACACTTTACACAGTACAGCTAAGTAAAACAAACAAACAAAGCTCAAATACCTATTCAACTAACATACCATTCATTGCATCATATCCATAACGTCAGACCTCAATCACACATTTACAATACGAGCTCTATATGACTCGAGCTGCCCCCGCTACCTGGCCACCATGGTGACTAGATCTACGGAGGTCGAACGGCGGGCTCGGCTAAGGTCCAGCAAGCGGAATCAGCTACTCGTGCCTCCACCATCCTCGACTCCTCTATTTGGGCGAGAGATCTTTTACACGGGGAAACCCGATCCTGTGGAACTCTCTTCCGAACAGTGTGACCAATGCGAACGCTGCCGCGACGTTTATTACCAACTTGAAAACGCATTTATTTAAGCTCAGTTACGAGTAATTAGTTGTCAAAGCACCCTTGTTTTGTGCCATTCGCTCACCTACGGCGCTATAGCAAATTGTCTGACAATAATAATAATAATAATAATAATAAATAATAATAATAATAATAATAATAATAATAATAATAATAATAATAATAATAATAATAATAATAATAATAATAATAATAATAATACAATCAGAGAAAAACAGCGATTTCCCCTTATGCTTCAGTAAAAAGGATTGCTGCCGGTATTTTACTGCATCATGTGTCAGCTGCAAACCAACCATATCCCTTATACACTCGATTGTATCTCTACAATAAACGTTAAATATTTTACAAACAGTCTGCTGGATAAGTCTATCCAACGCATTTAACGTGCTTTTGTTGGTAAACGTTGCTTCAGTACCATACAAGACCATAGGCAAACAATAGGACTTAACTAGACTACCACAGATCAGTTCTGAAAATGCTGATTTAGAATTATGATATATCCTGTTAAAATTTCTATAGAATTTCAATTTAACTCCCGTAATGGAAGTTCTGAAGTAACGACCTGACTTCAACACAACGCCCAAATATCTAATCTCCTGTACATATGGCAAAGCAACACCATCCAAAATCAGAGGCGCACGCAGACATGCATGACGTTTGCCGACTCGCATAACCATTGATTTCTTAGAGTTAAATTTAAGATCCAGATCACAGGACTCAGCGGTACATATAATCTAACATATGTTATGACAATGACATTAACGCTGCAGTTAACTCCACTTATTACCTGCTGTTGCGTCGGTAACACAAAAATATTGAGAATATTATTCTCGGCTAACGTGGCATATCTTTGTTTCAGAGCCAAACAGTGGCGTAGCCAGGATTTCCGGAAGGGGGTTTGGAAAAAATTTCGTCGATAACCGCCAAGGGGGGTTTCACCCCCAAAATCGCCTCAAAACATAAATATTGCATGGGAATACATTTAAAAATATTTTTTTCGAAGCCCAAGGGGGGTTTTAACCCCAAACCCCCCCCCGTGGCTACGTCACTGGAGCCAAAGTCTGACCGATTAATTATCATTGCGCAGTAGGCTACATTATCTTGTCCTGATACTTTTACACCTCGTTTGTTTGCCCTTGTTTGCCCAACGATGTCACATCATACCGCAACTTCACTTTTCGTCTGTTTTGCTGCCCAAGTAGAATACGGAGAGTAGACATTATATATATATATATATATATATATATATATATATATATATATATATATATATACAGGGATTCATTAAAATACGCATAACAATGAGGGGATTCATTTTTCAATGGATTCATTTTAATTCACTACACACGGGCTTCCTTCCAGCCGCAATGTTACCTCTAAGCTGTGCGCGTGTGCGCACGCATAGAGGTCGCAAGGCAAGCGCACAAAGGAAAAAATAGAGAGCACAAATTTTAAAATTTTTTTCTACTGCTTTTTTCTACATGCACGTACTTACACTTACACTCACGCTTTGTTGGGAACTTGCACCGGCTCCATACAATTACTAACTTCTGGTCTAGACTATGAGAAAAAGGTCTTTTATTTAATGATTTGCGCAAAGCACGCGGTTCCAAATATCGATGAAACTAAAAGAGTAGAAGGCCAGCGATAGAAATGTCTTAAGATAGAGATTTGAAATCATTCTTCTTCTTTAGGTGCCTTGTTTTACAACGTTGGCGACCATGGACTTAAACTCCTCCCTATCGTATGTCGCTTGTAGCAGTTCTACTTCTGATATTTTGTCTTTCACGTCGCATAGCAGGTTTTCGATGAACGTCAATCTTTGTCTCCCTCTTGCTCTTTTCCCCATTACTTTACCTGTTGTGACTAAGTTTTCCAGGCCCTTTTTTCTCATTATTTGTCCGAAGAATTCTAATTGTCTTTTCTTTATAGTCTTAATTTAACAATTTCCTTCTTAAATTTGTCTTTTCCAAAATTTCTTGGTTTGATATTTTCTCTGTCCAAGAAACCATCATTCTCCTTAAAAACCACATTTCCACTGCCTCTAATCTTTTCTTCATCTGTTTGGAAATTGACCACGTTTCTGCGCCGTATAGCAATACTGACCATACACAAGTTTCCAAGACCCTTATCCTTGTTTCCACTGATATTCTCTTATTTGTTAAGATGCGTTTTAATTCCACAAATGCTGATTTTGCCATGGCAATCCTTTTTATTATTTCCTTTTCACATTTCCCATTGCTGAATATCCAGCTTCCTAAATATTTGAAGCCATTTACTTGCTCTATTAGTTGTCCATTTATGTATAGTTAACATCTTGGTGTATGTTTTTGTTTGGAGATCACCATGCAGTATGTTTTCGTTGTATATAATTTTAGTCCCTTTCTTTCGCCTTCCTTAACTACTTCATCCACTAATTCCTGTAGCTTCTTTTGTGTGTATGCAATTAATGCTGCGTCGTCCGCGAATCTCAGGTTGTTAATGTTCTGCCCTCCAATTATGAAATCATTGACATAAACGTAAAAGAAATTTGGTGGAGCCGAGCCCTGTACCTTCCACGTTCCCTAAGGTAGCCTCTCAAAAATGTGGGACTTGCGCCTAGAAGCCTAATAGAAGCTTACGCCGATGTTTGAAATGAAAACGAACAGCGACTTCATTTAAGAGTTCATGGTTGCGCTTGATTGTGAACAGTTTCAAGATCTGCCAAATCGAATGGATACAAAAGGAACATGTCTGACATTCAGCGCAAACTGTGAACCGCAATTTAGCATAATGAATATGTTGAAGAACAAGAGAAAGAATAAATTAGAGTAGGGTTTCAAAAAATTTTTAAACTGCGGCCCACTTCAACGGTTTTGTAACGGACCGCGGCCCTCATAATAGCATGTAATATTTTTTTAAAATTGCACTACGCCATCTGGCGAACGTTGGTTGGAACTTGGAAGGAATCTTCTGAGTTTTG
Organism: Metaphire vulgaris; assembly: GCA_018105865.1. Lineage (NCBI taxonomy): Eukaryota > Metazoa > Annelida > Clitellata > Crassiclitellata > Megascolecidae > Metaphire > Metaphire vulgaris. Next base: position 8,987,286 of record CM030838.1, on the reverse strand, counting down.
AATAAACGGCAAAACAAAATCTCTGATTCAATTCGAATGAGAAATGTGGAAATATATTAGGCAGAATTATTCATATTTTGCCGAATAAGACAAAAAGAGAAAAAGAAATTGAGATTTTTTGAAAATTATTTTTTAAAAATTTTGCCAGGAACACACCTTTGTTAGGCGTCTTAAAAATCCTATGAGTATGGCAAAATCGCTTAACCGCCAGGTCATCAGCATTAACAGCAGAATCTCTCTTGCTATTGGAGTTCCAGAGCAAAATGGTCTTAAGTTATTGCGAAATAAGATTAATTTCTAAAAGCACCATAGGCCAGGGTTTCCCAAGCTTTTTGGAACTGTGAGACTCACATCAGCGGCTTTGTAACATGTCGTGACCCTGCAAACTTATTGTCGACTAAAATTGGATAAAAGTTTCATAAAACTTACAGCCTAGGCCCCAGTGGCTTACACTCCATACACTATACATTACTCCATACACAGCTTATAGTAAAATCATTTTAATTAATATAAGCTGTGCATAAAGCAGGCATATACGTTTCTTGAAACCTAAGCCTACTTGCAACTTTCAAGGCTTGTGACATAGTACTAGTAGTAGTAGTGGTAGTAGTAGTAGTAGTAGTAGTAGTAGTAGTAGTGCAGCAGCAGTAGTAGCAGTAGTGGTGGTAGTGGCAGTGCCCAGCAGTGCAGCAGCAGCAGCAGTGGTGGTGGTGGCAGTGGTGGTGGTGGTGGTGGTGGTGGTGGTGGCAGTGGTGGTGGTGGTGGTGGTGGTGGTGGTGGTGGTGGCAGCAGTGGTGGTGGTGGTGGTGGTGGTGGTGGTGGTGGTGGTGGTGGTGGTGGTGGCAGCAGCAGTGGTGGTGGTGGTGGTGGTGGTGGCAGCAGTGGCAGCAGTGGTGGCAGCAGCAGCAGCAGCAGTGGTGGTGGTGGTGCAGTGGTGGTGGCAGCAGCAGCAGCAGTGGTGGTGGCAGCAGCAGCAGCAGCAGCAGCAGCAGTGCCAGTGGCAGTGGTGGTGGTGGCAGCAGCAGCAGCAGCAGCAGCAGCAGCAGCAGCAGCAGCAGCAGCAGCAGCAGCAGCAGCAGCAGCAGCAGCAGCAGCAGCAGCAGCAGTAGTAGCAGTAGCAGTAGTAGTAGTAGTAGTAGTAGTAGTAGTAGTAGTAGTAGTGGAGTTTCGAGGAGTCTGAAATGACTTTCCATCCAGATTGCCGACGCAGATTAAACACTGTAATGAACGGCGCGCAACAGTGAGCGGTGCCTCCGTCTGCCTGTACGAGAGTTCTTTCCCCTTGTGAAGGGCGTTTGACCTGAGCCGCTTTTCAGCAGAAATAAATACACAAAGTCATCGAGAGAGAGAAACAGAGACAGACAGACAGACAAACAGACAGAGAGACAGACAGACAGACAGGCAGACAGAGAGAGAGAGAGAGAGAGACAGAGAGACAGAGAGAGAGAGAGACAGAGAGAGAAACAGAGGGAGAGAGAGACCATCAACGCCAGAATAGTTTAGTCGTTCTCTAGCTGTCTTTCATGTCCGGTGAAAATCGGGTTCTTTCGATGTTTGCACCGAGTCAACCGTCGCCGTTGTAAAGAGGCTCGAACGCCGTCTGTAGTGAATGTCGTCGAGTGGCCGTATCAGCGGCGATACATCTCTGTGGCTTCTCAACAGCTCTGTTTCCTGGCTTCAAGCCATTCTATTAGGCCTACTGCCTATCTTATTGTCTTACGTCTTGCTACGACACAATTTTTTTAAAAAAATCCAGTCGCGGTAACGGCTTAGACCATTTGGTTCTGCTATTATGCTTTTCGTTCAAGGCGCAGCTACCCCTTCAGACATTTTTACGTTCAAACCAATGTACATTGCTTAATTTTTTGAGTAAATTTGAATGTTTTTTGGATTGCTTCATCATTTAAATGAATAAACGTATATCGAATAAGTTTCATGAAATTTTATAATGTTTAGTAATTATATATATATATAATCGGACCATATATATATATAAGGTATAGGGCGGGGGCTGAGAAAAAGGTGTGTCGCCTATACTGAAAATCTCTGTTCAAGTAACTCAAAAGCGTGTTATTTCCAAATCGTTCTGACAACCAAAAAGGTTATCTCGAAAATCGGTGGGCCTCGTTTTCATGATGGGCAGTTCACAGCCCGTCAGCTGTTGGCCCTGGAAGAGTCTCGTGTTTTTATTCTTAACATGTTTTATAGATATCGGATACAAGTTTTATCATTAATTTTGTTGGAGAAGGCGTTTAAAGCCTGTTGAATAGAGGGCGTATGGGTAGATAGGTAAAAATTTGATTTGAAGAAATTCTCCGACAACATCTCTTTACATTTTCCTCTTGCTCCATCTTCATTGCTTTAACCTTTGCAAGAATAATCAATTTATATCATTCTCAATTTTGATCTACAGGGTTCGAAATGAGCACAGACTCCTCAGCCATTTCAGAAGGGCACGGGGCTAACAGCGTCTGACTGGAGAAGTAAGACGATTGCAAATTAAAAAGATGGGATGGGATTCATCTACATGGACCCCAGGCTCGCCAGGTCCGAGTGGGCCGGCGGGGATCAAACAAACTCCTATACCTGACAAGCAAAAAAAGGTCGTTCAATCGGCAGTGGACAAGCAAAAGCTGTTATCTCGAAAATCGGTAGGGCCATATTTTCATGATTACAGCCGAGACAATTAGCAGCGAAGCGAGCCCAGCAACGCAATAATTTGATCATCCTGAATCGGCAAGGGGACCAACAATCATTAACTATAGTTAGGCTGCCAGACCTGCTAGGGACAGCTGCTAATTATTATTATAAAAAATATCGCGCATCTATTATTAGTCATTCAGGAACTGTTAAACTTCGCGCCAATCATCTTAAGACAACGGTCAAATGAAAACAACTTAAAATTTTTCAAGGCAGATGGATGCAAAGGTTGCATGAAGAACTCATCAGCCTCAGTTACGAGAAAATGGCAGCGTCTTTGATCATCAAGGGCGATTAACTAATTTGGCCAAGAAAAGGAAGAGTCCAAGGGATAAGGTGATAGGCCACTGTTAAACGTCAAACCTGGAGGATGGACGGGTTAGAGAGCAAAAGGTGCGGATGTCACTGCCAACGAGAAAACCCAATTATCACCAGATTTTTAAACTTTTGCAAATATTGTGAAAGTTAATCAAACATAAAGCATCCAACTCCTCCACCAGACAGACGGCCCGCACCATCCCAGAAATCTTGTCCCCAGCTTCAGATGACAGAAGATGAGATTCGGGAACCACTGGCTTCATTCATTTAGGATCTCCGGGGCCCGGACGGCCTAAGACCTCTTAGTGGCAAGAGCTGATATCCTGTCCAGAGGTAGGGAACAGGCTAGTTGTTCAAACCAGGGATAATCAACCTGCTTTTGCTTAATATCAGACCTGGTTTGTCCAATCTCTTTGCGGTTTTTGATGGCTTAAGAAAAAAATCGGGGATTAATTGCCATCGGATATCTCTGGCGGCGGCTCGAATAAGTTGCATCCAGCTTCGCCCTGCCTAGGTTTAGTAAACATATATACCCCAACAGGTAGGCGTCAAAAATCCCGGGGAGATTGCGAGGCCGCAGTGCACTCGGATTTTCGCAGAATGCCGGAAGATCATAGCATTTTGCGTGAAATTAATTTGTCGAATTAACTCAACAGCATTTTCCGAGATAGCAATGACCGAATTTAACAGCTCCCCAGAGCTTCGGTATGAAATGCGAGCCCAGCTCCTGAAGTTTGATAGTCAAGTACAGTCTCATTGAGGCCCACAGCAGGGCGAACCCATGGGCCCTCTGCTCTTTGTCTTGTTTGCTGAACATCTTGAAAAACCTATCGGCAAGCAACAGTGGGTTACCTCGACGATCTGACTCAGGATTGTCACAAATATAGAACGCTGGACATCACAGTTTGAAAGAGGGTGTAAAAATTTGGGGAGGAATAAACCACGACAAATGCTAAACAATGGGTCCATTGTCGAAACCTCATCCCTGGACCGGTTTTCGCGGGTCAGTGTTCAAGACGCCACTTTGCTGGGCAAAAATTTGGAAGTTTTCAACAGAATTGAGGAGCAAAATGTCCATGAAATAACGGAATTACAGATGGCCCAAACATCGCTTGGTCTTAATTCAAGGCAAGACGCCCTCTTTCTCTTTACCAAGTTCAACTTGAGTTTCAATTTGTTTACGCTGCGATTTATTTTGTTGCGCTGACATCCGCTTTTACAAGTTTCGACGCAACCATGCGCGGGGCCTAAACAGCATACTAAAATATTTTTGGACAGCCAGTGGCGTCAGGCGACGCTTTTTTTAGGGATGGAGGGATTCGTCGGGTGTCCATATTGCACCGTCTGCCTTCTTGGCTTCAGCTGGACTCTACCCCTCCAGTCTTCCATTTGAACGGACTGTTAAAAAGCGCATGAATAAAAAGTCAGGAAACAATGGTGCAAACCTCAACTTTCCGGCTCTCTACTAAGCAAAGCACCTGGGATCGAAAATAAAAACGTTACAGCAATCTACTCCAGAACCCATCCAAAAATTAAATCCCAAGCCCGTCTGCGAGCTGTCTCAACACGAAATAGCGACTGGCTCCATGCGCTTCAAATCACCAGTTGTGGCCTTTTGGACGATGAGACGATTTGAGTCGTCGTCGGAGTACGGCTAGGGGCCACAATCTGCGAGAAGCACCTCATTGGAAGTGGTGCTATGGTTTCGGAGGAGGAAAGGGGCTTTGTCATCTAGGTCAGGTCGTGTCCCCGTTGTGTAGGTTTGCTGAACGGGGTTCAGGGGCTTGGGTTAGGGCGGGGGGATCCCTCTATGGGGGAGCCGCCTGGTCTCTGCCGAACCGATGGGAAAGGGATGGGGAAAGGGAAGGGAGTTGATCCCGTGGCGGAGAGGGGGGAACGGGGATCTGGGGGCAACCGTGGGGGACACAGGCGGGCTCCCACGTATTTGGGCAACCACAGCACTCGGATGGGCTGGGGCAGGGGCTGCGGGGAGAGGTTCAAAATATCAGGCCCTCTCATCCACCCACATCTTCTTGCCGGAGTTTGATTTGCCCCATCAACAACGACGCCCTCTCCTTTATCAACGATCTGGGTTTTCATTACAGTACAATCCGGGGACAATTAAAAGATTTCCTGTTCCAAAGAATATCCGTCACGATTCAGCGTTTCAAAAATCGCATTCCGTGGAACATTTTCCAGTTTACAACGAACAGAGCTAGGACATCGAGAATTAGGTCTCGGACAATTTTTTATCATAAGTCCCTCGGGAATGAAGTATATATAAATATAATATATATATATATATATATATATATATATATATATTATCCGTATACACGAAAAGTACGCAAAATCTTGCAGCAGAGCAGTAGGCCATACTTATTCGTGATGGAATGAACCTCATGCGGAAACCCTTAAACGAGTTTATATTTTTCTCGCATAATTATGTTCAAAGTTTAACAATTTCACATTTTAAACAGTATCGCTTGCTCTCTCTCTCTCTCTCTCTCTCTCTCTCTCTCTCTCTCTTTCTCTCCGTGTGATTTTGATACAGTTTACTTTTACATATGGACTATAATTATCGGCGGCTTCTATTAGGCCTAATTATGATCGCTGCATAGAATATTATATAGACGTTTGCATAATGCAGCGTACCGGAAAATATATTTCTAAAAAGGCCCTGCCAAAGAGTAATGTTCCGGATCTTTTAGGATGCGCATTGTCCTTCGGGTTCAGCCTCCGAAGGTCTCTGGAGGCCTTACTGTCCATTAGCACTTAAGCGGGACTTAAGCGGTCCGTGTTTTTCTATAATGTATGTGTCGATGGTTTTCTGAATTGATGTTCCTCTTGTTTTCAATGGTTCTTCAATATTTCCAACTTATTTCTCGGTCTCTTTCCTTCAATTGTCTTCCATCCATAGGCTGCGTATTGCCAATGCTCCTCCTATTATGGCACTGCCTGCGAATTCGCATTTTCTATGGAAGTTCCAAAATGCATTTCTTTACTTCGCTATTGCTCTTCTAGTCGCGTTCCTTATACCTTGTCTCTTCTATAAAATCCTAAAATTCTTCTCAGACAGACAGACAGACAGACAGACAGAAAGACAGACAGACAAAGGAGAGACAGACAGGTACAGAGACAGAGATTGATAGACAGACAGACAGACAAAGGAGAGACAGACAGACAAACAGAGACATGGATTGATAGACAGACAGACAGACAAAGGAGAGACAGACAGACAAAGGAGAGACAGACAGACAAAGGAGAGACAGACAGACAGAGGAGAGACAGACAGACAAAGGAGGGACAGACAAAGGAGAGACAGACAGACAAAGGAGAGACAGACAGACAAAGGAGAGACAGACAGACAGACAGACAGACAGACAGACAGAGAGAGACAGACAGGTACAGAGACAGAGATTGATAGACAGACAGACAGACAGACAGAGGAGAGACAGACAGACAAAGGAGAGACAGACAGACAAAGGAGAGACAGACAGACAATGGAGACAGACAGACAAAGGAGAGACAGACAGACAGACAGAGGAGAGACAGACAGGTACAGAGACAGAGATTGATAGACAGACAGACAGACAGACAGACAGACAGACAAATAGACACAGACACAGACAGGCACAGACAGACAAAGGAGAGACAGACATTGGAGAGACAGACAAGTACAGAGACAGACAGAGACAGAGATTGACAGACAAACAGATAGACACAAACATACACAGACATACAAATGAGAGACAGACAGGTACAGAGACAGAGATTGACAGATAGACAGACAGACAGTTTCGCAAAAAGGCACTATAAAACCAAATACTCGTTTTGCACTTCACGACACTGCCTCGCATAGTTACCTAGTCGCATTCCTTAGGCTGGATCCGATCGTCTTCGATTACGACGCTGTTTGAAATCGGAAACTGCCAGACGCTTCCAATGCTCAGCGCCAAAACGATCCATATCCAATCTCGCCCGGCCATCTGGTGTGCTCTTTGGCAAGCGTCTGACGCAATACACACGGTGACCTCAATCTCAGACACACTTGTTACGTATAATGTATACATCTCAGACACACTGTTCTTACGTAATGTACAAAAACGCTAAGAACATTCGCTTTCTGTTAGCGCTTTCCAACCGACTTTCATCAGAACACAGTGGCGGTTCCATGTGGGAGATGAGTGGGGGTGCATCACCCCAATGGCAAGTATGGTTTTAGCCATAGGCGGCACACATAAAGGGGCGGACATTTTCGGAGCGACGACCTTTTTTGTTTGTCAGGTGATTTTCAGTGAAGACGGGAATTTTTTTAGAAGGGGCGGCAAATTTTAAATATAATTTTTTGAAAACACCATATATCCGCCTCTGATATGAATGCATTTGGGGCGGCGGATTAGCAATGAGCCAGAGGCAGCAAAGGTGCGCGCTACGCCAGCAATTAACGGTCACCGTGTTTAGCAAATTTACCAAATTTAAGACATCGAGCGTTTTCAGTCTAGCACTGTGCATGGTGGTGCAACGCCGCTGTGCGAAACACAAGAAACCGAAATAAAGTCAATATTATTAAAAAACCTAAGCTCTTGTGAATAAAATTTAAATCGCTTTTCTACTTCGATTACCTCTGATTTACATTTCCATAGTTAATTCTTCACTTGCAAAATTCATTTCGCCCCAACGACCATGCCAAAACATTTAGCATTGACATAGCCACGAAAGGTGAGGTGTGAGGTGGGGGGAGGAATGGTTACGTGAGGCCAGGCCGGCCCTATTCTGGCTAGGACTGGTGATAGGATTTGCGCAAAACCGCTGAGTAATTTGGGGGCGGGAGGGCTGGTAACATGATCGGAGAAAATACGTGAACGAACGAGGAACGTGCGACGAGCCCTTTTTGCTCGTCGGAGCAGGGCCGTTTTGGGGCGTGGCATGGTAGGCACGTGCCTAGGCCCCAGCGATATGTGGGAGGCCTCGGCGGGCGGTGAAAAAAATTTATCTATGTGTTGTTTGTTGCTTGATTTTCTATTCTCTCTTGATGCTGGAAAAGTCCGATGAGCAAAAAAAGATCATTACCGTTTTTTGTGTATGTACACGATTATTATTATTATTATTACTATTATTAAATGTTTTAGATTAAAACAGGGCCTGTTTTAAGAAAATTTATAACAGCACTAAACTCAGAAAATGTGTGGTCATCCGCGCAAAAACGAGCAAAAAAGTTCGTCCGGAAAATTTATCACCGCACAAAGCACAGAAAATTGCCTTTTACCACTGCACATTTTCGTTTTATAACTGCACATTTTGTGTATCACTGCACGTTAAAACAGGCCCTGAATTAAAAGTATGATAAGCGAAAAAGATCTGGAAAACAGAATGAATGAAAGGAGACTACCATACAAAGCACTCTACACTCAAATAGAAGGGAACAAAGGAAGAGGAAGACCCAGGAAAAGTGGATGGACAACATCAGAGAAGACATGAACATGAACGGAATTACAATAGTAGAAGGAATACGATTGACAGAAGATAGAACTTATTGGAAGCATTTTGTGTCTAGCTATTGCCGTTGATGAGCTGGCAGAAAGCAAAGATGATGATGATGATGATGATGATGATGAGGAGGATGATGATGATGATGATGATGAGGATGAGGATGATGATGATGATAATGATGCGAAAAAGTCATCACCGCTATTTCGCTTCTTTGGTGCTACTATTTCAAAAAAATGCCTAGGGTCCCAAACTTCTTAAGACGAACGGCACTGCGTCGGAAACTTTTTCCTCCTGAAAATGTCGATGTACCTTCGATTAGAAGCATCTTATTGTTGCATGCAATGTGGTATTTGATGGAGGAAGAGGAGAAATTTCTTGGCCACTACCTACTTAACTACTTCCTCCCACATATCCACTCTATGCATAGCAGAGGGGGGAGTTTTACGCTGTCATTAACTTATTTGACTAACTTATTTAGCATTGCGAAACAATTAATAATTATCTCCCCACTGGTCTGATTCATCCATCCCCCCTCCGCAAATGGCCTGTCTCTCGAATGCCACGCTGGTTACATGCTGCAGGGTATTCACGCTCACAGCCGTCGAATCGATACAGTGAGGGTCCTTGTGTCTGGAACATCACAGTAATTTTGGGGTTTTCTATGACAGGGTTTCCCAAAAATATTTGAACCGCGGCCCACTTCAACGGTTTTGTAACGTGCCGCGACCCTGATCATACTATCATGCAATATCAAAACAAATGCATTAGGCCATCTGGCGAACGTTGGTTGAATGGAATCTTCTGAGTTTTGAATAAATGGCAAAAGTAAAGCTCTGATTCAATTCGAATGAAAATATGGCAAATATATTTTACAGAATTATTATAATTTTGCCAAATAAAACAAAAGAAGAGAAGTAGATATTGAAATTTCTTAAAAATTATTATTTTAAAAATTTTTCCAGGAACATACCTTTATTACGCATTTTCAAAATCCTATGAGTATGGCAAAATCGCTTAACCGTTAGGTTAGTCTCAGGTCCAAAATTTAGAGATTCTCAATTGCTATTGGAGTTTCAGAGCAAAATGGCTGGAATACGCTTTCCTTGCGTTATTGCGAAAAAGATTAATTTTTCTCCCAAAACCTTTTGGAACTGTGACCCACATCAGCGGCGGTTTCGTAACTAACCGCGTCCTGCAAAACTTATTGTCAACTAAAATTGGATAAAACACTATTCGTTTTAATATAAGCCGTATATGGGGGATTGCAGGCATATAAATCGCTTAAAACCCAAGTCTTGTGGTATTGGTTAGAACATGGGCTTCTATTAAAATCGGGCTCAGTGTGCGCCCGGAAAAAATGGGGGGGATATTTTGCTTTCAAAAACCGTTATATAAACTATTAATAAGCTAAATGATGCCTTATCTTAAATGAACTGACACTGATATTGAATCAAAATAACACTGATCGTGACGTAATCAGTGGCGTCATTTTGGGGAGGGGCCCCAAAGGAAATGAACAAATTAATTTATAATGTATTAACAAAATTGCAAAAATTGCAAAAAAATTGCAAAAAAAAATAAAAATTCTAATTTACCAACATTGGCCTAAAATTTGCCAAATTTGCCAAAATTCTAACATTTTCCAAAATTTTGCAACAAATTTGCAAAAATGCCTAAGATTTCAAAATTTGCCAAAAATTGGCCAAAAATTATCTTACCCCAAGAGAAGTGTGAAATAACTGGTCGTAATGATGGTACAAGAGTTGCCAGATCTCCCGTATTTTACGGGAGGTTTCTGATTCAGCCCCATCTATCCCGGACGGCCATTTCTCCGTATTTGGCTAGGTCGATAGACTTCATTGAGATGTAGTTTAAAATCGAAACAATACTACATTTTGTGATAAAACGTCAAATAAAAGTAATTAGTACAGTTTAGTACAATATCAAACAAGATAATAGAGGCTCTGAGGCAGACAGCAATGCCCCTCTGCTTCTTACTTACTTTAACGGCAGGAATAGAAACTTAGGACTCGTTGGGTGATCTATGATGAAATTAGCCTACAACTTGTTTGTAATATTAATTCACTACATACAGATGATAGGCGTTGAACAGTGTTGGATGCAGTCCTTGCAATGACGCAGCCGAGGGGAGGAAGTTTGGGGTTAAACCTCCTAACACCCACTCAACACATTGTTTCTCCATTTTTATTCTCGGATTGCGGATTTGTGGTCGACACCCCAAAATTTGCTAATAAAACAATGATTAAAAACGGTATGAATTAAATAAATTGAAGAAATAATGTAGTTAATTAAGGCGTTGAACTGTTTATTTCTAACATTAACGAAGAAAAAGAGACTTTTTGGAGACAGTGATGACCTGATATCATTTTTTTCTTGTCAAGAATTTTTTCAGTTTTTCAGAGTTGACAAATTTTACCAAAACCAAAAACCTAGAAATCGTAATTGATGGGTAAATACTTTCTGAATGCATCTCAGATACAAATACAGATATTGCATTTAAAATGTATTTAAGATACAGATACAAGATACCTAGACAAAATGTATATAGATCAGATAAGTCTTTAAAATGCATCTATAAACAAGATACATCATAAGATACATTTTCATTAGTCTAAGGTGAAAGTGAAAATAAACAGAATAATGTGAACAAAATTAGCAAAATTTGTAGCACTTAAAGGAATTTGCCATGAGCCCGGCTTCAAGGTGGAATAGAAGGCTGAGAACATGACACTTTTAAATCTAATCCTGTCCTTAGCAATCAATTGACTGAGGCCTGCAACCCATTTTAGTCGTTAACACAGTTTACTGAATGATGGCATCGGCATTTGAGTCACGTTTAGTCGCCGGCTGGCTGGGTTTCCGGTGGTTTTTCAGTATCTTGTATCTTGAGTTAACTTATTATCTGAATAGCAGAACAAGGGTATCTAAGATACAGATGGCAAGATACCGATACATTAAAGCTATAGACAGTAGACATCATTGTCAAAGATACAGTTTTAGTATCTTAGATACGTATCTAGATATATGTATCTCAGATACTACCCATCACTGGAAATAACCCTGAGTCTTTGTTTGCAAAGAATTGGCGTTCGCTCTTTTTAACATCTATGTAGTCACGGCAGCGACACAACATGCATGTCTTGCAAGTTTTTGTCCTACTATTGTATCCGGGTCTTAACAGAAGAGGCTTCCATTGGAGATAAAAAGCAAATGAAACGCACGTAGAAAAGGAGCGTATATCTCTTCAATTCCACGTATTTTAAACGGCGTTCTTTGTTGAAGCGTTCTAATTTTATTTCGCTGATCACGAATAGAGCATCTGTTACCCCCTCTCACTCCTAGAAATTACCAGTGACGGTAAAATACGCCCTGAATGACCAGATCCAGAACAGTGATGATTTAAAATGTATTTAAGATACAGATACGCTTACAAGACACGCGTTAGACAAAATGTATCTAGATGCAGATGCTTTTAAAATGTATCTAGATACAAGATACATCATAAGATGTAGACGGTAAATAATTGATCGCCGCGTTTTACAATGCCATGTGTTTGGAAATAGTTCTATAAAAGTACTTCGTCCGGCGTTTAGGCCTAACATCGACGGCTTTATAGGCAGAGGCGGCGCTGTTTTTTTGGCTGGGTGGGTCTAATGCAATCTACACAACCAGGACCATGGACAACATGCCAGAACCAGGCAATTTTTCCCGGAAACTCCCCTAAAAAAAAAACTGTTCTGTCTGTATATTTTAATCTTTTTAATCTTTGTTTCCCTACTCTTGATCTTTTGGGGTCGGACCCGCGGCCTGTCACGCCCAAGTTTTCTAATCCTTCTTTCTCATCCGTGACCTTGACGCGAGCTTTTCAAACGGAGAAAACAACGAAAGTGTTGGTAGTCTTCTTCCATCATCTGTAGTATTTCTTCGTTAGTTCTCTTGTCTGTTCCGGGATTTGGCTGGACAAACAGTCAAACTCTTCCACGAAATCCCTTCATTTTGTCAATGTCATTGCTGTTTCCAATGGCAACCTAGTCCTCCATGATTGCACGTAACAATCATTCAGGTCTACAACCATTTTCGCGTTTCCACAGTCTCCTTTCTTGCTGGCATTGTTCTTAGTAATAATCTTTGTTTTAGTTTAGAGTATCTTGTATCTTCCTCATGATATACACAACATAAACTGACATATCTCTTTTACAGATACCCTCCCCACTCATTAAAGTATCTATTTCAGCGTTTTCAAAGATACAGTTTTTTATTTTAATCTATGTTCATTATGTATCTGATATTTATCATCACTGGAAATAACGAAGGGGAGTCTTTGTTTGCCCTGAATTGGCGTTCGCTCTTTTTAGCATCTGATGGAGTCACTTTGCGACGTCAACATGCAGGTCTTGCACGTTTTTGTCCTAGGCAGATTGTCATTTCCGGGTCTTTTCAGGGGAGAGGGGCAAGACACTTGGGAGATAACAAGCAAATGAAAACGTAGAAACGGAGCGTATATCTCTTCAATTCCGTATTTGCTTCGGTGTTCTTTGTTTTAGGGGTTTCTGATTTTTTTGCTGATCAGAATCAGCGTATGCTTCATCCCCTTTTTAGGTACGGTTGATGCCCTTTTGACCTTTTCAGTCTTTTTGCTATTTAGTCAGCCAATTTTTTTAAATTTAAAACTAAACGCGTTACTTCAAGGCAATTAAATACCATATTATATTAAACAGTCTTGGCGTTATCTTTGTCTCTTTGGACGCCCTAGACGTGAAATAATTGATCGCCGCGTTTTACAATGAAATCGTTTGGAAATAGTTCTATAAAAGTACTTCGTCCGGCGTCGAGGCCTAACATCGAAAACACGCAGACATGCTCTATGATTGTTTTGGCTCTGTGGGTCTAATTTGATCACAACCTTATCCATGGACAACATGCCAGGACCATTTTCATTACTACTTCTTTGAAAAAAAAATTTTCTGCTGTTTTGCACGATTTGCTCCGGATGTCCTTTCTTATAGGCTGGGTGGGGTCGGATGGAATACCAGAGCCGCCCATTTTTATCTTAATTTTCTCGACGCAAAGAATAGAAGAAAACAAGAAATAATCTTCATTCAGAATTTAATTGACACGCAAAAACGTTCTCGTTCCGAGATTTGGCTGAAACGTCGAACTCTTTTCCATGAAATCCCTTCATTTTGTCAATATTATTGCTGTTTCCAATGGCAACCTAGTCCTCCATGACTAGTGATGTCCCCTTTTATTCAGGTCATTATCAAGTCCTCTTCCTCTACCTTCTCCTTTCTTGCTGACATTGTTCTTAGTAATAATTTCTTTTTAAATTAGACAATCTCCACACTTCCTCATGATAAGGACGTCTGTTAACCCTAGCAAAGAATGCAGTACACTATTACCGGTAGGCCTATAGGCCTACACAAATTGTGTTAAATTGCAAATGATTTGAAAAATAGACAGAATTACAAAATAGCAAAATCTAAACAAACAGTGTGATCTTGAAAAAGTTGACTGAATTAAATGTTAACAAAGAAACATAATAACTTGAATTTAAGTTTAAATTCGCAATACATGAACGTGTGACCGACCGCAGAGATCTTTGCGGGAATTGCGGGAGGGAAATTGCGGCTTCGATTCTGTCCATAGTCCACAATCTATTGACATTTTGTCTGTGGGTCTGACACTCAGTCAGTGGCTATAGCCTAGTGCTTCCCAAACTGTGGATCGCAGAGATCAGTTTAGTGGGTCGCGGAGTAGCGCGAAATTAGATTCAAAAGTGTCATTTTGTAACCAATACCACAATGTCATAAGCCTTGAATATTGCAAACAGCTTAAGTTTGAAGAAATTTATATGCCTGCGACACTCCATATATCATATACGGCTTCTTTAAAATGATTAGTGCAGCAATAGCGCTTTATCTAATTTGGTTGACAATATGCTTGCAGGGTCGCGGAATGTTACATAACCGCTAAAGGGCGTCGCAAAGTACCAAATATTTGGAAAACCATGGCCTATAGTGCCTTTAAAAATGGCCCTTATTTCGCAATAACGCAAGGAAAGCGTATTCCGACCATTTTGCTTTGAAACTCCAATAACAATAGGGAATCTCTTATATTGACTGGATAAACCTTGCGGTTAAGCGATTTTGCCATACTCATAAGATTTTCAGGACGTTTAATAAAGGTATGTTTCTGGAAAAATTTTAAAGAATATAATTTTCAAGAAATGTTAATATTTATTTCTCTCATTTTGTCTTATTTGGCAAAAAATATGAGTAATTTTGCCTAATATATTTGCCATGTTTTCATTCGAATCGAATCAGAGCTTTTGCTTTGCCATTTATTCCAAACTTAGAAGATTATGTTCAACTAACGTTCACCAGACGGCCAAATGCATTTTTATATTACATGCTATGAAAAGGGTCGTTACAAAACCGCTGAAGTGGGCCTCGATTCCAAAATGTCTTCGAAACCCTGCTATAACCTATATGCTATAGCGGATAATAGTGCTGCTAGCCTGGGCAGCAGACAGTAGTGTAGTGCTGTTGCACCCATCCACCAATGACCATTGACCATTGACCCTTTTGCCAAATTGCGTCTTTAGCTAGCCTCTAGACATTTTGGTTGTCATTTCATTTGGTACCATACGGACGGTACTGTAGTCTGTAGTCTGTTACGGTACCGTAGCAACTGCCAAACGCTAATACGTTATGCCTACAGTAAGACGATATTTCACATAAGAAATAGCAAGTCTGTTAAAAAATGAAGGTGCCCACTAATTTTAGCCTATGTGTTATGCCTAACATTATTAAAATTATGACAACAGTGGTCATGTCAGTGACATCATGCAGCTCGCTATTATTTATGCCAAGAATAGCAAAGCAAAAGAGCGTAGTTTTACTAGACTTTTCTAGACTTTTACCCAAAATATAGGTTTCGCAAGCGGCAAGCCTGAACAAAGTCCGGAAGTCCGGTGAGGGGATGCATCCCCACTCATCCCCCACGTGGAACCGCCACTGGTGACAGATCTCTCGCCGAGTTTCGCTGTCCTGGACGGAGGAAAGGAACAGAAGAACGCGACTGCTGGACCGAAGATGCGAGCGTTTTTCAGTCATCGTGGGGGCCTGTGCACCAGTGCCGTTATGTAGGCGAGACAGGCAGGACTCGACTCACTCGAGACGCAAGCCAGCATCGTTTTAAAACGATGCTTTCCGGAACCCGGAGCCAGTGGAGCTTGTCTCTGAGTAATGGAGTCACGTGGTCATTCCACCTGGCTTCGAATATCACTCGAGCGGCAACGTTTAGCACCGACATTTGCACTGTTTGATCGGGAATAGAACCCAGGATGACGGCAGGCAGGAGTGACTCTCTACCAACTGAGCCACCAAGGCACGCACTAGCATCATGGCGCTATAGAACTTGAGAAATCAAATAAATTAAAATCTGAAACGTAAGTGATAGCTGCAGATTAAACCTAAAGATAACAAAAACTTTGGACAGATTTCTTGCGGTCGAAAGCATTCATTGGCGTAGGTACGGGGAGATGGTCAACAGGGCCCGACCCCAATGCTGCCCCTTTTTTTATTGTGCGCGGAAAAGTATAGCGCCTGAGCACCTGATTTTTTCACATTATGTCGCCCAAGACAACAGCGAAGTCAGTGTTATTTTAAACTCAAAATCACTGCGCGGCGGTTGGAAACTGCTGCGCGGCGTTTTCTTGTCATGTGCGCGGCCGCGCAGCCGCGCAGCTTAGAGGGAACATTGCCCGGCGGGGTCAGCGCCCCTATTCTGACTGTGGGACCAGTCGTGAAATTTGTGCAAAGCTATTGAGAAGTTGGGGAGGGTGTATGGAACAAGATCGAAGGGCATACGCGAATGTGCCAAAAGCCTCCTTAACGACAAACTTTTTGCTTGTAGAATTTTTACTCGAAAATGTCTTCGTGCCTGCCCCTATTCCGGAATCATGGCTACGCCACAGAAAAGGCAGTTGAAACTGAAAAAGAGTTCGCGCTTCGAAATCAGAAGTCGCCGTTCACTTACTCTTGCCGCCGTCGACGTCTGTGGTTTTTCGAGAATATTCCAAACCTTCGACCGAACGTTAGCGCAACGTCCGGTCCCGAAACACTCGACGGTGTGTTCCTTCAGACTGTCCGCCTCCTTGCGCATCTCTTCCATGATGTTCTCCTTGCGCTGGTGGTAGCGGTGCTGACAGCAGGATTCCATGTACAGTTCGTCGACGCCCCAGTACTCGAGATCGTCGCTGAACGAAAGAACGCACAGTTCCTCGACCAGGTGCAGTTTGTTCGTTCGGTAGAAATTCAGAATCGAAGAGAACGACTTCGGGTGTCGATCGAAAAAGAACTCGATCGTCGGCGCACAGTCGCCCTCCTCAGCCCGCGCGTCGCCGCCGTCGCCGTCGTCGTTGACGAAAGTGACGTCATCGCACAGCCGAAGAACGTCGTCGGCGTCGTCGCAGTGTCGCAGACGACCGAGTCGGGTGCGCGGCAGACGATCGAGGGCCCGCCACATCACCTCGTGTCTCGTTCCGCCGACGTTCAGGAGAGCGCGCTTCGACGCTCTCAGCCGGGCGACGATCTCCCGCTGACGGCGTCGGCGAGCGCTCGTCGTCCTGCCGCCGGAGGACTTCGACGGCGACGATGTCACATCTCGTCCAGCCCCCTCTTCTCCTTCCGGCGCTCTCTCCGACTGTCGTCTTCGATCGTCGTCGTCTTCGGCGGCGGCGGCCAGCAGTCGGTCGTTCTTCTCCGTCACGGCAGGTGCCGTCATTTCAGGTGGTGCTGGCCGCCGATGCCACGTGTCTTCTGTCATCGGCTGCTGCGTTTGCCGATCTCCTCTCAAAGATGTTTCTCGCCGCTGAACGGTTTTCGCGCAGCCCCCGTTCCATCGCTTCTGGCGAAGAAGAACGGCATAGAGAGGTCTGTATTGGACGCACGCGCCTTCTTCTTCCTCGGCATCGGTCGCTGTCTGCACCTAGCAGTTTAATCCTCTCCTGGATTCGCATTCATTAGCGAGCGAAGGAGCCCGATGAGACGAGTTAGAGACCAATTTCGACTCGATTAGAAATCTTACCTGCCACTAAAATTTTCACGCAAGCAACAGAAGACGACATTGGAAGTTCATATGAATCTTTTCCTCTTCCTCCCCTTCCTCATCCTCCTCCTCCTCCTCTCCTGCTCCTCCTCCTCCGATGCTGCCTATAGACTTCCCGCCTGCCTAAGAACCTTGACGCTTTAGGGCGCAGACGACGCGACGCGGCGTTCAACTACGATGTGAGTCTGGTGCAGTGCGCTCTCTTCGTTCGCCCGGCGACGGAGGCCAGACGCCAGATGCACGTCCGTCGGGCGGTCGAGATACGCCGATTGGCGGAGGCGCAGGGGTGTGATGCGCCCAATGACACGGCAAAACGCCGAACGTTATAGCACCCTACACTACAGGAAATGCAGTCGATATCGCGGAGGACAATTGAGGATTGCGGCTCGGTTTATATATATATGCTATATATATATATAGCATATATATATATGTGTACAGTATATACAGTATATATATGTATATATACACATATATATATATATATACTGCGTCTGCGAATGCGTTTACACAGGGCAGGAGATTTACAGCGCATTAGAGGTCCAGAAATTGATGTTGTGCGGCAGTATTTATTGTGCCTTTTCAGCTGGAATTCTCTCTCTCGTCGGCATCGATATTTAATAACGCCAGCCGTCTTCTCCGTCCCTTTCCTTCATTCACACTCCCTTCCCATGCCCTCCACCTTCCACTCCCTCTCCCTTTTCCGTATGCTTCTCTCTCTCTTTCTACACAACTCCTCGTCGCAATTCCTATGAACTCTTTGTATTTGACCAGTGCTTAGAGTGTCCGCTCGCTCTCTCTCTCTCTCTCTCTCTCTCTCTCTCTCTCTCTCTCTCTCTCTCTCTCTCTCTCTCTTCTCTCTCTTCTGCCTGTCTTTCTGTCTGTCTGTGTCTGTGTTTGTCTGTCGTCGTCATTTTTGACGAACAAAAAACAGCATTAAACTATATACTTTATTTTAAAAATTTGTTTGCGTGCATTAACTTTGACAGAGATTAGGCTGTTTAATAGAGTTTATGCAACCAGTCTTTCTATATTTTGAAATTTTTGAGTGGGGTTTGGTCATACTGGTCGAGGAGGACCAGTCTTTCGAATAAACTGCTACTCTGTTGACAGGGGCGGCGCTAGGGAGTGCGTCTGCGGGTCCGGACCCACCCAGCCTCGGGCAGGGGCAACCGAGCAAATCGTGCAAATCCACAGAGAAAGTTTGATTTTTTTTTTGGGGGGAGAGTAAGTTTGAACCGAGTCCTAGTTGTGTAGATTGCATTAGAGTGATTAGACCAACCCAGCCAACAAAACCCAGCGCCGCCCCTGTCTGCTGATTATATGCGCTTACTTAGCATAGTCTATACTTTTTCGAAAGTCCACGATCTAGGATAGTTTCTTTGGCATTTGTTTTGGTTGGATTATTATCCATCTACCATGCCCTCCTTCGCTTCGCATGCCATACCCCTTCCTCTCTTCCTCCGATCGGTCTCCCCGTCTATTTGCTGCCGACTAGGTCTTGCTGCCAATGCCCTAGTAGCAAGCGCGCATCGTCGTCCACCTGATGCCTCCATCTCCCGGGAGAGCGCTTCCCTTGCAGCCGTACAGCCATAGGCCTACAGCCGTCGGGATCCGGTGGAAGCGTTGCCCTCCGGTTGAACGAACCCGTCCGCCCCGGGCATTGAGCGGAAACTATCCGATCGGGATTGGATCCTCATCATCTTCCTCGGTCGGTCTCCGACGCAGACTCCGTTGTTCCATCCCTATATTGATGAGCCCGGTTAGCGCGTGCTATGCCTGCACAACAGGGAATGCATTCCATTCGCATCACATGTAGGCTTATTAGGCCTACACGTTTTATAATTTTAACGGGTCGGATAAAGAGGCCTAGCAGCCTTATCAGGCGTTCAAGTTTGAATCTATTGCAAAGTCCAGTGATGGGTAATTGCCTTTTTTATCTAATTAATTAGAATTAGTTAAAACTTTACAATTAGAATTAGAATTAGAATTAGCAAAATTATACAACTAATTAATTAGAATTAGAATTAGAATTAGATACCTTCTAATTTAATTAGAATTAGAAATTAGAAGTGGAGTACTAAAATTTGCGATGCATTTTAATGTAACGACAAAAATTAATTTCATCCTGTTGTAATCTAGAGTATATCAGAATTGTACACAGCCTGAAAAGTAAAAGTGACTCAAACAAAGTATCATCTATTCGATTTCTCCTATTTTTAAGAATAAATCCAGCTGCAGTAAATGATCTTTCATTAGCAGCAGATTTAAGGCAATAAAGGTATAATAATATGATGCTGCAAATGCAGCTGGTATTAATGCGGGAAAGTTCAATTTATGGTCCTCCCAAAAAGATATACAATTAGTGTTCATATTGGTTGGGGTAGGTATCTAAGTAACTTTGGAGCTCTTCAGTTTCTGTTGATTTCAGTAAAGTTCTTCCATATATCGAAGTAGATCGTTGCCGGGACTTAATTTGAGGTGTGACTGATTTCATGGTCCATACGACTCATAGCTGGTGTAAAAGGTGTATTGCAAAATCTTATCTGCTTTGAGACTGAATTTAGTCTACATGAAGTTTAATAACTTTAATTTGTCATTGAACAAAATATCTTTCCTCAGCATTGATCTATCCATCATGAGTTTGGATCGGGTCCAAAGCACTCAGTTGTTCCATCCTAATTGATGGCAACTAATTGTTATTTTGCAATTACAATTAGCAAGCTATTCATTAGAATTAGAATTAGAATTGGCAATTTTTTTGAAGTAAATGATTAGAATTAGAATTAGACAGATAGCTAATTCATTAGGTAATTAATTAGAATTAGAAATTCAATTACCCATCACTGTTGCAAACACCTTTTTAATTCGTGTTCCATTTGATGCACGTGCTGTCTGCCGTTCAATTTTAATTAACATATGGATATGTCTGAACAGGCCCGTAGGAAGAGCGGGTGCAGGGGTTGCAGGCGCATCCCATGGAAAAAATTAAGGGATGCACTGCACCCATCGGAGGATGAGGCTGTATTGTTTGGCTTGTCAGGATTTTAGAAAAGAAAATTAAAGAAGGGTGATGACCTTTTTTGCTTGTCAGGACTTTCAAAAGAAGAAAGAAGATTAGGGAAGGGCAGTGGCGGCTCCGTGATTTGGCAATTGGAGGGCCTTTGGTGTGGCAACTTCTAATCATGGGGCCAACCATTTGTTGTTAGGCGTGTAGTATTAAGTATAGGGTCCCAACAGGGGCCACTAGGGGGCAGGCACTCAATAGAGGGGGAGTACGGGCCCTTGAAAATATAAACTTCTACTGACACCGGTACTTTTAAAAGTTAATCATATTTCGCAATAACACAAAGACCATTTTGCTCTGAAACTCCCATAACAATAGAGAATCTCAGCGGACAGTTGCAGATAAAACCTGGCGGTTGAGCGATTTTGCCATACTCATAGAATTTTTAAGACGCGCAATAAAGGTATGTTACTGGAAATTTTGAAAGCGATAATTTTCAAGAAATCTCTTTATCTCCTTTTTTTCTTATTTGGCAAAACATGAATAATTATGCTAATATATCTGCATATTCTCATTCAAATTAAATCAGAGCTTTTGTTTTGCATTTTGATCAAAACTCAGAAGATTCCTTTCAACTTACATTCGCCAGATGGCCTAATACATTTGGTTTGATATTACATGCTATGAATATGATTGGGGTCGTGGCGCGTTAGCGGCGTTACAAAGCCGCTGAAGTGGTCCAGGGTTCTACAATGTTTGGGAAACCCTTCTTTAGACTTCTTAATAATAGGCTAAACATTTAGAATTTTGCTTTTCCAAAACATAGAATATTATTTACAGGAGAATTATAGCCAAAATATTACCGGTAGGCCTACATTGCACTAGGTTGGGAGTAACTTGCTTGCTGTATTTTGGTAGCTTGCATGAAAATACCGGACACATGTATGTCCGGTATTGAGCTTAAATCCTTCCTTTTTCTGAAATCATTTCCTCCATAGCTGTAACAACCTAGCCTCACTGCCCTTCGGATATTGACTGTTGCCTGGGATCAGGCTGATCATTTACCTTTCCATAACTATTTTTTAAAAGGCTGAGCGCCTAAGAATAAGCAACCACTATTTTGCTGCTTTTGAAGCGCTATATAAATCCATGAGATTTTACATACATACTTACTTTACTGGTCTTAGCAAGAGATCAAAAGTATGACGTCACTAGAGTGTTGCGGCATTCTCGTTATTAATAGTCCGCGGCCATTTCCTGTTAATAGTTTAAAAGGAGCGGATTTTAAAAAGTCGTTAAAATTTTTTCTCTTAACGGCGTTTGATTCGAGTCAATCGGACGTTTAGGATGAATGCGATCGCTGCGAATTCCGATGCGTCGCGGGACGAACGGTTCTTTAACGCTGTCGTGGCAAATAAAGTCGCCGACGAGACGTGCAGAGAGAGGCTCTGCGTCGGAAATAATAAAACCTTGAAGTCCAGTTCTTCACGATCGGATGAAACGATTAAAAGTCTCGGATTTGGAAGATCGGAGTTCAATAAGAACAGAACGATAATCATTCGCAATGTGCCAGTCGTTACGTATGATGTGAGTGAGATGGCCTTGAATCAGTATAGACTCGGCGACCGACTACCCATCGTTCTATCTGAATCCGTGTGTACTTATTGTCTTTGGCAGAAATTCAGCAATGCCCAAAGCCGAATTTCTGTCAATCTTGTTAATGAGAGTTCATATTCACCCAAACTTGAATGACGTTCCTTAAATAGACTTGCGTCGGGATTAAACGTGTGTACAAGCGCAGCAAAATTCACATCATCAGTTAGCTGACAGATCCTCCAATTCTGCTCAGATAAAGTGCTGGGTATCAGGCTCAAAGTTTCAACCTTCTACCCACTGCCGCAAAGCTCTGCATTAAATGGCTGTTATTCAGATGACCTCTTGGCATTGATTAATCCAGCCCCCATCGGCCTTGTCCTTGAACTAATGTGGGTCCAAAAACTGAAAGCTAGGGGTCTGCTAAAAGTCCATTAAAATGCATATAAGGGTTCACATTTTTGTATTTTCAAATTAGAGCTGGGCCAACTATTTGCTTCGGTGCCAAATTGTGCGCCGAATAGTCTATTCGTGCTCGTCCGAATATTGCTGGTTAAAACGAATACGAGTAGTGGTAATGGTGATGTTCAAAATTTGCATACTGTGTGTGGGTGTTGTGCTAGTTTAAAGGCTGATTCTTCAGCTTCGTAAATTAAAGTGCCTTCGGATATGCTTGTTTCTGTTGGCCAGCTTTTAAATAGCACTGTACGAATTTATTATTCATGTCATGTCACATTCACATGCGCTAAAACAATTCTGTCCACTTCTTGGTCGAATATACTAGTTAAACCATATGTTTATAAGTTATAATAGTAGCGCACAGCACTATTGCTAGCAGCAATATGACTACTTGCAGTGGGATGAATACTACTGGCATCAAGGTAAATCATTATTATTATACACTTTAGATAATTTATGGTTTATTTTATACACTTTATGTAATTTTCGTCAAATAGTGAACCTGTCTTTGTATTCTTCCGAATAGTTCAAACCCCTATTCGACCCAACACTGGCTCTGAATTAAAGTGGATTGTGATGTAAGTCCAAGTGAGTAAAAAGTTATAGAACTACTGATCTAAACTCATAGATTATGAAAACTTTCATTTGATTGTGAGTAACTATTTTTATTATACAGGATGTGAAGGCGTTTATGGGAAAATTTACTGTTGCCAACATTGCAATAAGCAAAAGACTGCGACATGGTAAAAAAAATTTAATTTGAATTATTTTAGTGTTTTTGGGACGAAATGCTGTACAATTATATTTGCTATTCTAAAGAAGATCATGTGAAAGGCATAGCAGTACAAAGTCAAAGTCTACTATTGAATAACCTAAGGGCCCATCCATATAGTATGTTACGCAAATAAGGCATATTTTTACCTCCCCCTCCACTGTTGCACACCATACATTTTTGGGACCCCCTCCTATGCGTACGTACAAATTAGCTACCCCTGGTGAAAAATTAATAGAACTTGCTTTAATATAGGGACCTATGTTCTACTGCCCGCTGGATACTCCTATTTTAATAGGCTGCTACGCTTGAGCATTCTGCACACCCCCTATAAACGCACCCCCTCTGCCAAGTCTGCTGGCCAAATATTTAATAACCATGGAAACAATACCCATGACCCTTTGTTTTACCGTGAGAAAGTAATTGTGTTCAGATCTAATGGTTGTGTGAATTTACCAATCTTCTACCTGAGTGGGTTTTTAATTGTTGCGTAGGCTATTTATAAATTTGTGCATGCGTACGCATTTAGTTGAGATCCCGCCCCGTCCCCATATGCATCACATGTAAAATTGACTAAAGCGGCGGTCAGCCACTCTAAATGTGTTCTAAACTGAGCATTGAACAATGAGGCATGACGCCATGGATTAGCAGTGAATATCGAAGACAAAAAAACCGGCATATGAACAGAATGAAATTTGATGAGAATAAAAGTTGATCGGATTGAATTGGAGAATGGGGAAAGTTTCACCTATCTGGCAAAGAATACGACATGTGATTGAGATTGCAGGGAATAGATAAAACGTAAGGACAGCCGTGGCCTTAGGAAACTTGACTGTGGTGTTGCCATGCTTTCATTGAAAAGCTATGAGCTTACAGATAATATTTAAAGAAGACAGCAACTGTAGCCGCTTTCTTTACAGATGGATACACATGATGATGCGTTGTAATACAAAAGACTGAAAAAGGACAATGCTTGCATGTAAAGGAAATTCTATGGTCAACTACCAAGGACAAAATGGGTTTAGGTAAATATTACCGGTATATAAATTCTGCTGTGAAATTTAATTTTTTTCACCGTATTTTCTTTTTCTCAGCCTTGGTGACTCTTAAACACGGGGAAGAGGCTGAGTATTGTGTTCAGAGCTTGACCAATGGCCGACTGAAGGACAAGGAAGTGGACGTCAGTCTGTACCGCAACGACAATCTTCTCTGTGTTGCCAATCTTCCATTGACAATGGAAGAGTTGGACTTCAGAAGACTAATTGAGCCATTTGGGCAGATTGAGAAAGGCTTTCTCATGAGAAACCAATGTGGTTAGTTTGATTTTGTACGCTCTTATTTATATGCTATAAATTGGCGTGCTTATGATTTTAAATGTTTATAATCTGCACACTAAAATCGATTATGATTCATTGAATGAACCCTCTCTTTCCTAATCTATCTTTCTCAAATTGTATCAAAAACCTTGGTATTTACTTTGACAGTAACCTGACCTTCAAGGAGCATTTTGCTAGACTCTCTCGATCTTGCTTTTACCAACTTAGGCAAATTAGGGTTATTCATTCTTCAATTTCTTTGTCTGCAGCCAAATCTCTGGTTCATGCTTTTGCGGCTAGTAGGTTAGACTATTGCAATTCTCTTTATCTTGGCCTGCCCAAAAGCCTGCTCTCCACTCTGCATTCTGTCCTAAATGCGGCTCGTATTGTGGCTAAAGCACCTCGCTACTCTAGCATCTCAGACTTTATGTTTAACGACCTCCATTGGCTTCCAATTTCTAACTGCATTAAATTCAAACAAGTAATTATTTTTGCAGCACTTCGAGGTCAGGCCATGTCTTACTTTACTGAGCTTTTCAAATCACCCTCTTCCACTGCACATCGCCTGCTCGGCTCCACTAATCAGAAGAATGTTTATGTTCCCAGACCACACTCTGCTCTTACTCAGCGTCAGGCTTTTGCAGTGACTGGACCCTCCCTCTGGAATGCCTTGAACCCATCCATTCGGGCCTCACTTCTTACTCCCTCGCTCTGCTCAATGCAAAAGCTAGTCTCATTATTTTATCATGCGACTCCAATGCCAGCAGCGCCTCTGAGTAGAAATATAAGAGGCACTTTACAAGTGCTACATTACATTACATCACATTACATAATAACTTGACGAGAATGTTGGACGATTTGATTCTTTGAAGAATGATTTGAATTGCTTTATGTGATAACTAACAAACGGATGACCAAAATACTCATGGCTGGTGTGAACTGTCAGGTGACAATTTGCCACCTCTTGAGACATACATAGACTGTTTAGTCAATCTAGATCAGTGGTTCTCAACCTTTATAGTGCCGCGACCCCTTCAATTCAATTTCCCATGATGTGGCGACCCCCAACCGTATAATCACTTTCGTTCATAATGTAAACTGTTAAAAAATAATAATAATAATTCTACAGCAATTAAAATGTTTGAAATCATTCTAATTCAATTGTCTGCAATGTCTATCCTCGAATGGCAATTCTAGTTTTTAAAAATTTAGTAACTGCCAACGGGAAAATTTTGTGCAACTATAAGTTTTTCGCATCAAAAAAGAGACAACACCATATTTTCGAAGGTTTCAGGCGACCCCTGGTAAATAGTCATTCGACCCCCGTCGGGGTCATGACCCACAGGTTGAGAACAGCTGATCTAGATCCTATAAGAGCAGTATAGCATTGCTTTTGCTATAGTGTATGAAGTTTAGTGTTTATGAATACTACTGGCATCAAGGTAAATCATTATTATTATTATTATTATTATTATTATTATTACATAGATAATTTATGAAATGCTATAGCATAGCTTATAAGGCTAAAGTTGAGAGAGTTTTTACATCAGCAATTCATCGGTTCGTACAGAAAGATGGTCCTAGATTTTCCGGTAACTATTCATAGGAGACACGAAAAACATGCGCCTTAAGAGTTGCCAGGAACGAATCCACAGATGTAATCGAATCCACAGATGTAATCATAACCAAA
Source organism: Metaphire vulgaris (assembly GCA_018105865.1). Classification (NCBI taxonomy): domain Eukaryota; kingdom Metazoa; phylum Annelida; class Clitellata; order Crassiclitellata; family Megascolecidae; genus Metaphire; species Metaphire vulgaris. The sequence goes on along the minus strand of CM030838.1, from coordinate 8,960,806 downwards.
TCAATCATACGCGAATGGATGTAATCAGTAATCATATTGCTATTCAGATTTGAGATTTGACTTGATTGTGGATTCAGGCTGTTTGACTTGTAAACAGATTCATGGTGCAATTTAGCTAATTCTATAGGACATTATATTGTGATTCCTTATTGCTGGTTTATCAATTGAATTGTTATTGTACAATTTTGATGTTGTGTTTTCGTGCAGCTGTGAGTCTCGGATATGGATTTGTTGAATTCATGCACAATAGGGAAAAATCAGAGCAGGCTCGACTACAGATTGACTTAAATACGATTGACTCTAACGTTATTCGATGTCAGTTTGTAAAGGACACGGTTTTGACTTTTGATCAGCTGTATTCGAGAAGCCTGATCGCTGATAACCTACCAGATTCTTTTTTGAACAGACAAACTGTTTTAGAATTCTTTAGTGCTGTTGAGTCACCAGTATCCTGTGAGGTTAGTTGGCTGTAGAATTTTCTATTTTATGACTGGTTTCAGTTTTCTTTCTAAAGACCTGTAAGCTTCTAAAGATTTTATAGTATTATAACTGGAGGTGAACATCTGTATTGCAATAATTGTTAACATTTGCTTTTTTTGCAAAACCTGCTGCCAGTGTTTAATGGTTGAAATGATACTTAGTGTCTGTGTAGTGTATTTTGATGTTTGTGTCTTATCGGGTACTTACAATTTCTTGTTTCCTTATGTTGTGTTCATGATATAATAGTTTTCGTGTACTTGCAAATATTATATTGGTGGATATTCATTGGCTGTTATACTGTATCCATATCCAACTGGATCGACTTGATCCAGACCTGAGCAAGTTCTAGAGGCTGCCTAATTAGCACTGACTTTGTTGGATGCCAAGTTTCTTGTGTTTCTTTGTGTATTTAGATTGGAATCCATAATGAAAAGTTTCTTGGCTTTGTTGTGGTGGAATATGCTACTGCTCAAATGGCAGCAGCAACATTTGACCTGCTGATGCAGAATCCTATTTGCACGTGCTCACCTGTAAAGCTGCAATTTGCTGTACCTGGTGATACAATTGCTGATACCTGTTTGGCTCTGGCAGCCTTCAAGGTTATCATGTGATTGCATTTGCAAATCAATTTCAATTACTTATACAGTCAATTTAATGTAATTATATCAATTATATCCTGCACTTCTCTTGTTGCTGTATTGTTGTGCACGGAAATATGGAACAATATTTAAGAAATTTTTACAGACAATTGTAAAAATAATTTTAGTCCACCTGTTTAATGACCAGTAGTAGCTTTTGCAATGAAAACATTTTCAGAGTGTTGTATCTATTTGTATAATTGTTGTTTTGCTCAATATTTGGTATCAAAAATCATAGTAATTATTAACTTGCTTACCTGTCTTTTAGTACAGCTACTTTGTGCTATTAACTTTTTCTGCCATCTAAAGCTACTGTGAAAATAAGAATGAAGCAAACTCATTTTGGAACTGAATAACTGATGTGCTAATTTATGGTAATCTTTTGCACATTTGATCAGAAATTTATGTTTGTTTTGTTTCATCTTGCTTAGTTTATCTTTTAGATTCGTTCTCTGCAGCAGAATTCATTCCTTGCAACTCTCCTAAGTAGTCTTGTAGGAGGAGACAAAGCTGCAGGTATCAAATGCATGGCACCACCAACAGACTTGTCAGCAGTTGTGAATCCTCTCTTATGCAACTTGCTTCAACAAAATCCATCAGGTTAATAATTAATTAATTCAGGCCTTTATTATTCTATGGCTGAAATACGAGCTGTGTTGGAGTGCATTTTCTCAATGTTTGGTTTTTTTATGGTTTAGTGATGAGCCATTTCAGTATCAAAATATTGTGTTCAGATTGTGCGACATTGAGTTGAATTTGCATTGATTGTCCGAGTCGAGTTTGCATTTGTAAATGTGGATTTGATGTGAGCTGTGTTAGTGTTACAATAAAGGAAGTGGCTTTACCAGTGTGATTATGTTGGATAAACTAACTTTGACAGTTATGTAGCACCTCTAGATTCTGTAAAACAATAGGAAAATTTGTAGTTGAAGCAATATCATTGTTTTATAAATTTGATTATAGGTATAGTGCTTGTATTAAGAGAAGTGATGAGCTTGGAAGAACTGAGCCATGTGTTTCATTATGACTATTGATGACTAGGATAAGCCAATTGTATTCACAAATATTTGGATAAAATATATGATTGAAATCAGGTTCTTCAGTTATGAGTTATGACATCTTTTGTATCTAAGATGAAATTGTATTTTGCCTCTTTAGTTTTGGAGAACTTTGTTCAGCTGATGACGTTGTTAGGTCAACAACAGCAAAGACAGAAACCTTGTGATTCAACAACATGTATGTTGTTTGTAGATCTACATTCCCAAAAGTTTGTCCATTATTGTCAATACTTCTGTCTTAATAAATTACTTTTTATCTGAAATGTTCATATTCACGTGTTTTTCAGAAATTGTTTCTATTATTAATGAAAGCATCTTTCAATTTCTAATTAAGGTAAAGTAAAACATTGCATTTGATGAGTTGCTTTTTAATGTCATAGTAGTATTTTGTTTGTTTTTTGGCAAATTATAGTCGTGAATGACTTCCATTCTGAGCCAAATTTGTACAATCCAAATCTTCAGATATCTTTGTTGTCTGTGATGTTGGCAACACAATTGCAGCAGGTATAAACATTTTGAGACTTGTTCACACCAAGGTCAATAACATTGCTATGTGATGTATTAAAGAATGTTATGCATTTGGAGTCAGCTAATGGTAACATCTTTATGATTTTGAGTTTGAGGTCACTTGTTGCAACCAGCTTATTGTCAATGGTAGATTTTGTAAGAAATTCTGGACTATTTAAACAGTTTCAATATTAAAAGATGCGTCTACAAAGCATTACGTACACACATAGTAGGAGGAGATAGAGGGCGAGAAGACCAGACCAAGAAAAAGATGGATCATCATCATCATTAAGACCAAGCCAAAATTCTTTCCTGTCCGTTGATGCTAAGATCCTGTAAACTGCTTCCACACCATTCTTCAATATCATCACACCATTCCTTGTGTGGTCTCCCTCTCTTATTGGCACCCTCCATTATTCCAAACATTAGAGCTTTGATCTTTCTGTCTTCTTTCTGGATAACATCAAAGAGGATCTGGAAACAAAGAACATGATAATCGTGGAAGGTCGCAGACTAACACAAGATAGAGCAAAGTGGAAATGTTTCTTATCTAACTATTGCCGCCATGCAGGCAGAAAGTGAACATGATGATGAATATTAAACACTTTGGCATATTCTGTTTGATATAATCTGTTATAGACATATAGAAGAAATGGTTGGTTCTAATGTATGCACAGAGCTTTTTATTTGCATAATATTAACATCAGTTTTTTTATTATATTGAATTAAGTTTCTGCCTTCACTTTTGACAAATCCTTCTCCAGTATCACAAGTGAGTTTTCTAACTAATAGATTTTTATCTTTGTCTAACTGTATATTGCTGATCTTGTATTTGGATTTGTATGAACAAAGTAGGATAGTTAAGCTATTTGCAATAACTTTTTCAAGATATGATTAGCAGATAAAACTGAAAATAAGTTCAAGTTGTTAGTTAAGTCTGTTAAGTATTACGACACACACGCATGCACACACACACACACACACACACACACAAGCAAAATTAATTGGTATTTTGAGGCTTTCTTTACAAAGTCAGAGCAGTAATGTACATCTGTTTGAAATTGTATTTTATTAGCTGCCAGATTTTTAAAGAAATCTTCTGCATTTCTTTTTTTCTCATAATTGCATTGATCTGCTACATTAACTCTTTCTCATTTATGAGCTACTGGTTTGTCCAATTGATAACTTTAGCTCTGGCTGCCTTGCTGAGGAATTAGCCCAATGTCCTAAACACAAAGCAATATATTCTCACATGAGGTTATAGTTGTAATATCATTAGTAAGGTTCCAAGGTAGTCAGAGATGCACCAAAAGAAGGGACTTACTTTGTGTTAGTTTCAAAATCCAATGTAAGCAACTGGTTTACCTTTGCAAATTATGGTCTCAACTGTTAAATATGATAAAACTGTGTGAACAATGATAGTTGTAAATTGTAAATGCTGATACGGTGGACATTTTAGCTTTAGTTTCCATCTGAAGGTTGCATATTGTTGACGTGAAAATAAAACAGCAGTTGAAAATGTTCAACAAAAATGTGCAGTTCTAGATTTTACAGCGATGAAATATTTTTTCCGAAGATTCTGCCATGCCTAATGTTTTCTATCGGTAGTCTCATTGCATATTATTCACAGTTTGCAGTTTTTTAATGTTGATGCTAGTATTTAAAATGTTTTGTTTTGTATTTAACGTGAATTTTCTGAATTTAGTATATATGTTCTTTGCTTCTGTTCTTTATAGCCATATTGCAGTGAGCAAATGAAGGATGCTAATCCTTTAATAACACAAGCAAATTCAATGCTACAGAATGTGCTAATCAACCAAACAGCTGCCACAAATCAGATCTTGTTGAGTGATTTGTCTCAGAACCTGAATTCCAACAGTATTTCAGTTATCAGCCAGATGCAGGCCACTGTTGATTCATCAAACAATGAGAAGTTGAATACTTCGAAAATGTCATCTTGCTTGACTGCTGTCACAAACTCAGAAAGTCAGCCATTTTCACAAGCTGTATGCAACTCACAGGAAAGACCTCTAAATTTTGATCCAAAATACTTCACACAAATTACACAGAAGGCAGTTGAATTAGAATCCTTTATTGCTGGAAAGCAACCAAGGCCAATACTTGGAATGCGAGATGGTGGTCAAACTACTTTCTTGCAGAGTTCATCGGGCGGTCCAGCAAGTCCTTTCATAGCCCAAGCTATTGAGACATCTATTCGTGGTCGCTTGCAAGACTTTGGGGCACAGGCAAAAGCAGTAATGGCTGCAGAAGTCGATCAGTGTTGCATGCCGTATAGTGGGCAGAATGAAGTTCTTGCTGTCAGAGCTTTTAGAAGAAACAACCATAAGGGAAACTCGCCAAAAAGATTTTGGAAAAGAACTGAGTTTTCCAAGGTTTCTCCAAGATCAGGCATAAAGAAGAATAGCATTTCTGAAATTCAGAAGCGAAAACTGAATGTGGTGCGTACTGTGGTCTTTATTACGTCTTATTATGTCTTATTTAGAACAACGGCAATATCTGTTAATTATTGTGCTAAACCAACACAAATATTTGTAAATATGTACATATATCTCTGTAAAGCGCTCTTGACTATGGCCTTTGCCAGGCAGATAGTGCTATATAAATTGTCATTTTTAATAATAATAATATCTATAGTTTTGTCTCTGTAACAATTGAGTTTGAGTGAATAAATTGTTTACTGTTTAAAAATTGATTTCTTATAATGATAATAGTGATATGATTAATTTTTTTTTTTTGCAAGTTGATTCTCTTGTAGTTTCAGAACAAGACATTGCAGCCAACAAGGAAGAGGTTTGCCAATAGTTGTCATCTGGCAATAATGAAAGATTCAGACCTGATTAATTCGTCATCTGTGTTCAACCAAAATGTAAGAAAATTATAGGCCTCGTGTTCGTGTAATTTTCTTTCAGCCATCTTGAAATTAATTCTAGTGAAATTGACTGTTGTGCTTATTCAACATGATGAACATAGCATTGGAGAATACTGTGTGATATGTCTGACTGAATAACTATGTATTGCCTTAGTCACTGAACTGTTCTCTGCTTCTTTAGGGAAAACTATTTGGCATCCTATTTGTAGATTGTGTCAGAATCAGTTGTTGCCAGCAAGGATGAGATCTGCACATCGCCTTCATCATCGAGGCACTGTCCAGTTGATGATCAGTTTAGCCTTTGTTGTAATGATCAGAAGTTTACAAAAGTCATTGGCTGTCAAAGGCCGGAACCAAAGTTTCCTCTTAATGAAGTTATAAACAAGTCCTCGCAGGATTTTCCTTTGCAGAGATGCAGAGACCCGGCAGAGTCTTGCGTCGACAAAAAGAAATTCACGGTAAGCTTTTTTGCGGCAGGCTGCTGCAGCGGCTTCACGATAGCATTTGGCCCAGAAGTCAGTCTGTTAAAATGAAGGTAATTGTGATTTTTGGCTTTGGGCCACTTGAGGACTTGTGCATGGTAGGTGTTTTGCAATGCTACTAGAAAAACCATTTTATCTGTTACTTCTTGAAAAAGACACGTCTTTAATTAAATGCACTTTATTATAGGAGTATTGAGAAAAGTATTTTGCTTTTTGAAAGAATTCATAAGCTATGAAGCATTACTGAAACTGAGTTTTGAAGATGGTTAGAGGAGACTTGTGTATAATGTGATTTGTTAGAGTTTCAAAGAAATGTGAACACAAATTTAAGCTTAATGTTTCACATTTTTAACTGAATTCTTTTGAATTTAATTTTAAAATTAGATAAAAGGAATTTATTGATATGTATTAATTAATTATTATTCGATAAGAGTTGAAAATGTGAGATTATTTTTTGTAGGCAACACCGGGCCAGAAACGTCCTCACTTTCTTCAGTCGCCAGAGCCTAGCCCTGAAGGTCCTTATGTCGGCCAACATTCTCAGGGTATTGGCGGTCATTACGCAGACTCCTATTTCAAGCAGAAAAAAATTTAGACATGAAATAATTGTCCTTTCTTTTATGTTTAAAAATTACTGTTTTTGGTGCCCTTTTTGAACTTTTGAGGATTTTCTTGTCTTTCAAGTGTAATAAATAGCTTTCGTAGAGATTTACTTTATTTGGTGTTTATGAAGATATGTCATCACTGTTATTCGTAATCTTTTTATGTATGCATGTAAAATCATAGATTAACAAGATACTACATTCCCATAAGAGACGGTTTTGATTGCAGATGTTGCTTTGTATGAGTAGATGTATGTTGTAGTGGAGAACATTAAAGTTATTTGGCCGTTGTGAATTGTGATCTTGTATGTATTTGTTATGTGAAATTTTGTGGTTTTCTATGTAGTTTTGCTGTCTAAAATTTAATTCCAAAACACATGAACTGACATTGCATTCATTTATGTAAAATATGACGGAAATTTGGTTTTATCCTAATTTGTCGGTTGAATTTCGCAGGAAAATTTGCATTTGTTTGAACTTTGGTTTATGAATTATCATTTGTTACTAATTCAGCTTGTAATTTTGAAATTTTATAGAACTTAGGTGGGGAAGACTGTTGAGTTTTAATAGACATTTTAGCTTTTGTTAGTGATGTTTTTTTACATATTCTGGTTTTAATTTTTAGTCTCATTGGGTACAGATTGTAGCAATTTGTGTCTTTTTTTAGAAGCATTACATTTGTAGTAGCAGAATAGCATGATATTTTGTTGCATAATATTGGTTGTACTGTATGTTTCTTTATTTTGGACTATTCTTTGGAGATTTTGTCTGAATTTTATAAATTGTTTTAAGAATTTGTTATTTGCAGAATTAAGTTTTATATTTTGCCATGTGGATGAAGTTAAATACTTCTAAGAATGCTGCTCAAATAAGTTGATCTGCTCATCAATGGGTCACGAGAATTGTTCGCACACTTGCACTCTATATACATTTCTTGCTTTTCTTAGCTGTGACAACTTTAGTCCACTGTACGCCTTGTGATTGTGGATAAAAATTGAATTTCAAACAGGGCAGAGGTAGAGGAGCTATTTGTATGTACGCGTAGGGGAGGTTTAAAAAAATACACGAAGTGCAACGGGGAGGTAAGAAAATATGACTGTACGTAATATATGGATGACCTCTCATTTCCTTTAATTCCTTCATAATCTCAAGCCTTTACGTCTAAACTAAAACCTTCCTATTCCAAAAGTCATTTCCTCCATAGCTACAGTATAACAGGCGGACCTGCCATCTCATGGATACACCTACCTTTGCCCGGCCTACAACCCATCTTGTCTATACATGTAGCTATTTCAAGAAAGATTAAGCACATAAGAATAAGCAGCTACTACTGTCCTACACATAAAGGCGCTATATAAATCTACGAGATTTTTACTTGATCTAGGTTCTAAAAGTGACAATTAAATCGGCGAAGGAGCGTTTTCTGTTGCAACTTGCAGACGCAAGTTTCTGGAGCTCTCTTCCTCTGTCAGATCTGACAGCTGAACGTGTAACTTACTGTCAAAACTAGGACGTTTCGAAACACGTCTCTTCCAGCTGGCTTCCATAGTCTGTACGTCTTACTGTTATAAATGGGAAACTACACTGTAGGCACATTATATTGTGCTACCGCAAACCGTAATCTCAAGAGACGGGAGGACGAAAATTTGGTTAGGCTTAATTCTTTACGCTATGGCGTCTAAGTGAAGTGAATCACTAGTTTCCGTAACCGTTGGCAATGGCTGGGAGTCAACGGCAGTGGCGGTTCCAGGATTTCTTGGCGTGGGAGGGGTAAAATGAATTCATAGGAAGTTGGCATGGGGGGATCAAAAGAGAGGGGGGAAATCAATAAACTTTGCCGAAAAAGAAAAAGGCTGACAAGCAAAAACTGCAATTTTTCCCGAATTTTACTAGACTTTCCGAAACATGGATTGACAAGCAATAAAGGTCGTCATTTTACTTGACTTCTACCCAAAAATAGTTTGACAAGCAAAAAATATGATGGGGATGCATCCCCGCTCATCGCCCACGTGGAACCGCCACTGGTCAACGGTACAGCTGCAGCATGGTTCGTGATCGAACAATCCCTAAAACGCTGTTATAAATCTACAGCTACAAGAAATCAGACATATCATTTAGAACCTCTTCATTTCAGTTAACATAAGTAGTCTAAGTTAAACAGCCTATATACTTTTCTAATTGAAGTCACCACCATCAAGTTATCACTGTAATTGTCATCGTCATCGTATCTATGCAAATTAATAATCGTTGTGAATTAAAACGAAGCCATAATAGATAATATAATAACAGATAGGACGCCGATTGAATCTTCAGTGGATTCGTTTGACTTGGTCCAGTCAGCATCGAAACGACGTCCGGCGTTTTGTCTAATTGCACATGGACTTGCAGCGAATGAAGGACATTCCTTTGCCCATGCAGCTGTTGATGCACGACCCCGACACTCGCTTCAATATCGACCGTGGCATGATTAAGTCGTCGTTGCGACCCGTTCCTCCAAGTCTTGATCCTGCAGTCGACGGTCTTCGATATCCTTTGCCCGAATCGTCGTCATAATCATCCGTTTCGTATGATGATGATGATGATGATGGCCACAGGGGCTGCTGATCGTCGTCGTCGTCGTCGTCATCGTAATTCAGCTGTTCCAGAAGATTCCGATCCTGGAGGAGGAATCTTAGGTTCTTGATGATAGTCAGTAGGCGACTGAGATGTCTTAGACGACTTCCATCATACTTGACGTCTCGACGAAGCCCTTCTCCTGAAATTAATGCATATGGGATGCATTGCTAATGTATTGCAGGTAAACAGAAAACGGTGCCTTATTCTTGTTCTAGAGCGGCGAGTGATCTGCAAACCACGACACGAATGCATTTCACTCGACTCTCGAGCGCTTCTCCTAGCTAATACAAGTGTATCTTACGTTGACTATGTGTTCACAGCCTCTTTATCACCACCACACCACCCCCCACCCCCACTCCCACACACGCACAATTGATTGCAAACACTTATATTAGGCCTATATGCCGTAGATGGTTGGCTGAGTGTGGGTGGATTAGATGGATTAGTGGAGGCAGGTGTGTCCAGACGCCGAGATGAACTGTTAGCTGTGGAACGACCTGCGCCGCGAAATGATCGCTGCCCTACTAAGCAGAGCGAGACTGTAGTGATGAAAGACTGTGACTGCAATTAGCGATGAAAATTAAGGAGTCGGAGGAGGTGGGGCAATGGTTTCCTATAACTTTTTTGTAGTAGGCCTAATCTGTGTACTCATGAAATTTCTTGTGTGCAAAATTTTACATGGAAAGTCAACTTTTGTGCTCATCGAGAATTTGCCCGAAAATTAATACGTCTCACGACGCTGTAATCGGACAATGATACGATGCTTAAAAACAGTTCGTACAAGTTTAGACTACAAACAAATACCGTACGGTTTTAGAAATGTGTTCTCCATGCTCGAGAGTACGCTCAAAGCTTAACCTTAGAGTAGGGATAGGGATATTCAACTGCAGTGTAGGCCTACATTTCACGAAGGTCCAAATCTTTTTTTGCTTGGTGACCGCGGGTCAGATCTTTCTGAAGTCAGCAGTTGTCATTTATCAGCATAGCACGCACATCATTGATGCACATCATTCATGTTGTCAGTTACTTGTAACCCTACAAACTTGTTATTTTATTTTGTACAATTTATACAATAATATTTATATATTCGATAAGATTTATACATTTTACGAAGTAAGCGAAAGTAAACTGGCAAACTACAATAAACACTAAATAAATACAAACTGCATCTTTATTGAACATATATCTCATTGTTACACAAGAAACACTTGAACTTTACTACTTTGATTACTTTTGAGTGCACATTTGATTTAATTTTAATGCGAAAATTGAATTTTTGTCGTGTCCTACTTCCTAGTTTCTTGAAGTCTGGTGTGAGGATATAATATAATATATATAATATAACAAGGTTTAAAGTGGTTCAGTAGGGACTGCCCTGTGTGAGAACCACTGTTGGATGCTGTTGCAATACGTAAGCAATGTTCAAGTCTCTTGTCTTCATAATCCAAAGTTCAAATAAAGTTATGTCGAGGACAGTGAAAAGTTACCAGAGCAGCATGCAATGTTAAGAAAGTGCGGGCGGTTTGAAATCACTTGTCTGGCGAGCAAAACTTTTCCATTGCGGCATTGGCTCGAAAATTTTAAGAATTCTTAAATAAAGATCCAGTCAACGTTCCTGCCAACGTGCCAGCATTTCCAGGCGCTCGCTCCTAGAGAATAGTTTGGGATCTTATTGATGTTCTTAGAATGCTCCGCGGCTTTTTCGAAGCAAATCTCCAGAGTTAGACCTACGTGGTACGAATAGCGTGGTCACGTGATATGTTTTCAAACACGTTTGACGAATAAACACACAACGAAATTCAGTCCTTCCTAATGACATTCAGCCTAATTGCTTCTCTGGATTATAGACACACAAAATACACAAAGACGTCCATGCACATGCACACTGACATATGCACAAGACGACTGTCTTCACAGTACAGGTCGAAATACAATTCAAGTATATATATATATATATATATATTATTATTATTATTATTATTATCAGACAACTTCTATAGCGCAGTAAGCATAGCTTAGGCTAAAAACAAAGCGCTTTGACACGTGTCACTTATATGCGATGTTAAATAAGTGTGTTTTTAGGTTCGTTAAGTCTCAACAGAGTCAGAATTAGTCACACAGTCTGGCAGAGAGTTCCACAGGAGCGGGTTGCCCGCCTGACCGATCGTTCACCGAACTTAGAGGTCTTGGATGGAGCAGGGACGAGCAGCTGGACCCGACTTCCAGACCGTAGCTGCGATCGTCGTTCGTTCACCGTGGATCGTTGTATCAGCGTGGCTAGGTAGTCGGGGCAGAATGGATCGTATAAAGCTCGATGAGTGAGCCAGCAACGCTTATAAACGATTCGTTCCTGGACTCGAAGCCAGTGAAGGCGGTCTCGCAACAGCGGCGTGACGTGCTCGCGCCAGCGGCTTCGGAAAGACTAGCCGTGCAGATAGGTTTAGTACCGACTGTAAACGATTTAACTGACGCTCCGGAAGACCGAATAATAAACTATTGCAGTAGTCGATCCTATATATATATATATATATATATATATATATATATATATATATATATATATATATATATATATATAGGCCTATATATATACGCTATATATATGCCTATATATATATATATATATATATATATATATATAAGTCCGATGCTGGACACAGATGCTCTATACTGTATATATAGGCATATACGCATATTGTGCTATACTGTAATACTGAGTTACTGGAGGCTGGAGGCCTGGAGCAGGCAACAAGTTTCGATTGGATCGTTTTTTCTCGCAGGAGTGGAAACAGTTGTTAGCGGTTGACGAGAAACGAATAGACTGTTGAATTTGCAATTGGATACGTCCCTTCGGTGGGGGTACCGTCAGGCGAAGATCTGTGAACTGGACAGAAGGAGTTACACAGATCTCGAAAGAACTATAGAACGAACCGCGGCTAACGGAAGACGTCCAAACGGCCCATCATTGGCGTAACCACGGGTGGGGTGGAGGGTGGGGCTGGGCGGCCCCTCTATTCGGACTGAGATCGGTCGTGAGATTTGCAGAAAAGAGTTGAGTAGTTTTTGGGGTGGGATAGTATATAAGATTGAGGAGAATGCAAGACAGTTGAAAGCGCTTTACAGGACATGTTTTTTGCGCGTTAGACTTTTTTTTACTTCTTTGATCAAAAATTTGGATGTGCCCCAACCCCTCTTACGCAATCTTGGTCGCGTCGCTGCGGTCTATGTTTAATTTCATGCATTCTCAAGTATTATTAGTTTCTTTGATTCGAAGTTAATTATTCGTGAAATTATTAAATTCATAGCAAGCGTTCGAAACCAAGGCTTATGTATTGGAGCTTCTGCACGAATCATTTTGTTATCTTCAAAGAGAATCGAAGAAGACGGGATAAGATTTCTGGTTTTTAGATCGTCAGCGCTGGAGAATCCGAAAGTTCTTTTCGAAGAAATAATAAACTATTACGATTAGCAGGAAGCAGGGATATTTTTTACACCCCCTAACTCCCCCAAACTGAGACCGACACCTCCCCAATCTGAGCTTGGGATGACATTTTTGGCGTTTGCTTGTCCGACGTTTTTGGCAGAGGACCCACAGAATCTACCGACATCCTCCAAATTGATAATTATCCTACAAATAACCCTGGCAGGAAATGTTTGCAAAATGCCTGTCAGAAAATTTAAAAAAATGCTTCGCCCCAAAAATCGCCGCGTTCAAAATACGAGGAGCAGGTTGTGAAGACGAAGAATTCCATCACAACCACGAAACTGTCCGTTATGCTTAGGAATTTCGAATTTTGACAAGCCAACACAGTTTTATAACGAACGGCAACATGACCCTAAATCCTAAAAGTATATACTACGTACTTACTACTCGACAGGGTTACTCAACTAAATTTTACGAAGAGCCAAATTATTTTGTGATTGGTGTCCGAGAGTCAGGTGCAAAAATGTTTAGTTTAAAAAATATATTTAATAACTCACAAGCAGTAGAAAAACAGGTCAATGTTGAAAACAAGCCATTTAAAAATAAGGAGGAATTATTTTGGAAATAATCTTTGTCCAAGATGAAACAGTTTCTATCATGATTATGCTTATATGCCACACACACACACACACACACACACACGCATGCACACATCCGATGCAATTAGCTATTGAGAAATGTCACCGGATGCTGGAAAATGCATAGAACCTGTTTAATAACTTAAAACTCTGCATGTCTTTGCAATTTAAATTCATAACGCAGCTGGACTATTTTCACAATTTAAAGTGAACGTAGCCTATAGATTTTTCAAATAAGAATCACTAAACGCAGATTTTGTTGTGGCCAAAATGCAGGCAATTCTGCCACAGTGGCGAAGCGTGGGTTGTCAGCGCCATATGCAAACAGGAAATCTGGGGAGAAAGTCCGCCCCATCCGAACTATTTCTTCAGAAAAAGCATCGATAAGCTGAAAAACGTCATCGCATCCTCCAAGACGCTGCCATCGCATTTCCATGTATCGGGTTATACCCTTAACCTCTGCACCCTTAAGAAACCAAAAAATCTTCTAGCATTCTTATTTATTCACAAATTTGTTAAAATTTGCGGCCCCTTCTATGTACCGCCCATAGAAAACCCCACAGAAACCATTGTCACCCACTTCACATTGCGATTTTCACACACACACACACACACACCACACACACACACACACACACACACACACACACACACACATTATGTACATTAGGCTACATGTAAGCTTATACGCAGAACACTCTGCGTCTCAGAAGATATCTAGGCCTATGTCCGAGAGATGTATACACTTGTACAGCCCTTTTCAGTTACAGGTATGCTTATTGCTTCGAAAATTATTCAAAATGAGAGTCCACTAGTACTGGAGAGCATGGATTGAGACATTCTGCAGCGTTTCCTTCCTCCGCCTTTCTTCTCAACGCCTTGTAAAGGCGACAAAGTAGGCCTACAGTAAGTGAGTGGTGGATGACCTTTGCAAAGTCTGTGCAAGCCATAACGAATCTGGTCATATTGCAAAGCAGATGGCCGATCGAACCTCAGCTCTTAGGGGAGTGGGAAATGGGAAAGAGGAAGAGAAGGAGGTGCAGCGAGTAGAGTCAAGTCAAGGCAATTAAACGAAGGCTATAACATCAACAGGAACAGTCAGCGTATATGGCTAATTTTTTTTTTATATTCATTAGGATAAAATATGTTGCTCTGTTGCCGACCTCGTCAACGGAACTTTTCCGCTAGCGACTTTGAGGAACCATTTGAAAGTCGGCATATATAAATTTCTGTCTTCGAACATATTTTTATTATATATATATATATATATATATATATATATATATATATATATAGAGAGAGAGAGAGAGAGAGAGAGAGAGAGAGAGAGAGAGAGAGTGGCGGTTCCAGGATTTCCTGGTGGGAGATAAAATGAAGTCATAAGAAGTTGGTGGGGGGATGAAAAGACAGGGAAAATCAATAAACTTTGCCGGAAAGGAAAAAGACTGACAAGCAAAACAGGGCAATTTTCCCCGAATTTTACTAGAATTTTACCGGAAAATAGGTTGACAAGCAAAAAATGTCCGGTGGGGATGCACCCCACTTATCCCTCACGTGGAACCGCCACCGGAGAGAGAGAGAGGAGGGAGGGAGGGAGGGAGAGAGGGGCGAGAGAGAGAAAGGGCGGGAGCGAGCGAGCTGGAATTATGCTTTTATTCATCGAACAATGAATTCTACACTTAATGTTGGGATCATTTGACACCTTTTATTTTATTTGTTAATGAGGACAAGTGAATAAAACGATCGTCTGAGCATTCTGCAACATTTACCGAAGTCTCAATTCCACCATATTTTACTGCGCAAAAAATCATCCCCCCGCCGATTCCAAATTATCAGCGCAACTTTTCAAGGGAAACGACTACAAGGGACTACAAATACGATTTATGATTGATTGCCGAGTGACTAATAATTAATTTAGAAACTGAAATTTAAGAATTTCACGCAATCGATAATAAGTCTCGGTCGGTATATAAATTTAAATATATATTTGATATGTATATAAAATATTATATATATATATATCGATTATATATATATATATATATATATTAATATAGGTATATATATATAAGGGCTAACCTAACCATTTTAGCATAGTTAGTGAATGAATATTATTGATTGTTTAATTTGCTGATAATATCCGTCTAATTATCGATCCAGCACATCAATTTTTAAATAATGTACAACGGTACAATACAGATTTTTCAGATTTCTGTGAGGTCCAAAAATGGACCCTCACAACAATTATGACCTCACTGGGTTTGCTTGGATCAGTGATGGGCAAAATACTTTTTCAAAAGAGGAACAAAATAGAAAATTGGCAAAAAGTATTTTGAAAATAACAAAATGAAATACTTTAATAAGATTTAAAAATACAAAATAAAATAGTATTTTCACGCGACTTTTTGAAAAAATGTAAGGGGGTTTGCCTTACGTCAATAAATTGATTCTTGCATGACGTCACAATATTTTAAAGGTTTTCCGAACAGATTTTGTGACGTCATCGTCCATGACGCCAGTAAAGGTAAAAACCAACCGCAAATCAGTTCCTCGTGACGTCATTTGAACTGGACGAGAACAACTCTTTAATAACAGTGTAAGTCTGTTAGCCTTACAAGTTGACAACAAAACTTTAAAATTTTGATTTTGAAAAAGTATTTTGAAAATATAGGCTTAACAAATTTTAAAACTATTTTGAAAATAATGATTTTAAAAGTATTTTTAAAATAGAAAATAAAATGCATTTTTTATTTTCAAAATAGAAATACTATTTTCAAAATAGTATCTTGCCCAGGGATAGAACCCGCTCCGTTATATATATAGGGATATATTGTATATATATTATATAATTATGGCGGGTGTAACACCAGAGTGTTAATTCTTTGACTTTCAGTTGTTGCGGAGCTATGCATGAACTTTCTACACTAGTTAACTTATGGCAGTTTGCGAAAATGACAACTAAGCAGCCATTTTAAAATTGTTTAACAAATGGAAATAATGCTGACGTCTGAAAAACTAGATGGACTAAAGCAATTTATGAAACATTGTCTTAACTGAAGAACAACACAATTTCGTTATTTTAGGATTTAAAAATTGTCTGTGTTTTTGATTGAACTGGGCTATATTTAACTGCATTAAATGCATTTAAGTAGTACTAATATTAAAAACAAACCGTAGTTACCAGAGAGACGTTCGGCCATGTTTGGCGGAAAGGTTAGCGTCAGAAACACCGACAAAAGCAGAAGGCGAAGCAGAACGCATTGAAATCTGGTCTTCGTCGTCCGATTCGAACAGCGCTGCGTCTGACCCCAGTTACGGCTCGAGCGTCCCGAAAGTTCGCCGCCCGGGCAGTTACTGCAACCGTCGCCTTCCATTTCACCACGGCGAAAAAGGAAAAAAGTGTGTCCTTCGGAAGAAGCGTCTATATAGGAGCAGTTATTTCCCACCAAACAACTGAATGGGTTGTTGCTCTGTTGAAACGCTGTCTTCGTTGTCTCCGGTGTCGTTGCCTTGTTATGATGTTCGTCGAAGACCGAAACCGCGGTCACCAAGAAATTCTGAATTATTTTATAAGACTCTGAAGGCGTGGAGGGCGTGGAGCGAATCGACGGCTGTTATGCGGATCGACAGCCCACGCACCTTCTCCTAATCCCAATTCCGCCCACTCGCAGAGTTCTCCTCCACTTGGCGCCTGTTGCTCGGACAACGGTGCAGGTTGTTTGTTTGGTTGGTTGTCGCGTTGCTTTCGTTAAAGTTGCATGCATTAACTACGTGGCGCAATAGTAGGCTATTAATCTTTATCAATTTCGCAGCTGCAAATCAAACGGCAAAGCAATAGAAGCAGTCGTCATAAAGATTCGCGTCTTTTGTTTTTCTCTTCGTTTGAAAGTTTGGATGTCAGTTTGTTTGCATTAACGAAATCAAAATAAAAGAAAAAATACCAGTTCTATTCATTCTGTTACGCCTTGACGGCCTGCTTCCACTGTTAGTCATGCGATCAAACGCTGACGACAATCTGCGTCACTGCCTCCGACAGTCGATAATGTAACCAGAGGCAAGACAGCAGAAAAACAGTGTACGGGGTCTTTAGCAAGTTTTAATTTATTTACATGCTGCTTCGCGCGGCATTATAGTCTTCATACCCATGTTATAATAATAATAATAATAATAATAATAATAATAATAATAATAATAATAATTAATAATTATTATTATTATTATTATTATTATTATTATTATTATTATTATTATTTATATTATATTATTAATAATAATAATAATAATAATAATAATAATAATTATTATTATTATTATACAACTATAATAATAATAACAACAATAATAATAATAATAATTATTATTATTATTATTATTATTATTATTATTATTATTATTATTATTATTATTGTTGTTTATTATTATTATTGTGACTATTTAGGTGCACCTATGATGAATATTGGCCAAGATCCGGAAAAGTAGCTGTAGGTTCATACTAAATTGAAAAATTTAAATAGATAAATAAATTGTAATCTAATCTGCTGATACTGATTAAATAAACGAATCTTGATATGGAGTTCCTATGTGAGCTGAAGATATCAGCAATAGCTAGGCTACATTCCTTGAAACAACAACAACAACAAATCAACAACAACTGCGGCGACAGCGGCAACAGCAGCAATAGAGGACCAAAACAGCAATCCTTTATTTCCGACGGCAACCTTCAGGTAATGGGTTCGATTCGCATAAGAGGATAAAATAAGTGTTGTCAGTGTGAAGGATTTTCCCAAGAAATGCAGTCTATGATTAGGCCTAATTTTAAACGGAACATTACACACTAATACTGTTGTTGAGTCATCAGCGATTTCGAAGACGAAAAAGTTACAAAACGCACAACAATTGATTACTTCTCAACCAATTACATTTACATTGTCTGCTAATAATTAATAACTATTATTTTTATAAAGTAGTTTTATTACCGAGAAACACGGATAGCGCATGATTAATTGGTAGGACGATTTCCTTACGGGCCAGAGACCAAACCGATGTGCAATCTCATAATAACTGAAAATTCGTACCTCAATTGTAGATGCAAATGTATCTCCTGCTTGTAGGATTTTTGCCATCAGCGCAGTGACTATAATATTACGTGTTTCACGCGCTCCCAATGACTGCTTTGTACCAAAATAGGTCTATACTTACGCACCGAATATAGCTTTTAAGCAGGGCCGCCGAGAGAAATTCCGGGCCCCGGAACAAACAAATTTGCGGGCCCTTAAGAAAAATTTATCAAGTCTCCGAAAACCTGACAAGCAAAAAAACGTTATCAACTCTCCAAAAACAGCCTGACAAGCAAAAACGTTGTCAATTCTTTAAAAAAATGCACCATGACAAGCAAAAAACCTTATCTTCACCGGATCTGGGCTAGAGATGTGCGGGTATACCCTACCCGCGGGTATACCCCCTGAACCCGTACCCGCGGGTACGGGTAGTAGGGTAGGGTACGGGCTTACGGGTACGGGTACGGGTACAGCGCTACGGGTACGGGTATAGCGGCTACGGGTACGGGTATACCCGTTTTACCCGAAAAGTTATATTTTCATTTCTCACTACTATAGCAAATTAGCAATGCAGTAATAGAAAAATAATATTGAGTAAAGTGTATTAGTATAACTTGTACATCGCGTTCAGTTTGTGCATTTTACTTACTGAAAACATAAAGGAAATACAGATGACCTGACATCATCTCAGGCCTGCTCTTTAAGTTTAACATGGCGTTTACCAGAGGCTTTAGGGTGCTGATTATCCTGATTTTGGAATATGTCTATTTCAATGTTATCCCAACCATAATATGAAAAATCACAATATTTAATTTAAACGAATTATCAACTATTCGCAGCGCTAGCGGGTACGGGTAGGGTAAAAAGTTTTTTTTAGCACATCTCAAGAACCCCTCTCTCCTCAGGCCTGCTTTTAAGTAACATGGCGTTTACCAGAGGCGGTGCTTTGGAATATGTCTCAATGTCTCAACCATAATATGAAAAAATCACAATATTTAATTTAATCGAATTATCAACTATTCGCAGCGGATTTAGCCGTCAAGAAATAGTCTTAGATGTATAAAGACTAAATATTTCTAAACTAACAGAAAACAGCGTTATTTAAACGAACATTTTAAAATCAGATTTTAATTTTTTTATTCACTGCATTCCAAACGTTGCCAACGTTCCAGTAATCCAGTAATTGACACAAGATATCGTCAGATGGCAGCACTTATCCTACGAAGACCAGGAATGCCTCAACGAATTTCTCTTGCGTCGTACAACTAAGTGAACTAATCTTCGCAGCAGATGAGTGCGTGCCTGATTTGCAATCAAACTCGTGATTAGTGGGTCAGAAGTAATGACTGGGCGTCATTATAAAAGATACGATTGAAGACGGTCCCTGGCTTGAATAATTATTATTAATCGAGCAGTTTCAGAAAAGTTTAACCAAATATACTTGCTATAGCAAAAATAATTAACGCATCATCCGTTTCGTGAAATTGATCAATCCACAGCGCCACCTGCCAGCCACAGATGGCGACATAGAAGTCTATTCGATATCGTAGAGAACATAGAAACTTAACATCTCATTTGGACCCGAATCGCATTCTTAAGCCGAGAAGAATAATAGTGATAACAAAAAATCCGTTTAATAAGAATTTAGTTTTAAATGTCTAGTCGCCAGCTAGTACACGGTCAAGACGGCGCAAATGATAGGTACACAAAAGAACGGTTATAAGGTAAAATTTAGGCGATGGGCCGTCATCATCTCCCTCTCAGTGGCGTAGCGAGGGGGCAGAGGGGCGAAGCGCCCCAGGCGGCACTTGCCTTAGGGGCGGCATTTTCGAGATTTCCTAAATATTTTTATAATTATTAGGGGTTTTTTGCTTGTCAGACTTTTTTTAGAGACTCAATAACTTTTTAAATTTATTTTTTTGCTTGTCAGACTTTTTGCAAAGACTTGATTGGTGAGGTTTTTCCAGGAAATTTTGAAATTTTGGAGGTGGCACTTTTTGTCTCGCCCCGCCCGGGCGGCATTTGAAGGCGGCACTTTTTTTCTCGCTCCGGACGGCGCTTTGCCTCGCTACGCCACTGCTCCCTCTCTCTTTTAAATGGGTCAACGGTCAAGCAGCGACATACCGATCGGAAATGTTCACTTGCCTTTTTATAGTGTTTCCGCACGACCACGTCATGTGGCGATTATGGGTAATAAATTTACCACTAAAGTCGTTTTATTGAGTATAGATGGATATTAACTGACAACTGAGAGTGAAAACCCTTGCGCTGTTGACTCTTCTTGAGTGAATACTTTTAGATATATTATTCCACATTGCCCAATGAATTCACAACACATTAACCGTGATTTTAAAAAGTACTAGATTTATTTGCTCTTAAGCAAAGGCATACTACTAACATATCCTCTCTTGCCTTCTCAGTAACCGCCCCCAAACTCTGGGACTCATTGCCTCAGCATGTGCGCATTGCAAATTCATTACAGATTTTTGGAACAGGGGTTGTCCATTAATCACGTCAGCAATTTTTGGGGAATGTTTGACCCCCCCCCCTTGTCAACAACTGTCAACTTTAAGTGACCCCTATAATCTTGTCAAAAACTCCCCCCCCCCAACTAAGATCAGTGACGGGTCTCCCTAAAAAGTTTAGGAGGTTATTAGTTTTGCAGCGATGAGACCTTTTTCCATTTCTTTTGTTCATCAAGTGTCATAATGTGATGATGACCTTGTTTTTTGCCTGCCAGGCTTTTTCCATTTCAATAAATAGTATTCCATGAAATTTCCTATTTTTTATCATTTGTAAAAAATGAAATTGTTGACGTCAACTTCTCTTGACCCCTCCCCTGTCAACAACTGTCAAACTTTTTCAAACCCCTCCACCTGTGTTTTGTTGACGTAATTAACGGACAGCCCCACAAGATTAAAACCACATTTTTTGACTTGGCTTATCCACCATAGACTGTCACCAGTCTGTCCGGTCGGATACCCTGGACTTGACCTGGATCTTTAATGACTTGGATTTGGTGTGCCATCGGTTGATGCTCCTGTGAATTATGAAGTGGCGCTGTAGAGAAAGTCGTTTCGACTGATAAGAAATAAACTTTTCTCCTCAAAACATTTGCGCTGTTATTGAATTTTAGCAAGTATCACTATGAAAAAATTGATCGGATTTACGAAAAATAGATGCACCAGGAATTTTTAGCGGAAAGGGGCTAGAGTCTACCGGCGACGACAGTTCTATTTAATTATTTAATACAGAGGCGTAGCTATGGAATACATATGTCCCCGGGCGCCGAGATGGGGGCGCCAAAATCTGGCTTAGGGGGCGCCTAAATGTAAGTATATTTTGTCCCTGGGCGCCAAACACCCTAGTTACGCCTCTGATTTATTATGAATGTTAAGCAAGATGTTCGTTGATTGCAGTGGTGTAGCCAGGAGGTGTGGGGGTTAAACCTTCCTTGGCTGCCAACGAAAAAATTCATTAAATGTGCTTCCATACATTTTTTTATTTTCGGACGCGGTTTGGGGGGTCAAACCCCCCTTGGCTGCCGACCAAAAATAATTTATAAGCGCTATAGTATTTAAAAATGTTGACACCTCTGCAAATGAAAAAAGTAAAAGAGGAAAGATGAGTATGAGCTTTTTTGCTTGTCAAGATTTTTCGAAGTTGGTTATGATCAAAACCAACCCCCATCCTTCCGGAAATCCTGGCTACGCCACTGGTTGATCGAGCTTCAATTGGTGAAAAGTTTAAGTTAAGCCAACCTCAGTTCATTATGTTGCGACGGCACCGAACATAAAATACAGTAAATCGATTCACCTACGATGTATTCCAACTATTTAAGTTAACGAAACCAAATCACATTCGAATTGACATTAAATGCCCAAAACCAAGATAATGTGATCTCATATTCGCCAGATGGCGGTAGATCGCTTCTGTGGTCGCTGGTTAAGTCTGAAGATATCGGACGCAGTGAGTAGAATCGGAATTGTCTTTACCCAGCATTTAGACTTATAGGAATACTGAAATAACAGCCTAGACCTAGACAATTGACCTTTATTTTTGACGATATTTGTTGAGGACACCCTCAACTTGGTAAAAAGAGATTTTTTCTGTAGGTCACCCTATCTATTTTAGATATAGGCCCTATAATCAGTGGTCTATTTCTGAGGAACGAATTTAGCTGTTGGACTACATCCCCAAAAAATGTACACCTCCTATAGGGGGGGGGGCAGACTGCTAAAATCGAAAATGTTGGAACCCCACTGAAATAGTTTTAAATCAGCGGGGAGAAGAATTAAACTACACGAATCGAACGTTGATTGTCGCAGTAGGCCTATCTCTCTTTGTCTCTCT
Source organism: Metaphire vulgaris (assembly GCA_018105865.1). Lineage (NCBI taxonomy): Eukaryota > Metazoa > Annelida > Clitellata > Crassiclitellata > Megascolecidae > Metaphire > Metaphire vulgaris. Next base: position 8,938,061 of record CM030838.1, on the reverse strand, counting down.
CTCTCTCTCTCTCTCTCTCTCTCTCTCTCTCTCTCTCTCTCTTACTGTCCGTCTATTTGAATTCGATCTCTCTTCGTCTCCACACCCTCTCTCTTTTTCTTTGGTTCATAGCTTCGTTTCATTCATGGACCCTTTGGTTGCATTTCTTCGCTATTTTGGTCAAACACTGGATGTGTTTCAGAGGCGTAGCGTCGGGGGTTATAGAGGTATATATATATATACCCTCCCCCAATCACTATGTATAGGCTATAATACAATATATATAAGACACACGTATATATACATATATCTAACATATATAATATATATAATATACATAATATATAATATGTATATTGTATATATAATAATATAAGCCTATACTCCAAATGTATATACCCCAAATCAAATTTCTGGCTACATCGCTGATGTGTCTGTGTCAGATCCATTGAGCATTCTCATGTGCCGCTGTCATTTTCTGCATTCAACAACCATAAACTGTCTCTGAGCTTTAGATGAGTTGCATTTCTTCAAAAGAAAAGGTATTAAATTAATTCTCAATCTAATGCAATTTAATTTGTGAACTGACTGGCTGGCTAAAGCTATATTCAGTGTGACTATTGTCAGATTTCAGTCTTTGGTCATCTTCGTATCGAGTCTGACTTTACAATCAATTAAAATAGACTTTGAAAACAGTCTATTCTTTTTGTTTTATCATTTATTCGGCCTGAGTCTAAAGTTTTGGAAAGAGATTTCTCCGATGCACGGAGTTCAAGTGCGAAATTGGGCTTCGATGCCACGCATTACAATTACGCATTACGCATTACTCTCCTCCTTTCTTCGCTGCTCCTCGAGTCGGGGGAAACGGAGTCTGTCGCCGTCAGAATATATTCTGTAGATTCCCCAGAGGGACAGCGCTTTATGCGGAATGCGATCGCCTGCATCTGCAGCGCCTTCACTCTAAGCAACTCCCTTCGATGGACGACCATGGAAGAGAAACCTCGATACTGAGACTTCAAAAAGGAGTTCGAAGATATTACCCTTCTAGAATTCTATCATTGAACCGTCACGTACAGCGTTCTGGGAATACTTTCTTCTGCATATCAATACAACAACAACAATAATACTACAACAAATACAACAACAACAACTACTACTACTACTACTACTACTACTACTACTACTACTACTACTACTACTACTACTACTAATAATAATAATAATAATATAATAATAACAGCAATAATAGTAATAGTACTAATAAAATATATCAATAGTAGATAATTGAATTGTAATATAATAATAATTATAATATAATGGCATTAATAATGTGTTCTTGTTCTGGCGACAATTACACGATATGAGGCTGCAACGCAGAAGCCAAAATAGGTCGAAAGAAAACAAAGTATCCGTCCTCAGCGACCAGAGATCATGGTGCCGACAATCAGTCACGTCCCCCTGGAGCGTTCCCCCGAGCGCGGCCAGTCCCGTCTGTCCCCGGAGACTTCGAATACACGGTCTGTCCCGTCGTGTATAGGCGCCCATCTACGTCCTTCACATTTCTACACAAGGGACTGGGCAGGCGGGCAGGCAGGCGGGCAGGCAGGCGGGCGAACGGATGGCGGCCGACTGAATTATGCATCGAATCGTCTAGCCAGATACCAAAGGGATTCCTCCGAACGATGGATGGATGGCCGGAAGAGGAGGAGGAGGAGGAGGAGGAGGGGTTGTCGTCGTCGATTCGTAAAAAAACTTCCATCTCGTGGGATTCGGAGCGATGCGCCGTAACGATCCTCGATTTGAGCGTTCCTTATATTATACTCATAAACGCCTCTGTCAATCTTCGTAGACGGAACCTTCAAGCAGACGACTAAATGCCAATGCAAGAGATTCCTCCCTCGCCAGTTCAATAACCTAGGTCCTAGGCATTCGCTGAATACCATGGAGACAAACCGTCCTCTGCCCCGTGCAATATGTATGTATGTATGTATATATCTGGGTTGGGTTGGGCCAGAAAATAAGTAATGATTTAAGAAATTGCAATGTATTGTATTTATTACTGGCATATATATGTATGTATGTATGTAGTATATGCATATATATATATATATATATATATATATATATATGCTGGCATCAGGAATAAAGTTGAATTGAAGGCAAAGGCGAGAGACCTTGGAACAGAACACGAACGATCGCGAGCATCTCCCCATTGGCTGTCATGGCAGTCGGATCTCCTCCCTCCCTCCCTCACTCAGTACAGAGCATACAGAACTGCCAGCGTGGATTTGTTTTTTAACGGTATGTATATTAAATCCTGTGTTGTGGGCAGAGCTGAAAACTGCTACACAGCGGCGGTAAAAGGTGGCGAACAGTGAAACGACAAGCAGCATGATGGTCAGCTGATAAATAATTATAAGCGATTCTCCCCCGGAAACGGCCTATATTAAACCCTAACGAAATGGAAGCATTCAACGGTCTGCCTATCCGCGGCTAGAAGAGGACTGGTCACCGTCTAGCAGTAAAGACATACGATATTGAAACAGATGACAAAAGGAAAGGAAGGCATGGAACACAACGACGTATACAGGACCATCTTTGTTTTAAAAAGAGTGGTGTTGCGTCCGACAGGACTAGAGGAGATGGAGCTGCTCAGTTTGTCATCAAGCGAAATCCTCACAGAAACCTTTTCAATTGTAGAGAAAATGTCTCTCTATCGGAACCAAAGATGTCCATGGGTCCATTTTTAGAACCCAACCCATCAAATCTCTAACGCAATCCAACCCAACCCATGCCAGTAACTTGACCCAACCCCCCGTAATACATTGCAATTTTTTAAATCATGACTTATTTTCTGGCCCAACCAAACCCATTTGAACCCACCATAAATATAGTAAAGTCTGAAACAATCATCCAACCCCCAATTCAACCCAACTCAACCCATGGGTGAATCCAACCCATGACAATCTCTGATCGGAACATGAAATGTAGGAACATTGTATGGAACAGGAAATCTGGATATAGGCCTACTTATCCACCGGCTGAAAAAGATAAAGTGACATATCTTAGGATTTTCAGAGACAAGATGGACCCAGACAGGAGAAACTATGGAGGAAGGGTATAAAATACTAGCATCTGGAAGGCTGGATGGAAAACACAATGAGGGAGTTTCCCTAGTCTTGGGACGGGACCAACGACGGACAGGGCCTTACTGAGACACAGCTGTATGAATAATATTCTAGGTTGATGACGGCAAGGTGTAAGCAGCGGCGATGGGAAGCAGTTTGGCTTCACGACACTGTCTAGCTTCTTTCTCTGAAGCGTCAGCATCATTTTGCTCTCTGCCAACTCTCTAGCGGCAATAGCTAGACACAAAATGTTTCCAAGAAATTCTATCTTCTGTTAATCGTCTTTCTTCTACGATTGAAATTCCTTTCATGTTCATATCTTCTCTAATGTTATTCATCCACTTCTTCCTGGGTCTTCCTCTTCCTTTATTTCCTTCAATTTGAATGCCTTGCATGGCAGTCTCCTTTCATCCATTCTGTTGGCATGTCCATGCCAGTTGTCTTTTCCTTCTGAAGCAAAACAGCATGAGAATCAAATTGGAAGTACTCATTACCCAGGGTTATTTCTAGGATTGTCAATTTGTGGGTGGGTGTCGGTAAATTCTGGGGTCCTCTGCCCAAAAAGTCTGACAAGCAAAAAATGTCATCCATAGCTGAGATTGGGGAGGATATTGGGGAGCGTCGGTCTCAAATTTGGGGGGGGTGTTGGGGTTTTAGGGGTGTAAAAATATCCCTGCCATTACCTAATGATCCAGTAAATGAAATCTGTCTTCTGCCATGACGCCTGGACAAGATTACTGTATCTTGCTTTCTTGCAACTTCTAAGTTTCGTAGATTTTATACTTTAAAAAATCTTGGATTCAAATTAAACGCGACAAACGGGATACGAGAAGATTCTAAAATCATAACAAGATTTAATATTTCAATTTGCAACAAACATTGTGATTGATGAAATTTTCTGTTACATTGATACAGGCTACAGCAGCCTTGCAAAAATGTTTAGCGTGGAAACAAAGTGAATAGTCGTCACCTATAGTTAAGCCAAGACAAATGATTTATTACTCTTTAAGTGTTTAATATTTTCACAGTAAAATTTCAAATCAGTCTTGTATAAAGATATAAAAAATGCAAGACCAACAGTATATCGGTACAGAAAAACCGTGTAAAAATCAAATATTTCTACAAACGCAACGACTTAAGTTCATACAACAAAAACGTAAATATTAGCTTTAAAACTATTGCTTCTTAGAAAGCTGAGTCAACAATAGGACCTCGCAAAAATTCATTTATCTTCAATCGACCTTCTATGGAATTTAGGTACGATTTTTTGGCGTTACCCTGTGACCTGATGGCCTCAAAGAATACATTGTAAAAACCGAATTTATGCTCAGTTCAGACAGGCCCGTCGAGAGAAATTCCGGACCCCTGGGCAGGCAAGCAGGCAAGCAGGCAAGCAGGCAAGCAGGCAAGCAGGCAGTGGCGTCATTTCACACTTTTCTTGGGGGCGAGAAAATTTTTTGGGAAATTTTTGACAAATTTTTGCAAATTTTGGGCAAATTCTGGGCAAATTTCGGCAAATTTCAGGCATTTTTTGCAATTTTTTGCAAATTTTGAGCAATCTTGGCAAATTTTAGGGCCAATGTTGGAAAATTTGCAATTTTTTGATATTTTTTGGCAATTTTTGCAAATTTTTGCACATTAATACAATATAAATTAATATTTTCATTTCCTTGGGGGCCACAGCCTCCCCCAGCTCCCCCAAAATGACGCCTCTGCAAGCAAGCAGGCAGGCAAGCAGGCGGGCAGGTGGGCAGGCGGGCAGGCAGGCAGACAGACAGACAGGCAGGCAGGCAGGCAGGCAGGCAGGCAGAGCAGTCTTGCGCCCTAATTTTTTAGAAAGTTTGCGAATCGTCTATAAATTCTATAATATCCTCAAAATGTTCACAAATTTCCCAAAAATAAACAAATAAAGTTAATTCCTCCAGCGCCCTCCCCCCAGCACGCCCACGACGTTCATTCAAAGTAATAAATAAATGAAATAATATTCCATGAGATTACTTTGTTGCGGACCTGCCCGGCCCCCATACAGATCGCCGGCCTCTGTGCATTTGCCCCGTTCCCTCTCGGCGGGCCTGAGTTAAGATAAGAACATGCTTCAAGTTCTGGAAGCAACTGCAGATTTATTGCCACAAAGCGAAACTTTGGTTTAAAGTGATCTACGATAGTATTCAGGACGATGATCATACTATCAATTATACCAGTGCTACAATACTATCAATGATGATATCAAATTATACTATCAATAATGATACCAAATGATACTATCAATGATACCAACTGATACTATCAATGAAACCAATAAGTTGCACAATATCTGCTAATCCCAGGTGCCCTGGATGACTTGATCCTGCACTGGTTAGGAACTTCTTTTTTTCTTTCCTTCCATCGTTTCCTATTGGGTTGGACGATGGATCTGAATGAGTTCCTTCCACTTCTGTCTGTCTCTTGCTGCTCTGGTCAATTGGATGAAGTTCATTTGCATTTCTTGTGCATCTTCTTTTAAGTGTTCTATCCATGTTTTTCTTGGTCTTCCTTTTCTTCTTTTCCCTTCAACATACAGTAATTGAACAGTACTTTCTATGGCAGTCTTTTTTTCTTCCTTCTTCAACATAACCAAACTATTTCAGTCTTCGTTTCTGTATTGACTCGAGTATTGCTTCTTTTTGCTCTATCTTTTCTCTGATCAGTTTGTTTCTTATTCTCTTCTGCTTAGAGTAATCCTTCTATTTCCCTTAACCAGTCCATTTCTGCAGTCATTAATCTTCTTTCCTCTTTCCTCTTTATGGTCCAAGTTAGGAACTGCCAGTCTTAAAAGCTGCATGCGGAAATCGCAGCAATATTTACGATTATTGGAATTGATTCCATGTATTTTGCAGAATACAGTTAATATTACTTTTAACGAACGTATACCCGTACACATCCGCACTGTAATGTCTCTCTTTTATAGCCACAGGCTTTGAAACGAACTCGATTTCTTCGATTCTACGAAATTTGAGTGAGTAAGAAAATGCAATCATTTTTATTTTTTATTTACTTAGACATTATTAAAATTTTTGCAGAATATTTATATAAAGATTTCAGAATTTTCTTTACCGCAATTGTTCATTCTGAAAGACACGTCTGATCAAATTTCTCACGGATGCAGATGCATCAGATAACAAATGACTTAAGCGGCTCTTCAAGATGAAAAGATTCGCCATCATTTTGGTTAGATAGATATCTGTTAGATTAATAACTGTACTATGGACTCAAGGATATCTGCCATCCGAGTTTGTTATGATTTATGATCCCCATAGTTATTTTAATCACGAGGGGCCAGAACAACGAATTTTCAAGGAGGTATATTCATATGGACTTAGTCAAAGGCAAACTACAGTGTAAGTAATCTTTCACTCATTCAAGTGATCAACAACAGAAGTTCGAAGCAACAGTAACAACGGCGTCTGGTAAAGGAAATATAGAAATACGAGGTAAGCATTGAAGCAATCTTCAGTGATTATGAGCTCCCGACGCTGTTTAGAAGTTCGCTTTATTCGGCAGGAACATACAACCAGTGGCGGTTCCACGTGGGGATGAGTGGGGATGCATCCCCACCGCAATTGTTTTGCTTGTCAACCTATTTTTCGGTAAAAGTGTAGTAAGATTAGGGATACAATTCCCTTTTGTCAACCTTTTTGACTTTTTTCGGCAAAGTTTATTGATTTTTCCTTCAATTTTCATCCCGCCCCCACCAACTTCCTATGAATTCATTTCATCCCCCACCAAGAAATCCTGGAACCGCCACTGACTACAACCTATAGCCATTAACGATTACTGGATGGCCAAACGAAGATATCGATAAACATGCGACGAAATGTGCAGTTCTAAATAGGAAACCAAGACGGCGAAATAACTTCAAAATCTCCAAAAAATTGAATGCAAGCCTCTATGTGCTCAGAACATTCGGACGTCAAAATTGAGCATATGCAATTAGCAGTGAACAATGCTTTCGAAGTTACCAGCGGTCAAGGGCGGATCTAGGAATTTAGTTTGGAGGGGGCACATTGTATTCCATTCCCCCTTCTGCCTTGCTCAGCCTCTTCCATGTTCATTGGTGCATGTTGCTGAAATTAATTATCGAAATGAAAGAAAAGACGACACTTGCTCATCCATCTATTCGTGCCTTATAGCTCGTCGGTTTTTCGCAATGAAGAGTAATTGGCAGGCAAACATGTTTGGGTCTATGGCTAAGAGTGGCCAGTGGCTGATTTGCCACGGTACAAATGTACCATTTATACCGGGCCTACCAGCAAAAATAAAAATTTAGGGGCACGCCTTTTCTATTAAGAATATTTTATAATGATTTTTAAAATGATTTTTTATGATTTATTTGTTTAAACAACTTTATTTTCCGAAATGCAACCATTTGTCACGCAACGTGTCCTATAAAAAAGTAAAAAGGTTATCGCCACTATTACTCATACGCCTGATCTGTAACTATTCCGCTCTTCCGGAGGTTTCCCAGGAAAGCTGAACAAATTTGACAAGAAAAAAGGTCATTTTGCCATTTTCACACTTGATCTGTAACTTTTCAGAAGAAAGTGTACCAAGGCCTAAAAATGTAAAACTACCAATGGTTAGGGGAGTACCCCCGCGGCGGGTCCCCCGTAGATCCGCCTATGCCAGCGGTGATGATTCAGAGTGAAAGGTGTGTTAGCGTTTGTTTTATATATATATATATATATATATATCGATGCTGGAAGCCAAAAAAGCTGAAGCATGATAAGATAGTCACTCGTCAATAATTCCATCGGAACCGTCGTTTCCCTTTCCCTGCTGTTAGGCTTTGATATGATTCCACGTGACGCCGTTGTCGGTGGGCGGATAGAGGAAGTGGAGCGGAACGACGAAATTCACCAACCACATCTTCTTACCGAACACCGCTTCCAGGTTTTCTCGACGGGTGGCCAGGTTGCCGACCTTGATGCCGTTGTCTTCCTCGAACGAAGTCACGCCCTTGCGAATGATGCGCGCCTCTTCGACGAAGAACCCGACGGCGATGACGAAGAACCAGACGAGAGAGTAGAGAACGGCGACGCGAAACACCAGTCCGACTGATATGTAACCGAGCATGAAGCGCATCACAGCGGCCGGCAGGACGAGGTCCCAGGCGGAGTTGGAGACCAGGTAGTCGTAGAAGATGTACACGAGCGAGTTGACGAGACCGTACGCTATCCCGATGGAACACCAGAACGTGAAGACGACGAAGTGTCGCTGGTTCCGCAGCCCGACGCAGCAGCCGGTGAAGAAGCAGTGATGGTCGCGCTTGAGCACGCACGCGTTGCACAGCTGGCAGTGATGGGCTCTGGGCGGACGATGGGTCTGACAGACGACGCACGGCTTCCACGACCAGTACGGATAGACGATCCGTTCCGCTTGACTGGCGCGCCGACGCCGCCGCTGCGTCGCTGCTCGGTCGCCGTCGCAGAGCAGGCGCCGTCCGGGTAGAACGCGATGACGTACATCGTGTCGTGATTCCAGCGCTTGCAAGGATTGCCGTCGACGCTGCGGAGGCTGGACGCCGGGAGCGAGTAGGAGGAGGAGGAGGAGGTGCCGTTCCGCTCCGATGATTTCGGTCGAAGACGGGTGACGTCGATCTCGAAGCCGGCGCCGGTTATCTCGTCGGCGTGGTTGGTCATGTACTTGACGTACAGCGCCGGATCGAACGGCGACTGGAGCATGCGGATGCAGATCCAGTTGACGAGTATCTCGAGCAGGAGAAAGTGACAGAACGTCTGCTGGAAGGCGAGCACGAAGCTGCCGTGGTCGTGGTAGACGGCGGGAAGCACCTGTACGACGCCGTAGTAGAAGGTGCTGAGCATCGTCACCCAGAACCAGAGCATGGCGACCTTTGCGAGGAACCTCGAACATTCCGGTGCCTTAGCCACCTGCACTTCTACCATCGGTACATCCATTACGACCACTTAGAACCTACACCGTCAGTTCAACAAACACCGTTCAAAATTAATATCAATCTTTCTAATCACCTTTGGAAATGCAAACGCGAATATTATTAGCAAGACTAAGAAAAAAGAGATCATTTTAAGGTCCATGTTCGACAGTGGACAAAAGTAACTTAGTTCTGTTTTGTGACTGTTCGATGTTCCGAAGAATTCAATACTCATTTATTGTTTGCCACTGACCCTCCCCTCTCCCTCTCCCTCTCTCCCCTTCATTTGCTACTATCGATTGATACATTGATTATTAGAAATGTTACTATAGAAGTTCATAATAATAATTATTATTATTCCCATTATGATCAGTTACAAGCTGCTTTTGTACAAAAAGGCAAATCAACTGCTTGGATGAAGAAAGTAAAGTAGGCAAAGAAGGTGAGAGAGAGGGACCTGCCGTGAAGGAAAAGATTAAACAACGGGAATGGAGATGGAGGTGGGAAAAGTAGAGGACAAGGCAAGGTAGGTATTGAATACAGCAATAACCTTAACACTTGCCGTTGGAATATCAAACCTTCGAAATAGTGTCGCTCTATTAGCAGCCAGATGAATATCAGCTCATGCAGATATCTTTTTATCAAGGCATTGCTAGACAAAGGACAATTTGTAAAAAATTGCTTTAAAAAGAAAATCATGATTCTTAATGCCTTCTATAGATGTCTTCTTCTTCTTCTTCTTCTTCTTCTTCTTCTTCTTCTTCTTCTTCTTCTTCTTTCTTCCTTTCGGGAAACCCAGTTCCTTCACAATGTTCTGTCGCCTGCTTTGTTCTCCACGTCTTCTATCGATGTAAACATCAAGATTTTAACACTGTCACCCCAATGCTACTACTCGAAGTCCGCCTCAATAATTCACTCGAAATCTAGACGACTGCAACTCCTTGTATCACGGTCTTCCTGAAGCACCCAACAGCAGAGTACACGGTTCTTACAGCATCTCCTCAAGTCGTTAGCTCTGAGCTTAAATTCTTTTTCATTTTCCCAAGATATTATTCCGTAAACATGAAGCCTTATCTACTCTGCTTACAAAGATTGCTTGACGTTGGCGATTTCTGCGTTTGGGATTCTGTTATCCTATATCCTATATCAATATATCTAGGTATATTCTTTATTCTATATCAAATATATCTATATCCTATATTCTATATCCTATATCAATATATCTAGGTATATTCTTTATCCTATATCAAATATATCTATATCCTATATTCTATATCCTATATCAATATATCTAGGTATATTCTTTATCCTATATCAAATATATCTATATCCTATATTCTATATCCTATATCAATATATCTAGGTATATTCTTTATCCTATATCAAATATGTCTATATCCTATATTCTATAGCCAGGATTTCCCGACGGTGGAGGCTATGATACACAACTTCGGAAAATTCTGAAGTTATTATTATGATTCCCATTATAGGCATATGAGCGCGTACAACTATACTATATTGATCCATAATAAAAAGAGGAAAGGGGTTAAACCTCCAACCCTCCCCTGGCTACGCCACTGATTGATCAGACTGGTCACGTGGCCCTCGATCGTTATTCTTTCAGATATCCGGCCAGCCGTCAGAAAAGTTTGGCGACCCCAGATCCAGTTCAAGCTCTGCATTAATCGGTCGACGACGACGACGACGAAGCGAAATAGAAAAGACTCACACAATGCACAGAGCAGCATGTACAACGACTGAGACCGTAAAAGCCACATGCAACGGTCAACGGGCGACGGACGACAGGCGAACTGGAAAAACCATCGAACACTTTCAATTGACCGCATGTCTCTTGCAGTCAACGACGTCCTCCAGATGGGTCTTGGTGTCCTTGATTAGCCAAGATATGGCTCTGTCTCTGTCTGTCTCTGTCTCTGTCTGTCTGTCTGTCGTTGTCAGTCTGTCTCTATCTGTCTGTCTCAGTCTCTCTCTCTATCTCTGTCTATCTCTGTCTGTCTGCCTGTCTCTCTTTCTGTCTGTCTGTCTGTCTGTCTGTCTGTCTCTCTCTCTCTCTCTCTCTCTCTCTCTCTCTCTCTCTCCTTAAGCCCAGTAATATAGGGCTCGCGTGCGGTGTAGGCGGGGGCGGCTGCTGCGACATTTGCTGCCTACTGCGGTGCTGCCGCCGCTGCTGCTGCTGCTGCTGCTGCTGCTGCGGCGTCATCCGACTGCAGTGTGCGTGCAAAGCTGCTATCACCCGGTTCCTCGGTAGATCGAATTGCAATCGACGACCGCCCTTGTGGCCGGGAGTCGGGTGATTGAATTTTCTCGGCGCTAACGCGTATCATTCGCAACCCATACCGACGACGACGACGACGACGACGACGACGAATGTGCCCAGACTTCGCAGTCTGTCGCTAGAGGCGCCACCGAACGATAAATGGCGGAGGGAGAAGAGGGGAGGCGAGGGGAGTAAAGGGCGGCCCCGATGCGAGAGTTGATTTCTGCCGCAGCCATATGCCCCATCCCCCCCATCCCCTCATTCTTTGCGCTGTGACGACATACAACGAATAAGATCACGCAACCGTATGAACTGCAGACAGAAGAAGTCAGCGCCCACAAACGCCAAATATAAATTAAGACGGAGAGTAGCTATCTGAATGACTTGATTGTTTTCAACCTGCCATGTAATCTATTATCTTTGTTCTCACATCGATCTATCAGTATTTTCTCATACAATGACCGACGGGATGGACTGTTTCATGATAACCGATCTCTTGCCGTATGTTCTATTAAAGTATCTTCTATTGTTGCAATATGAGTTGGTTATTTTCTGCCTTCATAATTCCTATGGTCATGGTTATTTCTAGGATCATCAATTTATGGGGGTGTGTGTCGGAAAATTCTGGGGTCCCCTGCCAAAAAGTCTGACAAGCAAAAAAAGGTAATCCCATAGCTGAGATTGGGGGTTGTTGGGGGTGTTAGGGGGTGTAAAAATATCCCTGCTTATAGTCACGGACTCTCTGCAAATTGTTAAGCATTCATCTGAAATTTGACACGAATTTTGTCACGTGCAAACGAAGGTTCTTCTTTAAACTTGGTTGGAAATCTGATCATAAAGATAATCATTGGCTAAAAATATGCCCCTGCGTGTAAGTTTCACGTGCGTCCTTATGTGACAAGAATGTAAGCAACACTTGTTCTGCGCAAATTATCTGACAGTATACATTGCACGAAACGCGAAGAGAGAAATATAATTTTATGGAAATAAGTTTGGTTTAGAAAGACGCCACTAATGTCCAATCGAATACCAAAGGCAGATACATAATTATAATGCTTCATAGACTGTCGATTAGTGCAATGCATCCACTTGCAGCGACTGCCTACTGCACCTGGATCTACAACCTTGACCACAACGGACTACGGATTACGGACTATGGATTTCACCCAGATTGAGCGCTCGCGAATAAGCTGGTGCACTGCGCCAAGCTTTCGGGCAGTGATATAGAAATTTCGTTTGACTTACTTACTAACTTTAAAAATCAAGATGGCGGTGCAGATAACATGAAACTATAATCCGTGCCCCCTAGACTCTGATGAATCAGTCACGTAACAATAACCATGGTCAAAGTCATAGTTAGAAGGTAGTTTGACAAAGACAAGAGTGATGGTACTGTATTTGCAAGTACCAAAAGATTTTACAGCATACAGTTCATATCAAGCTGTCAAGCAATTAACTAAAATGTCTCCTACCCAATATCTGAAGCGATTGCTTGAGTTTCTGAAGAATGATTTCATGATCTATTTTATCGAAGGCTTCTTAGAAATCCAACGTAACAAGTGCAGTGACTTTGCCATCTATCCTTAGCAGCTAAGACAGCGGTTCTCAATCCGTGGTCCGCGGACCAAAAGTAGTCCGCGAGAGGGCGTCTAGTGCATGGTTCGCGGCATATTGTGGAAAAACCAAAAAATTACGGATAACGTTTTTTTTGATAGGCGATAACGTTTTTTGCTTGTCGAGCTTTTTCGACAGACACTGATTTCATATTTCTCAGGTGGTCCGCGAAAATTGTTAACACTCAAAAGTGGTCTGCGAGACAAAGGGGTCTGAGAACCACTGAGCTAAGATATCTAAACCTGGATAGCTATGAAGGCAGTGTCAGTAAGGTGAATTTTCGGTATGATCAGTAAACAGTAAATTATCATAATACGATAGAAGACAGTGAGTGGTGTGTGTGTGTGTGTGTATGCCATGAGAGGTGCACATTTATTCAACTAAGCTCAGCACATTCACTAAGATTAAATATGAAATTTCATATGAGATTGGTATTTAGAGAATTTATTTGGTCGAGGTTTTGGTTTTTTCGTTGACGATGGGCGCAGCAGCTCTAGCATAAGGCGATAGAAAACTATAAGAGACATAGATAGGCTTACTAAATGAGCAATTAATAATATAATTAATTATTGGTAAAAGAACGTAAATCTGCTTATTTAAAGATATGCGCTGTAATTTCAGTGGTTTTCACGCAGTCTTACTTAGCCTCCTAAACCACTTAAAATCACATTATTATTATTATTATTATTATTATTATTATTATTATTATTATAATGTTCAGATTGAAATTTCTGTACCTAATTTCATTTTGATGATTTATTATTATTATTATTATTATTATTATTATTATTATTATTATTATTATTAGCATCAAGAACACATAAAGAAAAATGTGAAGCATTTGAGTGAGAATGGGTGGGTGGATCCCGGTGGAATGTTGCATATTGTGGACGATGACTTTGTGGCAATGAACAATAGTCATCTGTGCAAAGGGATGACACTTTGAATCCGATCCTAGATATTTTATCTGAGCAGGATTTTAGCGGTTGAGGCGAATTTCTGTTGCAGTGTCACTGATGCAAAAGCCTGTTCAAGGAATGCCATGGCGTTTTGGGTAAATTTAGATTATCGTTTACAAGAGTGGAAAGAGATCCATCTTTGATGTTGTTAATCAATTGGCGAATATTGCAACGTTGCCCCGAGAACCGCCTGAGCCGTACGACAGTCTAGAATAATTTATTATTGACGCCGGGGCCCGTGCTATAGTTTCAATACTCTGTTATGCTGCGTCGCGTCGGAAATGTTTTATCAAACCATTGTCACACTGGCTCTCTACTCTGTCTTCGGCTTTGAAAGTCTTTGGCAAGCTTAGGAAAGACTCAATGCTTTTACGATCGAACGCCAAAAAACATGTAAGTAGTATAAATAAATTCTTTGTCGAGAAGGTGTTACTCTTGTAGTGTTATTGTCAATTATGAAGAAGGCATTTCGGCCAATAGGAAGCAAGAGCCTGATTTTTAGTAATTCTCCTTCGAAATCTTTATAATATAATCGGAAATCGCTTACAGGGTCAGCGAACAGAGGTACAGTGTATGAAAGTAATCAACAGTCGATCAATTGCGATGGTTAACTACTCCTAGCACTAACTAATTGAATAATATTGACAGCGCCATATTTGAATTTACTTTTAAGCGCGTAAAACACGTCGTCGAAAGATGCAATGAAATTGTAAATTCGCCAAGAAATTTTCATGCAGGAGAGTTTCATTATATATATATATATATATATATATATATATATATATATATATCGGCACATACAAAACCAAGAACGGAATGCTTGCCAGGTCTTATCGGTGTTTTCAGTAGCATGCCATAGTTGATACTGTACCTTCACGTAGATTTACCTGAATCCAAGCTTTAAATAATTAATCTGAATTTGAGCAGCAAACATAGGTATATCAATAGGGAAGTGTTAAATCCTCTAGCCTCAGTAAACGAAAACACGGATAAGACCTGGCAAGTATTCCGTTCTTGCTTTTGTTTTTGCCGATATATATATATATATATATTATTATTATTATTTCTAGATGATTTATTAAACGCTATAACATAGCTAGTGCTAAAATCAAGAGCGATTTACAGATGTTCATAAGATGCGCGAAATAAGTGCGTCTTGAGGGCAGTCGCAAACGCCTCGAGGGATGTGATGGATGTCACTGAGGCGGGAAGAGAGTTCCAAAGAAGGGGGTTGCCGCGTGTCACGGATCTTTCCCCCAGCATCACCGTCCTGGACGGAGGAGGGACATAAAGGCGAATTCGCTTGTTTGATCGCAGCTGCTTGCGACAGTCAGATATATATATATATATATAGATATATATATTATATATATATATATATTATATGAAAATCTCCTGCACGAAATCAAATCATCGATACCAAAATGGACTGAAATCGAGATTACTTAATCAATTAATTAATTTTTAATAACTTGATTGATTTTATGATAATTACCAACTGTCTCGGATTAGATGCATTTCGATGGTCTGTTGGTTGGTTGATCGGCGGCGCACGACAACGGTTCAATCAATTACGCTCCTCTTCAGTTCGTGCGTCGTCTTTTTGTCCGTCGTTCGGTCTTTCTGTGCGTCTCGCTCATTCCGCAGTCTCCAGATGCCGTCCACAGGAATTCCAGCTGCCGTCGTCGTCGTCGTCGCCGGCGAAATCTCTTTTGTCGCTAATTCCACTTCCTCTCTCTCTCTCTCTCGTCGCTGAATGGCATAGAGATGTCGGTCCTCGCCTTGAGGGCCTCTGCTCGCGGTCAGCACAGCGCTGAGCGCGGCGGCCGGAGGATAGGGATACAGAGGACGGAGGCGGCAGCCGCGGCGACGGCGCATCGGCACGAGACGACGACGACGACGACCGATGGGAGAACGGAGGCCGAGAAAGAAGGAGGAGGAGGAGGAGGAAGAGGAGGAGGAGGAAGAGGAGGAATAGTCAATGAAGGAAAATGTGTATAAACTGACCAAGCCAAGAGCAGCGGCACACAGGCGTCGTCGTCGTCGTCGTCGTCGTCGCATCGGGCAATGTAATTCCCTTGGAGTGAGTCTTGTGCGCTAATCCTAGTAAACGTCACCAAAGAACCCTTCCTCCACTACCCTCCTCCTCCTCCTCCCCCCTACCCTCCTCCTCTCACTCTTGCCCCTCTCCCCTCAGATCGCATGCTTCCATATTTCTTTGGCTTTGCGGAAAACGCTGCTGCGCGGTCGATAGTACACTCGCTCTGTGCGTAATTCTATGCTGTTGCAATATGAAGCATAATATTACATAGGCCTATATATATATTTATTTATATAGGCAAGTATGTAAGTAAGTAAAATCTCGTGTATTTCTATAGCGCTTTTGAAAGCAGGTACATGCTTCCAGCATCCTCCTTTCCTGCTTTCATCATCTATTACCTTGGAAATTTTCTCAATAAGCTTGATTTTGTATCGTTCAGTGTGACATCGATCTCTTGTCTCTCACCCTCTCTCTCTCTCTTCTCAATATCTCTATATCTCTCATTGTTTGTCTCTTTCTGTCTGTCTCTGTCTTGTCCGTCTCTCTCTCTCTCTCTCTCTCTCTCTCTCTCTCTCTCTCTCTATTTCTCTCTCTTCGCGAAGATTGCTTATAGCATGTTGGCGCATGCTCATTGAACACTCCAGCTTGGCTTCCGGTGTGACGTCGCTTTTTTATGCATCAATGGACCCCGTCTTTTGTATAAATATAACGCTTGACACGTATGTAGACTATGTATGCATGAATGTATATATGCAATCACATGCATCCGTATGTTTGTTTGTACGCATGCAAGTATGCATGTATGTGTAGTCCTACACACTGTGTGTATTTATATTAGGTTACCGATTGTTGGTTGTTTTGGCAAACCATACAATGTTATTTCAATGCGTTTGTGTGATTGTTTGTGTGATTGTTTGTGTGATTGTCACTCAACTGAAACCGTCCTCGCCTACATTTGTGACAGACTCTTAACTGCAATTGGTCTCCGACAAGTTACTGGCCTTTGTCTCCTTGATCTCTCTGCAGCATTTGATACCATAGATCACAAAATTCTGCTCGAGCGACTGGTTTGGCATATCTGAAAAAGCTCACGACTGGTTTGCATCTTATCTCAAATTTCGGTCTTTTCAAGTGTCCTCTCTTGGCCAAATTTCTCTATCTCACAGTATAGATTATGGAGTGCCTCAAGGATCTGTTCTTGGGCCTGTACTATTTAGCCTTTACACCACACCGCTTTCGTCTTTAATTAATCCCCTCAATTTAAATCACCAACTCTATGCCGATGACACTCAGCTATTCCTTTCCTTCTCACCTCCTTCATTTGATGCATCTATCGTTAAGCTTGAGTCTGCATTCTCCTCAATCTCTGCATGGATGTCATCTAATCTCCTCGCTCTCAACCCATCTAAGACAGAGTTTCTTTTAATTGGACTACCTCAACAGCTCAACAAATTGACAATCCTAAGCTAGTTTTGGCTCCTGACACCACAATAACTCCTGTTCCAAAAGCAAGAAATCTCATATTCAAATTTTATTCTTTTCTAAACTTCGAATCACAAATCTCCCAACTTTCAAAAGCCTGCTTTGTTCATATTCGTGACCTTCGTCGCCTACGTCCTTGCCTCGATATCAAAACTGCCTCCACAATCGCCACCTATATAGTTCATTCCAAATTAGATTATTTTAATTCCCTCTACTATAACCTTCCCAAAGCCTCCATCAACAAATTGCAATCAATACAAAATGCACTTGCTCGTGCTGTTACTATGTCACCTATAATTCTCCCATATTTCACCCATACTAAAATCATTACATTGGCTTAAAATAACAGAACGTATCCAGTATAAGATAATAACACTTACACATAGCTCACTTCAGTCATCAAAGCCTGTCTACCTTAGATCACTATTAACCCCTCAGCCTCCTCGACCCACACGTTCGTCATCTCATCTCACTCTGTCACGCCCGCTGAATCAGTCATCTCTGAAAATTTGCAACCGTGCCTTCTCATACGCTGCACCTGAACTTTGGAACTCGATCCCGGCTTCCCTTCGCACACTTGGACACTTTCAAACAATAAAATCTGAGTCCCCATTTCCTATAATTCCTGTATTATCTCCTCAAGTCTTCAGGTCTAAGCATAAATCCTTCCTTTTTCTGAAATCATTTCTTCCATAGCTGTAACAACCTAGCCTCACTGCCCTTTGGATGTTGACTATTGCCTGGCTGATTATATACCTTTCCCATAGGTATTTCAAGAAAGGCTGAGCGCCTAAGAATAAGCAGCTACTGTTGTGCTGCTTTCCAAGGCGCTATAGAAATCTACGAGATTTTCTCTCTTCTTCTCTTCTTTCTTTCCGTCTTTCCATATTGGGTTGGACGATGGGTTTGAATGAGTTCCTTCCACTTCTGTCTGTCTCTTGCTGTTCTGGTCAATTGGATTAAGTTCATCTCCATTTCTTCTGCATCCTCTTTTAAGTTTTCTATCCATGTTTTTTCTTGGTCTTCCTTTTCTCCTTTTCCTTTCTACATAGTTGTATAGTGCTTTCTTTGGTATTCTTTCTTCCTTCATTCTTTCAACGTGACCAAACCATTTCAGTCTACGAGATGTTACTTTACTTTATTGTTCAAATATTCCTCATAGAGGTTTGAGAAAGCTTCAAAGCAGTGACGCAGACTAGAACTATTCAAATTGTGAATAGAAAGTTGACGACTCTGCTCGTTTACTAGCATTTAACACCGACAGTTTAAATTTTGGGGGCAATTTTCGCAATTGGGGGCCAACCATTTACTGCGATGGAGAATGGATGACATTGATGTATTAAGATTTTCAACTCGCCATTGTAGGGTGGGGTAGGAGGGGTGGGGTTGGTTGAGGAATTGTAATCACTATTAAATATTAACTTTTCATATTCTGGATTATATCGGTTTGCTCTCAGTTGTTGTTTTTTTGGCACAATAAAATTTAATCAAGTATCATGCGGAACCCACAACTATAATTTTGGAATCTACTGTTTTGGTCATTTTTTTATAATTACATTTTAAAATGTAATCTATTATCGCTTACTCCATTACCGTTTAAAACAGTAATTTAATAGACCGTTGTTCTTTCTAAATTAATTAATTTGTTCCATATTAACATCGGCTGGCAGTCTTAATATTCGTGAATTGAATAAATATTTATTTGCCATCTCTACAAAGGGTGACGTGACTGAAACTGTGAATAGTTGGATTTTACCACTTTCCGTTGCTGCTATTAAATATTAACTTTTTATATTCTGGTGATCTTTTGGTTTTATAATTACAAGTACAACTGGACTTCTTTCTTTAGTCTCTGCATCTTTTCAAAGTCTGCCTAGCTCTCCAATATCATCACCTGCCACATTATTCCAAACATTGCTTTGATCTTTCTGTCCTCTTTCTCTGGAATTGATCTTGCACTATTCGTCTGCTGACTCGTTGACTAATCCGAAGTACAACTGGCCTTTCTTTAGCTGCATTTCAAGTCTGCCTAGATTAAGCGACTTGACTGAATCAGAATTGACCTTGCCCGGCTGACTGTATACCTGCTATTTGACAGATTAAGCGATAGGAATCAGCAGAAATACACGAGATTTTACTAGGATGGATTTAATACCCGCATTTCCCCAGCAATTGTCAACTAGAAGTTCATTTCACTATGCAGATAAGATAGGCCTACACATGCATCGTATGGATTGATATGCAAATGCCAAACTGAATGATCCATAGAAGGCCTGAATGACTGAATGACTGAACGAATGAGCGCCTAATTGAATGGATGAATGGATAGCCATTTGGAAGTTGGAATTTAGCCGTTTGTACAGTGATAGCGAGGCTGGTCAGAAGATTGATTGGTTAAAATGAATTAATGGATTAATGGAGTGCTGAAAGAGTACAGTAGATACTGGTGGACTGGATAAATAAATGAGCAGATGGATGATTAATTGGATAATTGGATAATTTGTGGGTGGAAAGTAAGATTGAAAGTTTTGTGAAAAGATGCCTGGACGTCTGGATACATGGATACGTGGATGGTTACATGTAAACTTGGCCGGTTCGACGTATTGATATAGCGCTGCGCTGGTCTGCATATACCTGTTCCAAATCTTTCTAAGCTGAATAATGGAACATCATTCGGCCAAAGGTAGAAGTCATCGACTGACTATAATCAGTTTGTACGGACGGTTTGACATAGAAAAAGTATGAGCAAAAATTATG
The DNA here is from genome assembly GCA_018105865.1 of Metaphire vulgaris. Classification (NCBI taxonomy): domain Eukaryota; kingdom Metazoa; phylum Annelida; class Clitellata; order Crassiclitellata; family Megascolecidae; genus Metaphire; species Metaphire vulgaris. The sequence goes on along the minus strand of CM030838.1, from coordinate 8,917,894 downwards.
AGCTTGAGCGCAAACATGCAAAATAAGATTTTCTATGAAATGTACAGGTATCTTAAAGACAACGTGACAAGTAGAACTTTGAAAAATTATTATTGGGAGAAATTGAGGATATAGGAAACTCATTTCTAAAATTAATTACTGTAATTATCAATTCAGTTAATAGTTTTCTTCCAATAGTTTACGTCCAACGGCTTCCACGTTTCTATATAATGGTGTTTTTAACGTCATTGTATAAAATTTTTAACGTCATTATATAGAAACGTGTTTAAACCCGTTCTCACCTGATATGGAAATGTGCGCCCCAGGCTGTGCTTTGCCTGAAATCGATATACTGTAGCGAAGCTATACGCCAGTTAGCACACCTTTTCCTAGTGAGCATTGAAACGTTAATAGGCTGACCGATGACTAAAACAAATCAAAAGTGAGAAAAGCACCATAATCGGCAGATTACAAATGCTAAGAAATACGAATTGTTATTAATACAATTCAAGAACAGGCCCAAACAAATGGGGCCTAAGCGTTCAGAAGAAATATAAAAAAAGAAGCTCATAAAGAGGCTCCAAAGAGGCTGTTAGAAAGTTTCACTCGTGGTCTCAATATTTCATTTCTGGAATTTGGCTTCTGAACTTTAAAAATATTATAGATTGACAAACGTTTTGATCCCCTATGTATCGAATCGATTTTTCATCCTAAGAAGAATCCGAATCAGGGCCATCTACAGAGAAGTCTAAATTTTAGAATTATATAACGTTGTGGCCCGCTTAAGTGCGAAAATAGTAGATATGGCCCTCTACTTGAAAAGATTGGCCAGTGGTTCCCTGGCTTAGATGGTCTGATAAATAAATGCCATGTTTTTTAACCGTTTGATCGGTCGACCATTTGGTCGGTTGACCATTTGGTCGGTTGACCATTTGGTTGATTGAACGATAGTTAGATGGGTATAAGGAAGAGTTGTGTCGACTTCATTGGCCAACGTGGTTCCACGGGTTTTTGTTTTTAGGGCTAGTCACGTGATCGCTGAAAGCCAGTCTTGATCCCTTCTTGCTTCAGAAGTACAGACGCTGCCAGCGACTATAGAGCGTTTCCATGGAATCTCCTTTATTTTTCGCAATGTTTGTCAAATAAAAAATGGCGGTTGAAAACAGGAGCGTAGCCAGGAATTTGATTTGGAGGGGGGTATAAAATTAGGGGGTATATATTGCTATGTTTAATATATGTATAATATATTATATACATAATACAAATATTATATTATATTATACTACACTATACTATATTATATAATATTATATATTATATGTTATATATATATATATACTGACTCCCAACAACTTGCAAACCACTCTACTGACCGCTGAATCTGTAAACAAAGACAGCGGGGTTTCGTTTACTCCTTTCTTAAATCTAGACCCCTCTTGGCAAGCAGATATACACTAGACATTTTAATTACTGGACTTTTGTTTACATGATCAATCGGCCAAATTCGCTGCTAATGTCTCCGTGGTCGGCCATGACTGACCCCATTAGGCTTAGTTGTCAGGTGACACCCATCTTCAACGTCAAGAAACGGAACAAACAGCTTTTCACATGTGACTGAACTCAGCGGTGTAGCCAGGAATTTGATTTGGGAGTGGGGGAAGGGGTATTGGGGTGGAGGGGGTATAAATCTTAACTAGTCATTGCTATTTCAAAATCAAAGCACATGTTAATGTTCCACATGTGAACAAAACGGCTACTAACCAATAAAAAATTTTCTAGGTAGTCGGATTTGGGGGGGAAGAGTATATATACCGATATACTCCCCGTCCTACGGCCCTGGTTGAAAAGATTTGCGACCAAAATTGCACGAATGAGCGACGCATTCTCGCCAGCCAATTGAAATCCCACTCCCTGTTGGCAGAGAAGCAATGTTTGCTCTCAAGGATGGCGAAAGCTTGTTTTGGAAGAGGTTTAGATGGAACGGATGGACGGATGGATGAATGGATGGACGGATGGATGGATGGATGGATGGATGGAGGCAAGATTAGACTGTCGGCTTACATGATGCCTGATTGGTTTCCCGGATTGAAGAATAGAAGAATGGCGAGAATTAAACGTGATATTACTTGTCTGGAGTTTGCTGACCGGAAGGATTAAATTATGATGAATATTAAGGTATAAAGAAAGGTGCGCGTTGCTGAAATGGCTCAGCAGCAGCAGCAGCAGCATGCATGCAGCGATGGCTTTTTGGCTGAGAGCTCCAGACAGCAGCTGGTGTACGGGACAGGATAACCCGATCAATCAATAGAAATCGATAAGCAGAATAAAAGCGGCTTTCCGTTCTATTCGTGGTCGCCTATTTCCTCTTCGTCACTCAATGTAGTCGACCGATCGAGCAGCGACCAGTGACAAAGCCGAGGCAGCGAAACCTGGCGCCATCGTTGCATAAAGACGTAGAAATTGTGGCTGACCTTCGGCGCAGGTCATGGCGCAGGTCATGGCGCATGCGCAAATAGCGCTCGTACTCTTGTACGAAAGTAATAAGCGGTGGTCGAAGCCAAAGGGGAAATGCTTTTGACCCAGTGTTTATTCTAGCCACCTTGACATTGTGACATTAGGGGGGGGGGTTGAAATGTTTGGGGGGAGAAGGTTTGTCTGCCCAAAAACCTTGACCAGCAAACAAAAAGGTCATCACATCCTTCCTTTTCTTTCAAATGCTCTTCTATATGGTCATATTCTTCTCTTTTTCCCCTCTCCAAAATAAAACCCCCCTCTCGTCACACTTTTCGGGGGAAATTTCCATCTCCCAATGCAACATATAGAATTTTTTGGGGGAGGATTTTCAAACTTTGAGTGAGAATCCCCCAAAAGGGCCTAGAATAAACACTGCTTTTGACCGGTTAAATGCAAACTGCTGTCAGACTTTCGCAATTAATACTTTGAAATTCGAGTAGTTGGTCACAGATGATTCCAGGATAGCTAAACTCAATATTATGATTTTATTTGCTTGGTAGGCGGAATAACTCTAAGACATGCATGTGCCATATGAGTATGCTGCTTTGGGAGACCGAGTTAAAACGCACAAAATATAGTAGTGGCTGAATTGAACAGAGAGAGGCATAGAGATAGATAGATAGATAGATATTATTATTATTATTATTATTATTATTAGTATTAGTAGTAGTAGTAGTAGTAGTAGTAGTAGTAGTAGTAGTATTACTAGGGCTCGTCGACAAATGACGTAACGCGCCTAGGGAAGGGGGTCCGGACATTTGTTACGAAGTGTGACGAGGGGGTTCCGTAAATATGACGTAACGCAACACGACATTTTTAAGTAACGACCTATTTCCTTTTTTGCTTATCACGGTATTTGGAGAAGGAAAAATAAAAGGATGACCTTTTTGCTTGTCAGTATGTTTGAAGAGGAAAACATAGAGGGATGAATAACCTTTTTGCTTGTCAAGACTTTTCGGAAGTCGAAAAGGAGATCGACCCGTTGTTACGTCATATTTAGAAGGGTCTGACTTTTTGTTACGTCGCATTACGTAGGGGGGGTCAAAAAGTGCCAAAATCGCGTTACGTCATTTATGGACGAACCCTTATTATTATTATTATTATTATTTCTATTATTATTATTATTATGTGAAAGTTCCGTGGAAGGCGACTGCGTTATTATTATTATTATTATTATTATTTTCATGAAAGATCTGCTATTCGGACTTGACAGCAGAAGTCTTGCTGTCCTTCGTGTCCTGAGAGCCCTTTGCTTTCTTAGGCCCTGCGCCTGTCTCTTCGTGACAGCTTTCGTTGATGTCTTTGGAGCATTGCTGGGTGGAGCAGCTGTCCGCTTCCTCAGACTCCTTCCCTCCGACAGATCAATGTCAACAAATGCAGCTTTGGCTTCAGCTACTGTTTTTTCAACCAGTGACTGAGGCTTCTTCTTTGAAGCTGCAGGTGGTTTTTGAGTGCTTTGCTGTCTTCCCACTTTGCAGGTCGGTCAAGTGGAGAGTATGCTCGTAAAACCCTTGATGTCGCAGAGTGGAGGATACGGATCGACGATTTATGTCGACAGATTCTTCAGCACCATCAGAAACTTGGTCTTCCAGATTATTAGAACGCAAGCGTGCCGAAATGTCGATCACCCGAGAAGCTGCATCGATTTATTCGGGTCGGAACATGACCGGCTATTATTATTATTATTATTATTATTATTATTACAATAGCACTTATCACTTATGCAAATGTGGACAGTAAATGGTTGAATGCGAGCGGTATTTTGGAATAAAAATATTAAACACTAAATTCATGCCGTTAACAATGCTCTGCACTCGAGCCAACGTTTTAATTCAACAACATAATTGCCTTTAATATCACTAGAACGAAATTTTGCTCCTGGAAAGTCAGATTCTAACAGCTTTATTTTAAAAATCGCGCTGCTCGACGCCATGTAACCCTCATGTTCACTGGCTGCTCGCTGTCAACATTTGCATAAACCTGCGCGCGCAGCCTCGGCCTAATTATTGTCGATAAGTGCTATTATTACAAGTTATAACTTCCTACCCATTATTATTATTATTATTATTATTATTATTATTATTATTATTATTATTATTATTATTATTATTATTATTATTCTATTTTCCTATTTTTTTCTACTCAGCGGTACTTGATCCTCTCATATCTCGTTTTACAGGCTTTTCTGCGGTTTTTCTTCTAGCCTTCTTCTCCCTTTTTCTTCAGTCTATAGATAGTTAAATGGGCAGTCGAAATAACACAACGAGTCTATGGGAGCATACGCATTAATCATCTTTATCCTCTTCTGCGCTTTCCCCTGTTGCTGACAGCTGATCTGTTGTCACCCTCCTCATCCCCTCCTCCTCCTCCTCCTCTTCCGTCAGACGCAGTCGCTGCCGCCGCCGCCGTCGTTGAGGGCTAAACGACCTCGATTCAACCACGGAACGTCCATCATATTTCAATATTGCCATTTGTCGATGTGCCTAAGCAAGATTCTGCGCCAACGGCACTCTGCATAAATATGCATAATGCATATATGCAAGTCCGTCTTGCATATGCAACACCATTTCTCTCTCTCTCTCTATCTCTCTCTCTCACACACACACACACACACTCAATCTCACACACAGAAAATAAACCCCTTATGCAGGCGCAGGTCTGATGCAATTTTGATCACCCAACTAGAAAGATGCTCGCTTCGCTCGCGCTCGCTTCGCTCGCAGTGCAGGATAATACTAAAACCCAATCATTGAATTCATGCTGAACAACGTTTCAATGATGTACTGTACATACGCCACCTAGCCAAGCTCTGCGCCACGTAATAATTAGGCCTATGTACGTTAAAATCACGCAACTGTGACGCTGTACATTGCAACGTCGTCGCACGCCCACCCCTCTGACGCTGCAATGACTCGACTAAACCGTGCTAAACTACGAACAATTGTTACCAATAGCAACGTCGTCTTATCGCCCACCAACGCATCGCGACGTAAGGACTAAACGGTCTAAACCGTCTACCAATAGTCAACAAATCAGAACGCTTGAAGGTAACAGACATACAGAATAAGGATTTTAATATGATAGATGTATCACAATGTTCGCAATACCCGCCCTCTGCGTAATAAATTTCTATGTAGATGGGAATATTCCATAGTGTTTCACTATGTATGAGCAGAAAGGGCGGTATTTGAGAGTCAGACTGTTTGGTGGGGGTGGGGGACATTTGCGACTGTTTCATCATTCTAGATAAAAAAGGTAAGAGGTTCGCCCATACTCGAGTTCGAGCGTTGGGTCCGCCGCTGATCTCCGGTTTCAGGAAAGTGACTTGCGCTATTAATCTAGAGTAGTT